>OY804597.1:56964768-57471280 GCA_963680895.1 Fragum sueziense | reverse complement strand
CGAGGTCCAAGGTCATGGTCAAATGTGAAGGATGTTGGTAAGAGGTGTCAGTATGTGAAATATCAAGGCTGTAGGTGTAAAAGGACATGAAATATAGGCCAGGTTAAGGTTTTTTAAAAGTAGGTCAAACTCCAAGGTCACAAGGTCCAAGGTCATGGTCAAACGTGAATTGTGTTGGTAGGAGGTGTCCATATGTGAAATATCAAGGCTGTATGTGTAGTAGGGCAAAAAGATATAGGCCAGGTTAAAGTTTTTTTAGGCCAGGTTAAAGTTTTTTAAAAGTAGGTCAAACTCCAAGGTCAAGGTCACAAGGTCAAAGGTCATGGTCCCAAATGAAAGGTCTTGGTAAGAAGTATCCACATGTGAAATATGAAGGCTGTAGGTGTAATAGGGCATGAGATATAGGCCAGGTTAAAGTTTTTTAAAACGGTCAAAAAGTGGGTCAAACTCCAAGGTCAAGGTCACAAGGTCATGGTCTCAAATTATAGGTCTTGGTTAGAGGTACCCACAGGTGAAATATGAAGGCTGTATCTCTAACAGGGCATGAGATATGGGCCAGGTTAAAGTTTTTGCGGACGCTGACGCCGACGCCGACATCCAGGGGTATGACAATAGCTCTTCCGAGACTATCGTCCCGGGCGAACTAAAAATTATGTCATTTGGTTTAAGAAATTAATGGCTTAAAGCTTAATAATGTACAAATTTCTTTTAGGGCAGGGCAGCATTGACTGTCATTTAGCTAGAAATTAAATTTTTGAAAGTTGAGTCAGCCATTCGCTTGTAAACACTACCAATTACATTAAAAGATTTTTCATAATATACCGACTGAACTTAACAAAATCAATTCTTTACCCATTACCACAAAGTGACTCTTTCAAACTCACCAGAAGAAAATGGCTTTAGAAAATGACGTGGAAAATGAAGAAATTTCACACAATACTTTCCTATATTGATTCAAGCCGTAGATACGAGATTTTTTAACAACACCGACGGTTTATCAAAACTTTAAGGTAATTAAACCCAGTCTATTTTAGCACAAAATTCATTGCTATTGAAATTGACCAACCTCGTCATCTTAAGCTATTATTTTAGCTCCCCTAGCTAACATCAACTCCACACATTCAATCTCTCCACTGTTAAAGTCCCTAATGTAACCCTTTCCCAAACAAGACCTGATTTTTGATGTTTTGAAATTTTGATCTTTTTGGGTAAGAAACATTGTGGGAAATGAAGAAATTGCTTGTTACAAGCAATTTCTTCATTTTCCACAATGTTTTCCAAAGCTTTCATCCTGTTGGGCATCAAAAGAAGTCATTATACGGAAATGGGTTAAAGTCCCTTAAAGAAGAAGCTTGAGAAAACATTAAGGTAAAAGATGAAAACATTGAGGCAAAAGATGAAAATGCTGATAACCAAAATTTTATACTTTTGACTCAATATTTTCTGTATTAAAACACGAACGTTTTATACTTTTGACATCAATTATTTTGTCATCTGCAACTCCCATTTTAAGTGGACCTCCTTCAATTTTGACAATTTAGGAAATAGTTTAGACCCCATTATATACATACTTCATCATCTTTAGCTATTACATTAGCTCCGCTGTCTAACATCAACTCCACACATTCAATCTCCCCATTACTGGCCGCGTCCATCAGCGGTGTGAGGCCCCCACATTCTGGCCCCCCGCGATTGTTAACGTCCGCACCACTCTCTAGAAGCAGTCTCACGATCTCTATGTGTCCGTGGTTTGAGGCTTCATGAAGTGGAGTCCAGCCTCCATAGTCCTGAACGTTCACTGGATGTCCCTAAATGGATAAATGGTAATGTTAATTTCTTCTCTATTGATAACAAGATGGGTTTGTGAAACACTAACACCCTCAAATAGCTTTTTTTTCTAAAATGTTATGTTTTTGTGTAAAGGGTTGATAAAGGTTAACGGATAACCTTGAGAAAGTCATATTGCATGAAATAGACAGATATCATTGAAAGAAAGTTACATACCACAAATTTTGAGCTTTATAATTCAAATACTTTTGGAGAAAAGGCCAATGTTAAGTTTTTGGGCAGACAGATGGATGGCCAGACAGACCGACACAAGTATAAACAATATGCCCCGATCTTTTGATACTGGGGCATAAAAAACATGATCCTGGATCTGGAAAAAGGTCCCATAGAGAAATCAACCTTTCATGTTTCAAGATCATGCAAATCACAAATCAAGATCACGAAATGCAAGCTGACAAGACCCATGATGCTTTTGGAAAAAAACAAAAAATTGTAATAAGCAATTTCTTCATAAATACATATCATTATGCTCAAAAGTTTTGAAATATGATTTTTGATAATTTGGCAGTAGCTGTAATTTTCACTAACCTGACTGATAAGTTTGCTGACCTCCTTAAGTTTTCCATCTATACATGCTACATGCAGGGGGGTTTCTCCTTTTAAATTTCTCTGCAAAATGAATCAGAATCAAATTCAGTGCTTGTTAAACATAACCAGCCATAAATATCAATCAAAAGATTATCATAAACTTGTATGGCTGCTTGTCATCGAAAACCTCGCATCTGCAGCTTAAAATGAGCTGCAGATACGAGGTTTTCATTGAAAAGCGAAAATATACAATAGAGATACTATCATGCGTAACCTCTGTATTATATAAGGAAGAACAAGAATTTATCTACCTTTACAATTTATCTGCTTATCCAAGAATTTTTAGACTATTTCAGCATGCAATATAAAACAAGAGGACCATGATGGTCCTTAATCGCTCACCTGCACCTAGATAGAATGAAAGTCCCAATGTTGTCAAGTTCAAGAGCACATAATTTAAGATGCGAGATTATGATCCAGCTGAAAACTGCTTTCATAATCTTGAATGATCAATATTTGTAGCTGTTACAGTAAAAACAAAGTGGAAGAAAACAACAAATTTGTAACAGTAAATGGCACATAACTCTGTTCTGATAAAGAAATTCTCATCATGATCAATATTATGTCCAAGTTTATTTTATTGGTTAATATTCATTGCTGTTTGAGAGAAAACAAAGTCGAAAACAGCAATTTTGTAACCGTCAAGGGCACACAACTCTGTTTTTTTAGTCCAATCAATCTGACAAATTAAAACATTTAAGATATTATAGTCACCAACATTGCAACCAAGTTGTGCCTTGATTGGTCCATATTTGTTTGTTAGAGAGAAAATAAAGTCAAAAACGGTAATTTTATAAAATTAAAGGGCCAATAACTCTTGTTTTTTCTGGCCAAATCAAGCTGAAAATTTAACTCATCAAGGATCTTATGGTCACCAACATTGTGGCCAAGTTTTGTCTTGATTAGTAAATAAATGTAGATGCTGCAGTGTAAACAAAGTCGAAAACAGCAATTTTGTCAAATTCAAGGGCACATAACTCCAGACTTCCTGCTTCTATCACACTGAAAATCGAAGTCATCAAAGATCTTATAATTACCAACATTGTGGCAAAGTTTTGTCTTGATTGGTCAATATTTGTAGATGCTCGAGTGGTAACAAAGTCAAAACTAAGGATTTTTGACGTTCAAGGGCACAAAACTCTGGACTTCCTAGTTCGATCTGACTTAAAATCGAACTCATTCGAGAACTTATGGTCATATATATTTTGACCAAGTTTGATTAAGATTGGTCAATATTTGTAGATACTAGAGTGGTAACAAAGTCAAAACTAGCCATTTTTGACGTTCAAGGGCACATAACTCCAGACTTCCTGCTCCGATAACACTGCAAATCGAACTAATCCAAGATCTTAAGGTTACTAACATTGTGGCCAAGTTTTGTCTTCATTGGTCAATATTTGTAGATGCTAGAGTGGTAACAAAGTCAAAACTAGCTATTTTTGATATTCAGGGGCACATAACTCCGGACTTCCTGGTCCAATCGGACCCAAAATCGAACTCGTCCGAGAACTTATGGTCATACATGTTTTGACCAAGTTTGGTCAAGATTGGTCAATATTTGTGGATGCTAGAGTGGTAACAACAAAATGTGAACAGACGGACGGACAACGGACAAAAAGCGACCACAATAGCTCACCTTGAGCACTTCGTGCTCAGGTGAGCTAATAAGCACTGCTTACAAATAATTGCAGCCTAGACTTGTTTTATATTTTTTACACCTCTTAAATTAAGAGAGATAAATGATTTGGATTTAAAGGAGTTACGTCCCACTCCACAGCTAAGGTCATATCAAGACGGCACCTCGGTTTAAAGTCTCATCTGAAAGACTGCAGTGATAAATGACAAATGTCACTTTTTTCTTATTGATGAAAAAAATTCTTGTGCTAAATACTTGGAAAATCAAACTAGAACTGTCACAAATCAGACAAATACCCCCCCCCCCATTAGTGCCCTGTCACTGAAAATAAGATATAAGTCAAAAGGTTCTTGAGTTACAACATGAAACATTTCATTCAAAGTTCAATTGTGAACTTGACCATTGACCTATGTGACCCCAAAACAATAGGGCACCTCCTTGGGTCAAGGGCAAAAAACTGTAAAGTTTCATAATCCTAGGTCAAACGGTTGTCGAGTTAAAGCAATGAAACAGATTTCAAACAGAGTGAAGTTCAAATTTGACCTTGACCTTTCACCTGCGTGACCCAAAAACTATAAGGCAACCCCTTGGGTCAAAACGCAACAACTGTGTAAAGTTTCATGATCCTAGGTCAAAATGGTTCATGAATTAAAGCATGTAAACGAAACAGTTTACGGACGGATGGATGGATAGACTAAGAGACAGACAGACAGGGTGAAACCAATATACCTCCCTCTACTTAGTAGGTAGGGTATAAAAATCACAGTAATAACTCAATACTGCACAGTGACGCATTTTGACTCCATCATAAGAAAAGGCTTGGAAAAACATTGTGGAAAATGAAGAAATTGCTTGTGACAAGCAATTTCTTCATTTTCGACAACATTTTCTACCACAAAATGGAAAGATTTCTAAAATTTTATCAACTTGAAACGTTGCAACACCTTTCAAATTGGAAAGTCAAAAATTTTCACCTCTGGTAATGAGATAAATACCTTCATTTTTTTAGATTTGGTTGTCCGACCAACTCTGGAGGTGTTCATTGACACTGTGCTGACAGGGACCTCGTCATCTTCTGCAAATAAACACAGTGGATAATCACGTGATTCAACAAGTTTAAAAAAACAAGAGGACCATGATGGTCCTAAATCGCTCACCTGAACTGCTATTGTATATTCAAATTTTAATATTTCCACTCCTTTCTGATTCCTCAGAGATAGGTTTCTACCGGAGTGCAGTATGCACAAAACCCGGCAAAATTCTGTAGTTCTTACATATCACACAACCTCAACAACAACAACTGCAGGAGAGCGGACTGACACACACATACCAGAGACACACTGTCATGACAATAATCTGCAGGCCATATAGCAAGTGGAACTAATAATATCCAACCAAAGCCACCAGCTGCTGTTCATCCAACAAAGTCAAATCAGACATACACATTCGTACAGATAATCATAACACATTTCCGTAAAATCCATATATAGCGAAAGAAGAACAGCATCGGGTTTTATTTGACCAATAAAGACTCTATGTAATTATGCTTTGTGTATGCGCCAAAACGTCATGTGGCGTCAAGGTAGCATCAAATGATGTCATCAATGACGTCACTTAACCGCCAATGCATTTCCTACACTAAAAACTAGATCATGACAGAATTTCCACAAAATAACACATTTAGAATGTGCGTTTTGTTATTTAGAGTGTTATAATGGTGATAAAAACAAGTTTAGAGATCATCATTAGCCAAATAAAAACCTCTGTGCGTTAAGGCAAATAACTCGGCACTGTGCCCCTCGGTTTTTACCTACACATGTAGTCTGTCTCACACCGGTTTTTATTTGGCAATAAAGACCGCTAAACTTGTTATTATTTCATAATTGGTTCTTGCATATATCTGGATGGAAGTTGGCCAAGCCAGGATTTAAATGCATTGGGATCAAGATTCCTAGATCAAGACTTCAATATATTATTCAAGCTATCAAAGCTTGGCTAGGTAAGCCCTTCCCTAAACAAGATCTGACGTCTCTAAAAGAAATACTTTGGGAAAGCATTGAGAGAAAATAAGAATTTGCTGATGATCAACAGTTTCTGCTTTTCCATAAATATTTTTCATGCTAAAACATTACTATGCTTTCTATGCTTGACCAGCCTTTATTTTGACATTTAGGAAAGTGTTAATAGAGAAGGCCTAGGAAATCATAAAAGTAAAAGAAGTAAATGCTTATCATCATTATTTGCTTCTTTTGCCTTAATATTTCTGTATTATATTGCAGACAAATCCTATCTTTATTAACATCTTTCTATCATTTGTTGCAGGCGTACAGCTGTTAACTTGGACCAGTCTACAAATGAATTATTAAGGAATGCATTGCTAAAGAGCTGGATATGAAAGAAAACAAAATCATAATAACAATTTTACACATGAAACTTTAATTGTTGTTAACTGAAATTACATATAAATCAAACACAAAATGAATATGGTTATTAAACAAAGAAATAATCTAAGACTCTTAAAGTCTATTAACCACAAATTGTGAAGTGATAAACAATGACATTGCAGTCAATAAGACTATGGAATTATATTTTCACAACTGAACATACTTTTTCTAGAAAACTGATTGGTCTTATTCTTGTATGTAATTGTATTGTGACAACAAGGATTGTGTAATTTTTGCTTTGATATTTCTTTTATGATTATGAAATATCATCTCTGTCTACATTACAATATAAATGGTCTAGCTTTAGCTGATAGTTATGTATACATCTTTCACCACTTTGTTGCATTTTATTGTATGTGTATTTTACACAAATTGCACCTGAAAAGATCAGCTATCTTAAAGATTTGCCTTGATCTGTCATTGGTGACAATTTCATTTATGATTGCAACAAGTATATCATTAGATGTTTGTAACCAGACCTTGTTTGAAGTTGTTTAGTAGTACAGAGTAAGAAAACAATCCAAGTCTGAGCACTGAAGAAACTGAATTTTGAATAAATAATCAAATGATTTAGAAAAAGGCTTATTGATTGCAATGTCACATTAATTTTATAATATTCAATATGTTAAATTTATGTTTAAATATATACTGTTCAATGCTTCAATATAGATCAATATTAATACCATGAAATCATTTATTACACAAGTACAAAGCAAAAGTATGGCTTGAATCTGTCTATGCTTTAGCGCGTTACACTAGGAAAATATGAATGACATGATTCAAACATGATAAACATTTGTAAAGATGAAATATTACAAAGAAACCACACTAGAAAGAATAGGCCAAAATTATACATATTTATGAAAATTGGTTAGATTATTTGCCAAGCTGACCCCGGTATTTTCTGATCTAAGAACAAGATTAGCCTGCACTTTGGGGTATTCTGCATTTAACTTGCACATCTTGAATTGTTTACGAGTCATGATCTGGAAAAGGGTCCTTTAATGTATATGATCCATCATTAAATACACCACTTTTTAGCAATGGGACATGCATCAAATTACGCACACTTGTAAATACACTTCAAATAAGTTGATCCACCGTGCCGGATTTCAAGATTATGCTTCAAGGAAAAAAATAATTTACAAATATCTTTCTACTCTATATTCATATGCAAGGGAGTTAATTCATAACATTTATGTCAAATATTTCCATTAGTATGCACTATTAATTTAAAATTCTAAACCGTTCAAAATGCTTATGTTTGTATTTGGAATGGAAATATAACAAAATTTAGGATTTACTGGCACTTTTCAAACATCGCATCTGGCTCTTTGGTGCTAAATGATGGGTTGTATATGTTAAATTATTATAGAAAACTGAGTATCAAGATATGCTAAAGGTCTAAATTTCAGTCTTAAAGATACATTCTTCTAACTTACAGTTAGTTACTACAGGTTATGAAGAAGCTATCAGAGAACTATGGATCTTGATCAGACTCTGTGTTCTCAATGTTATAAAGGACCATTTTCCAGATCTGGCTCATTTTGTACGTTTTATATTCCTTATGAAAAGGTTTAACCCTTTCCCAAACAATGCTTAATTTTGACTTCTCTAAAAATACTTGTCATTATAAAACATTGAGAAAAAAGAAGAAAATTGTTGATAACCAACATTTGCAGATATCATTTACATGTTTTCTTTGCTATTACAGCTAACAGATTTTTATTCATAACATTGTCATTGTCTGAATTAAGTTCAAAATTCAAGCAGAACTTTCAGCAGAACAAAAACTTTCTTTTTTCAGTAATAGGTTACATTATGTCTATTAAGTTTAGGACAACATTAAGTGAAAAGAAGAACATTTTGAAAATCTTATTTTCTCTTTTTTCCTCATTGTTTTCTGACAAAGCATATAAATCTTCTAATTTAGCAACATTATATTTTGATTGTCTATATCTTCTATATATTTACAAAACTTTTAGTGTCTTTATTGGTAAGATGTTAATTCTTTCTCACACAAGACCTAATTTTGACTAGCAGAGAAAATGTATTGAAGAGCAATGAGGGAAAGGGACATTCACATCTTCTCCTCTTCCCTTAATGCTTTCCAAGCTGTGATGTTTAGTTATCCTGATTTTCAATTTTTCATAACATTTATTTTGTCACTTGCAACTTATTTGAAGTCGGACCATCCTGGAATTATGTCATACGGGAAAGGGTTAAAGCAAGTTTGTGTTCTATGAAGTCTGTACAAAGACACTGTGGGGAACCATGTGACACAACAATTGCAGACAGTTTTCAACTATTAAATACATGACTGATATATTTGAATATGGTTTGAAGCAGAAAAGGAGGAATTATATCAAAGATTAGATGGTTGTGGTAGATTTTTTTTTTAAATCAGTTGTTGAAAGGGTTATTGATGACCAAGTGAAATTTTACTTGGTCATCAATAACTTTTTTATCAGCTGATTTTTAAAAAATAAATACAACATTCAGCAAAATCCTGACATCTTTCCACCTACTCTGCCTCAAATAAAATTCAAATTGGTCACATATTAATAAAATTATTGATGATTTTCTGAAATATGTGTGTTACATGATTCCCTGTCATGAAAGAGGATGGTGGCCACCCCTTCAAGCAGAACCACCTTATACCTAATATTACTTTTGTACAAGAATGTATTTTCTTGTACAAAAAAAAACTAGGTAAGAAAACATCATGCGGGTGACACTATGGTAGGAAACTGTCTGACACTGATAAATTACTAAATAACACTTTTTCTATAAGTTGAAAGATTACACAATATGAATATTCATTTGTTTCCACATGTATAAAAGTAGACCAGTTTATGATCAGACCAATATGTTTCTATAGTCCCAGCTGCACTATCAGTGTAATTTGAAAACACCAGATCCAATGTTGATCCTTGGTCAGTAGTGGGTTCATGTATCATTTGGTGGCTATGAAATGCTTCAAACATGTACTGTTCAAGGCTACTTTTCTTTCGAGACATGTCTATATTGAAATCTCCCAAGATCAATAAAGGGTTTATAGGGTCCAGGTGTTGTTCAAGTTCTCTTTTCAATGCTGAAATGAATTTTTGAAAGGATAAACCTGGAGACTTATAAACAACTACAACTTGAATTTCAAGTAATCTATGAATGCCATTTATGACCGTAAACTCAAATTGAGTTGCACTATAGTGGTGACATTTTGAGACAGTGATATCATCTCTAACATACAACGCTAAACCATGAGGAGGTCTGATTGTCTGTGTAGTTTGATTCTGGTCATTTCTGATAAGATGATAGCCAGCAATTGAATAGTCAGAACTGAGGTCTCTTTGTACTAATCTGGTTTCAGCAAAACCAATAATATGTGCTGACAAAATGTTCTGCTCTACAGCTACATCTCTGAAGTGTTTGTGCAAAGACCTACAATTGTTATACACTATTTTCAAATGGTTATCAGAGTTTACTGTATCCAGAGGAGTATAGCATAGTTGAAGCTTTGCCTCAGAACATAATCTTTCTGTTTCTTGCACTACCCTTTCGTCTAATGATAGAGCCTCCTCATTCAAGTTTAAAATATGAAGATTTTCAATAGACCTTACTCTGCTTAAAGCCACATAATGGATATGGGGATTCTTCCTGATCCTTCTCTGAGACAAATCTATGACAACCTTATTAAGGGTAGTTCCTTGAGCCCGATGAACAGTGCGACCAGCAGATGGTTGTAATGGAAATTGAATTCTTTGAACTGTATTATGTCGCACTATAAATGATCTTTCAATGTCAAATATTGGAGTCCAATTATTGTCTATCAAACTGTGATAAAAACCTCGACTGAAGTATTTCTTTCTTCTGTCACTTCCAATTTGTTTATCATCAAACTGAACCCAAACTATGCTAGGCCTGTTCGTCTCTGCCTGCTTATATTCTACAAACTTAACAGTACAAGAGGCTCCATTTGTAAGTCCATCTTCTGTATCTATGTTAACTGTCAAGTCATATATCATACCAATAACAACAGTAAGTGAATAGTGCAAACCCATGGTACTAGATGCATCCTTCAGCAATTGATTTAGAATTTTCTCTTGTTTTTCATGTGATATGTTTGCTGCCAATATGGAATCATGACAAAGAATTTCAACCTTTTGAGCATTGATAGTGCTAATGATTTTTTCATTAAATAATTGCATAAATGAATTTTCAGCAAATATATGAGGAGCATTTTGTGGATAGTTCTCTGAATTTGGATCTATCATACACTGTTTAAGCTGTTTCTTATCATGCTCTGTCATTTCATTGTGCCTCAGTCTATTTAGTAAATCTGCAAATGCACTATCATCCTTTTGTCGCATTATCTCTGTCAATTCAAACATAGTGAAATGCTCTTTCCATAAATTCGCAGCTAATGATGCAGCATCACTTGTAAGGTCTTGAAATATCCAAGAACCAGCAACTGGTTTTAACTGAAACAGATCTCCTACTGCTATAATGCTCTTGCCACCAAAGGGCAGTCTTGTGCCTGTTAACTCTTGAAGTCTTTGGTCAATAAACCTTAGCATTGTATTGCTCACCATTGATATTTCGTCAATTATGACAACAGACAGATTTCTATATTTTGACCTAAACGTGTTAAGTTTGTCGCAAGTTAATGTTTGTTCTTTCTGCATGAATTTTTGACAGAATGCTGTTGATATGGTTGAACCATTAATATTAAAAGCTGCTTTACCAGTGTATGCACACAATAAAACCCTCTTCTCATCTGCATTTTGACCTTCACTAAGATTCAGATATCTATACAAGGTCTGATACAGTGCCTTGATTACAACACTTTTACCAACACCTGCTCCACCAGTTAGAAAAGCATAGAGAGGGGCATCTTTTGTTTTAATCCAATGAATAACATGGTTATAGAAATGCCTTTGTTTTGTGTTCAAACATCTAAGAAGGTCTCTATACTGGTCATCTTGCAAAACATTTTCATTTATTTCAACTGAAGTTGTAGCCACACTGCTGCCTAATTCAATCCCAATGTCATACTCCTTGTGTTCTAAAACTCTATCTGGATTGAAATATACAAATGTTTCTGATTCAGCTGAATCCTCCAAAGCTGTTTCTGCTTCTACTTGTTGCGTTCCTGAAGCTATTTCGTCAAATGCATTTGATTCATTTTCTACAGCTTCTCTTGCCATCTCTAATTCCTCAATATGGTGTTCATACTCTTTTGTTTTGTAATCAACCTGGTGTTTTTTTGCCTCATAATGTTGTTTATAAGTTTCATAATTCATAAGTAGGTCAGTGTGTTCATTTCTCCATGGAAAAAACAACAAAAGTTTCTCACGAAAATGATTCTCTTCATCAGATTTGCGATTAAACCGTACATAACGGATAACTTTGGCATTTTTTCTCTTTCTTATTTTCATCCCATTTTTTAAAACAACAAGGGTTTTAGAATCATTGAATAAGTCTTCAGAGTTGATATCATCATCATCATCATTTACTTCTTCATCCATTGGATTTGCTTCACCATCTTTAGGATACACAACCTCTAGCTGTGATACGTAATCGGCAAGGCACCAATTTTCAAGACATTTCGGTCTTTTTGAATATCTTTTGACCACATTATCTGCAACGATGTCTGTGGAAGAATCAGGCAACTCCTCTAGTTCATGTTTTGCCTTTAGAAGTTGAACTCTATCATTTGGCTGTGAAGTATTGATGAAAACTACATCTCTAGTACCCTTAGACAATGGCATCTGAAGGACTAAGTAAACAGCTTCTTGGGCACTCACTTCAACACTATTTGAGAAAACATTTCCAATATGTCGAACCTGTCGTTTAATATCAAAATTGCCATTCCTTGCTTCTTTTGCTGCAGCATGCAATAAAGCACTCATTCCACGCTGTGATTTACTGATATAGGATACAATGTACATGGCACAAGCATATGGGTCTAATACAAATTGTATATCAATGTTTGCCTTCCAACCCTTCAAGACTGTTTCATTGTACAAATTTACACGTACATCTTTGGGTTCTCTTTTCAAAAATACCTTTGATGCCTTCAAAGAGCTTCTTATACATTTTATGTAGTCATCTTCACTCAGTTCCACAACATCGGTTAAGAACTTTTCATAAGACATGTCATAGCCTTCTTTTTCCTCATTCATTTTCTTTTGTATTTTCTCATACATTTTCTTGTACTTTTCAGCATCTGCTTCAAGCGGTTCAAGAATCATTGTTTTTTTCAGTGGTGGCAATGGATATCCAAAGCGACATATTTTGTCTTCTTTTTTATGACAAGTTCTGCTATGCTTGTGCATTTGCAACTGAAGCAGTTCTTGTAGCTGTTCATTTTCTGCACTGCATTTCAAGTATTTATCAACAAATTCAACTATTTCATCATTTGAGCTGTTTTTGTACTTTGGTGAATCTTTCACCCAAACAAGCATGTGAATATGAGGTGAACCTCTTTGTTGGAATTCAACACGATGAAAATAATCTGTCACTTGGCCAAGGCAATCATGAGAACCTTTTAGGACAATATTAATGAACTGCTGAACTCTATGGTCAAAATAACGAGAGCAAGTTACAGGATCCTTCTGAACTAATTTGATTTTCTGCTCCCATGTCAAATTCCTTATTTCATCTTCCGAATATGTGAAACCTTGATTCAGACTGGATAACATATTGATTAGGTCTGACCAGCGAGTATCTGCAGATGAAAGTGACATGAACCATGTTGGCAAACCAAGTTGTCGAATCATAGCAAACACATCTTTCTTCTTTGTTTCGAGGTATGCTGGAGAATTTCTTAATTGTTTGAAAATATAATAACCTTCATCTTTACGTACTATGTTCTCCATATAGCTCATGTCTTTAGCCTGACCTGCAGTCATTTTGTTTTCAAACTGACCTCTTCGTACAGCAAGATTCACTTTGTCATGAAGTTGCTTCATCTGAATCTTTTTCAGTTTGAAAAATATATTAGGCACACTATTGGCTGCTCGCCTATCACTGCTTCTAAGTTCCCATTTAGCAATGTCAGTATAGTTTACAGGAACTAGTCTCTCTTCATTTTGAGTCCTCCTTTGCCCACAATATATTGTTGGAAAGCAGAGAAATTCCGAATCAGTATCTTGATATATACTTAATGGTCTCTGTCCCTCTCCTGGTGCAAAAGTAAAAGTATCAGTTCTATTTTCAAGATCTGCATCATCAATAAGTGTATCTATATTTCCGACATTCTCTTGCAAATTTTCTTCTGTGTCTGAGTCATGCATGTTTTCCTGTTCACTGTTATCTTGTTCATTACTAGTTCCTGTTTGCTCCTCTGATAATTTTTGCGTTGAAGAAAAGAATTCTTGTACGGTCTCTTGACATTCTCTTGTTACACGTGAAGCCCATTCTTCATCAATTGTTACTGATGAATTCGCATACAGAGAACTGTTTTTCATTAACCAGTGTAATGCTATTAAAACACGTAATGGTCTCACATTTTCTGTAAAAGCACAAGATTTGTTTGACAACCGTTTTTTCAGCTTGACTGCTACAGTTACATTTTCATCAAATGGTCTGGGAAGTGCATTAACAACTGGCTGAATATCAACAGGAACATTCACAACATTGCCTTTTACAGAATACTGACGACCACGTGGTAATTCTCTGATTTGCATAAAAGGTATGCGTAAAGCAATCAGTCTTTCTTCTAATGGGTATAATTGCAAGACTTCTGGTTTCTCAGGCCACTTCATACCATTTGCTTCAGATAATCTTGGAACCTTTCTGTTCATCAGATTTGTTCTACATGTAATACATATCCATTCTGAACCGTCTACTGATAATGTACCAGTTACAAATTTTGAATCAATTACGCCTTTCATACTTGTGATACTACACATACTTTGCTTGAACCAAGTTTGCTTACAACAGGTGCAGATATATTGTGGTCCAACCTTAATACACTCATGAAATAATGCTATACATTCGTCTACATCATCACCATGTTTTCTTCTTTTAGCACTTGAGCTTTCATTTTGTTTGAAGTCTTTTGATTTCCTTTTCATGCATTTTCTGTCTTTATCACCCCTTCTCTCTTTTTCTTTGAAATCTTCTTTTGATCGACAAACCTGTTTGACGATTCTTTCTTTCTCCAGATTGTAAGGATTTGACCGTGATTTCTTTTTTGAAGCATTTTGAATTTCTTTCTCTCGCTCTTTAAAGACCATATCAGTTCTTACATTGTGCCTATATGTAGACTGACTCTTTCTTTCTTTTTCTTTAAAGACCATATCACTTCTTGCTTTACGCTTTGATGAAGTCTGAATTTCTTTTTCTTTTACTTTAAAGTCCATATCACTTCTTACATTTCGCCTATATGTAGACTGACTCTCTCTTTCTTTTTCTTTAAAGGCCATATCACTTCTTGCTTTACGCTTTGATGAAGTCTGAATTTCTTTTTCTTTTACTTTAAAGTCTGTATCACTTCTTACATTTCGCCTATATGTACACTGACTCTCTCTTTCTTTTACTTTAAAGACCTTATCACTTCTTGCTTTACGCTTTGATGTACTCTGAATTTGTTTTTCTTTCTCTTTAAAGACCATTTGACTTCTTGCTTTTCGTTTTGATGTAGTCTGAATTTCTTTCTCTTTCTCCTTGAACAAAGAATCAGAACGTTTGGCTTGTTTATATTTTCTAAAATATGCCTTTCTGCCAACATCGCTATCTTTGACTGAAGCTTTTTCAGGATTTTGTGATTTCTTTGCAGATTTTATCTCAGATTTAATTCTTTGATCCTCAAAGTATTTTCTTAACAAATTAGAATAAGCACCATCTCTGTCATGTGAGCATGTAAATGCCAAAGGCAAAACTTCATACGGAGAAGATAATTCAATCCCCATGCTTTCATACATAGCATACAAAAAGGTTACAATTTCATCAAGAGAAGCGAAAGAAATCAACAGTGATTTACCATCAGTACTGGACAATCCATTGTTTCCATGTGAATGTGAATCAAAAAGCCAGTATGTGTCCTCTTTAACAAACACTGCAGAGCATATAGCACCTATCATCACTAAAACATAATGCGCATTTACAAAGGCAGTTTGTAAGGATTTGTGCAAAGATGGAAAAGCAGAATCATCAAGCTGGTCAACAGCATTGCCTGATATAATATTGTTCTTTTGAACTATAACCTCTCTTGATAATACATTGACTTTTTCTGGAATTTCATCTAGAGAAAGATGTCTGTGCTTAAATTTACCTTGTTGCTTCAAAGTTTGCAAAATATTTTGATACAACTGATCACCAACTATCAAAACTTCATCTATTTTTGATGACACACTTGAAAAATGTGCATATATCAAAGCACACAATGCATTCATTGTACACTGACTCCCTCTTGAATACACAGAAAATCTTCCATCATATTGACTGTATGAACCTAACATTAATGCTGTACAGTTAAATGGATTGTTGTTTTTGTATCTACTAGCAATATGTAAATCTTGATCAATGGAAGAGCTTAATGTCTCGTATATGGCAGATGTACTTGTTTCAGATTTTGTACATTGAGATTCTGTATCATTTGATTTGTTTTCAAGAGGTATTCTATTGGCTATTTCATCACTTGATTCAATGATCACTTCCTTCAGTATCTCATTTCGCGAATCACAAGGCAAACTTTCAGATACACTACTAGGTAGACTTTCATATAAAGAACTTTGTAGGTTTCCTGATAAACAACTTGGTAGATTTTCTGATAAACAACTAGATAGATTTTCTGACAAGCAACTGAGCAAATTATCTGACAAGCTACTGAGCAAATTATCTGACACAGACGTTTCACTGAGGCGGGAATTAACCTCCGTCTGACAACTGATTCCCTGCACAGATGGCCCACTTATGGATGGACCACAAGTGGGCTTAAAGAGGCGGGCTTCGACCTCCATCTGCTTACACTGCACCCTTTGAACAGATGGCCTAACTGCCGAAACAGTTGTAACAGGCACAGACCGTATAAGACCTGTAGGGTCATCTCGACCCTCATCTGCTTTCCTGGATCCATCACCAGGGCCGGAACCATCACAACAACCATCACCATCTCTCACAGTGCGTCTGGACCTCATCAGAGACCGTATTGCAGCATTCCTCTGCGAAACAGACTTTCGCTTTAACCTTGGCATTCCTGAAATAGAAAATATAAAATAAATAATACCCCCCATCCCTATCAACCTTAACCATTACCCCAAACAATCTATGGACTGACACACTATGGAAACAAGAAGGGAAATAAGAAAATGCTGATAAGCAGAACTTTCTTCTTTACCCTGACCTTTCCCTTTCTGTTGTAAAGAAATCTGTTTCTTGTACCAATCAATTCAAATGTGTTTTGTCTCAAATTTTGTAGTTTGAAAAGGGTTAAGATACAATAGGGTTCACTGCTGAAATAAACAATTATTTCCAAATACTAATTGTCAAATCCTCGTATTTGATTTTTTGGAAAATTTTAAGGTGGAGAGAAATTTTTTTAATAACTTTGCTAAACTGATATGTTTAACTTGAAATTTGGGCATACAGTTCACATATGTGTCATTAATTCTGATAAATCAAAATAGCCTAAAATCTGCAAAAATTGTCTAAACTAGACATGCAAGATTTTACTTTGAAAATCGAAAAAATCGACATACAAGGTTTTGCATTTACACCAACGAAATGTATAGATTAGAGACTATATTGCACCAACACTAACCCAGGAAATCTGAATTATATATAATGACCCTACTTTAACAATGTTTTCTTAAGACTCTCAACTATAAATCAAAATGGAGATATCCAGGATTGAAAGGACTGATATTGGTGCGCTGCTCCAACTTAAACGCTTTGTCCGAAATCTATGTCAAAAGGCATATAAAAGACATTACTCTGACTTCCTCCTTTTACAAAGTATACCTGGGCATGGCCATAAAGCAAATTCCATTTAAGTCTGTATAAATTTGGTGTTTGGTAAGAATAAATACTGTTATGACCTCAACATTACTGCTTTCTCACAATACTTACTGAATGATTACAGGTTTTCCTCAAGAAAAGACCTTTCTTCACACAGTTTCCTCAAAAAGTAGTTTCTGGCAATCACTCTATGCTGTCAATTTATATTTACTATATCCAATATCTTTTTTGTAGTCCATCTATCTACAAAATCACTTTATTTATACACTGTTTATACACAATATACACTAAGTCCACAGTAAATAATCCTATTATAGTCTAATGTCACTTTGTTTAAGTCCAATGAAGAATTAATATCCTATAAAAAAAAGAAAGTAAATATTATACATTTGGGCAAATTGTGATCCATCAAGCAAAAAAGGACTTTCTGAGATCAAATATAGATTAACATAAATGAGAACTTTTCAACTGTGCATTCAAAAGACACTTTCCTGTGCCTGATAATGAATAGTTATTCTACGTGGGCCCTATTTTGCTTGTCATTTGCTTGATTCCTATGTGTTTGTGAAACACAAATGCCCCCAAAATGGCCAATATTAAGTTTTTCGGACAGACAGACACCGATATTTTGATACGGAAGCATAAAAATGCTACAGATGAAGACTTAAAGGAAACTTCAAAGTACTACATAACTGTATCACTCTTGCAAACAACAAAATTACCCTCTAAATAACCAATATAAAAGGGTAGCTGATGAGAAAATGATTATATTCAAGGATGAATCCAGGATTTTTTCCTGGAGGGTTAGGGGGCAAGCCCAACTGATGACTTAAATGTGTCAAATATGTAACGTTGTATAGTCAAAATTCAATTTTCGGCTTTCGGGATTATTGCATTTGTGTACATTATAACCCAGCCAATATTGAGGCGGAAGGAGAAAATCCTGGTTATCAGCATTTTCTTCTTTTGTCAAAATGTTTTCTCAAACCAGGTATTGTTTGGAAAAGGGTTTAGAAAGTTGAAGGAAACCCACAAGGAACAGAAAAATTGACAAATTCTCAGAAAGTCTTTCTTTGGTGACAGATCACATATAGAATTTGTTCTTTTTAAAAGAACTTATTACATGTAGATACAATACAGCAGTGATCAGCAAGGCCGTTGACCCAATCTGAAACCCTTCCGATCAATGGTGATAGTGTATATGCATTTCATTATTCATAAATTCATACATTCTCTATTACCTTACTCCTATAGTAACCAATTACAAATGCAATATCCTCTTTTCCTCTAAATGTTTCTACTAAACTGAATAAATTTCTCCGATAGTAACCAATTAGAAATACAATTTCCTCTTTTTCTCTAAATGTTTCTACTAAACTGAATAAATTTCAAAATTTGGAAATTCTTAAATTGTTTTGTGTCAAAAATCTAGTTTTTTGCAAAACACATTCAACTATCACCAACAGCATGTTCGGTTAATACCAAATACCTGGTACTGGGTTGACGCCTTAGGGTACCCAAACCTATACTCTAATTAAAACAGAAGGTAAATGCCTATAATTCTAACTATATTTTTTTTAAATTGCACACTAATAGGAACCTTCTGGGAAGTGTGAAAACTATTGACCCAAGTCAATTTGCCAAACCCCCACAGAATGACAAGTATCAAAACTTTTCACTGTAAGGTAATGCTCTGGATCTAAAATATTTCCTATGTTCTGTAGCTACAATGCTCCTTTCCTATACACATGATCTGGTTTACTTCTGAAGTCTGATCTGTTCTCAAATTTTGGTTTTATTGACCTCCCAGAAGGTCCCTTTTAGCTTGCTAGTCACATTAATAACAAGAGCTTCACAGAACGGCGCATAGACGCCCGAGAGGGGCTTGTCAGTAAAATTGGCCATTTTTTCAATTCAAGGGCAGATAATTCAAACATGAAAAGTTATCAAAATTTTGTTTGCCCAACCAGACACCATAAAGATTCATTGTGGGTAGTTTGGTTAAATTCTGTTTGAAACTCTAGGAGTTGCGCACACGAGAAAATGAGTATTTTTCCTGAAATTCAAGGGCAGATTATTCAAAATGAAAACAATTATCTGAATTCTGTAAGCGGTGTGCACAACTACACACCAAGGAGATTCATAGTGTCAAGTTTGATAAAATTCTGATTAAAACTATAGGAGGAGTTGCGCACTCAAGAAAATGGGATTTTTTTTTTAAATTCAAGGGCAGATAATTCAAGAACGAAGAGTTATCTGAATTGACCAAACGCAATCGACAGATCACTCTGCCCAACAAAGAATTTTATACAAACAATGGATATGTGTTTGTTTATAGGGAACGATTTTATCCAGTTAATCACTGAGTAAATTCGGACAAACAAAATAGTATTTCGTAGGTGTTGTTATAAAATTTACGAGATTTTATAACAACACCGACGGTTTATCAAAACATACGGTAAACCTATTCTATTGTTAGCACAAAATTCTTTGCAATTGGCAAGTCGATTGTTTTGATTGTCAATCAATAAATCGATGCAATAACACATGCAATGTAGAACAATTGGGGCATGACATTTTTCTGATCGCCCATTGGCTAATCGATGTTTTTGATTGACAGTCGGCGTTTGGTCAATTCCGAAAGTGGTGCGCACAACTAGACACCATGGAGAATCATTGTGGCAAGTTTGATCAATTTGGATCAAAACTGTAGGAAGAGTTGCCCACACAAGAAACTGCTAACGGATGACTGGTGCCTTAACATAATACGACCCTTCGGGCGTATATAAATCATAGTTTTTTCCATTCTACTGGTGATAATTTTTATGTCTCTTTCCAGATTTGAAAATGAATATGAAATGAAAATTATCTTACTTGAAAGTTGTGGATAACAAGAAATATTATTGTACTGAAAATATTCCAATCGGAAAGCATTTGAATATCCATGTATTGAAATTAAGTTCTGGCTCTAAGCATTTCCTTCTTTTCTGTCAATGTTCCCTAAATCGTTTGAGAAATGGTTAATGATAAATTACTCCAAGAGACTTGTTGAGATGTCTGACATAATTTTGTCATTATGGTTTGGAAAAATGGTGAAAAATTTATGGTGCTTGATCATTTAGCACAGAATTGCTTCTTTCCCATATTCAATATTGATTCAAATCGACCATGGGCACTGTTGATATTGACTGATCCAAGCTAGGTTGTCATCAAATCTGTGCCTGAAAAATGAAATGATAATTTATCACTATGTTACAAACTCATTCTTGCATCATCTTAACCCACAATCAAACGACAAAATATTCGGGTGGTCCAAATTGAAAGAAGCAGCAGGCAATATTTTGAAGGTAACAAAACTTTGAACTTATAAGACTTTTGGGGTAGAAAACATGGGAAATGAAAAAATTGCTTGTCACAAGCAAGTGACAAGCAATTTCTTCATTTTCCACTATGTTATCCAAAGCCATTACCTTGTGGGGAGTCAAAAAGAGTCATTGTGTGGTAATGGGTTAAGGTAGTCCACCCCTTATGAGATTCATGGGATGTTAGAATTGTTTGTGCGATGTCTTGAACATTTTAGGTGGTGGAATGTTCCACCGCCAAATGTCTACAATGTCGCCCTTCAAAGGCAGATAAATCCGATCAAACTGAAAATCAAACTAATCCAAGATCATATTGTCACAAAAATTGGGTCCAAGTTTTGTTTTTATTTGTCTATAATTGTAGATGAAAGAGTGTAAATTGAAAGTCGAAAACAGAAAAAACTACAATTTTGTCAAATTCCAGGGCACATAACTCACAACTTTCTGATCCAATCAGACCAAAATTCAAACTAATCAGTGATCTTATAGTCACTAATATTGTGTTCAAGTTTTGTCTTCATTGGCCAATAATTGTATATGCTAAAGTGTAAACAAAGTCGAAAACAGTCGAAAACAGCAATTTTGTCAAATTCAAGGGCAAATGACTCAGGACTTTTTAATCCGATCAATCTGAAAATCAAACTCATGTGAGATCTTATGGTCCCCAAAATTGTGTCAAAGGTTTCTTCTGATTAGTAAATAATTAAAGATGCTAGAGTGTAAACAAAGTCGAAAACAATCGGAAACGGCAATTTTATCAAATTCAAGAGCATATAACTCATGACTTTTAAACCCAATTAATCTGAAAATCAAACTCATCTGAGATCTTATAGTACCAAACATTGTCTCCAAGTTTTGTCTTGATTGGTTAATAATTGTAGATGCTAGAGTGTAAACAAAGTCGAAAACAGTCGAAAATGGCAATTTTGTCCTTTTCAAGGGCACATAACTCTAGACTTTTTGGTCTGATCAAACTGAAAATAATACTCATTCAAGATCTTATAATCGCCAACATTGTGTCAAAGTTTTGTCCTGATTGATTGATATTTGTAGATACTAGAGTGTAAACAATGTTAAAACTAGCTATATTTCACACTCAAGGGCAGATAACTCCGGACTTTCTGGTACGATCTGACCCATAATCGAACTCATTCGAGACCTTAAGGTCATACATGTTTTGACCAAGTTTGGTCAAGATTGCCTTATATTTGTAGATGCTAGAGCGTTAACACGAAATTGTGGACGGACGGACAGACGGACAGACGGACGACGGACAAAAAGTGACCACAATAGCTCACCTTGAGCACTTCGTGCTCAGGTGAGCTAACAAGATGTGATTGTGAAACATGGATGCCCCCGAAATGGCAATAATAAGTTTTCAGGTTAAATTTTCAGGTTAAGGGTTGATAACGTTATCTGATGACCTTGAGGAAGGTCATATTGCATGGAACAGATAAATATCATTGAAATAAGGTTACATACCAAATTTGAGCTTTGTATGTTGAATAATTTTGGAGAAAATGCCAACGTTAAGTTTTTGGACAAACAGACAGACAGACAGACAGACACAAGTATTTTCAATATGCACCCGATCTCTCAATAGGGCGGCATAAAAATTTCAATAATTTTGTTAATACAAGACCAATTGGTATAAAGTTTGAAGCAGAGATTGTGGACAGATGTCAAGCATTAGATAGACATGGTCACTGGTGGTGAGCTCTGCCAAAGCATGGGACGTTTTTTTGCGATCATAGTATTCTGTCGGTTTTGTTATAAAATATCGTAACTACGGCTTTATAGAAGCCGTAGTTATGAAATTTTATAACAACACAGACAGTTTGTCAATACATATCGGTAAACCCAGTCTATTTTTAGAACAAATTCATTGTAATTAGAAAATCTATCCAATCAGATCTTTAAACTCACATATAAACGCAAAATATCTGTACCTTGTTGTAGGGAAAAACGTCCCTCCCTTTGGCCGAGTTCATCACCAGTGATGGTGGATATGAAAAATCAGCTGAAAAAAAAGTTATTGAAAATCAACCAAAATTTTGGTTGATATTCAATACATGTACTTTTATATCAGTTGATTTTTCAAAAACCCATTTTCCCAAGCCTTTTTTAATAGGGCCACCTTGTTTGTAAGTGTTAAACACACCAGATTCAGTCAAATCCGACATCTCACTGTCATATTCCTCTGTTAATTCTTCATTCACTTCTTCCTCATTCTGACTCTCTTCTTCAATCTCTCCCTCAGACAGATGATACTTAGAAAATGTACAGGGGAAATATTAAGGCAAAAGGAGAAAATGGGCTCTCAGCATTTTCTTCTTTTGCCCTAATCTTTTCTCAAGCCTTTGTTAACACATTCCCACACAGTGACTTTTTTTTCACTCCCTACAAGATAATTGCTTTGGAAAACATTGTGGAAAATGAAGAAATTGCTTGTCACAAGCAGTTAAAAACATTGTGTAAAATGAAGAAATTGCTTGTCACAAGCAGTTTCTTCATTTCCCACAATGTTTTCTACCACAAAAGACAAAAATATATAATAATTAATTCATCTGAAGTTGTTGTCTTCGCAATATTTCAATTTGGACCAGTTTGAAATTCTGTTGTTTATAAATGGGTTAATAGGACCGCCTTGTTTGTAAAAGTGTTTAACTCACCAGATTCAGTCAAATCCGACATTTCACTGACATATTCCTCCGTTAATTCTTCATCTGATTCTTCATTCTCTTCTTCTATCTCTCTATCAGTCAGATGATATTTAGAGCGAATGTGGGCAAGTTTCTCTTGAGCTTGTCTTAGTAATTCTTCCTGTTTATGGTACTTGAATAGGGCTATCAGGTTTTCTAGAGCAACTACCTGCAATAAATATGAATAGGGAATGATTTTACTGAGTTAATTGTGACATAGTTTCTGACAAACAATTTAGTATTTCATACATGTTGTCATAAAATCTCTACTGCTTGATTCAAGCCGTAGTTAAGAGATTTCATAACAACATTGATCAATTATAAAAACAAAACAGTACACTCTATCTATTTTTAGTAAGAAATTTATTGCCATTAGTTGTAATCTGGAAAACCAGTGCTGAAGTCATAACAATATGCTGCTTCTTTGCATTTAGTCCCCTATTTTCCTTACTCAGCGTAATATGGCAAAACAATGATTGTTTTGTGCATGGACTTGTTACTAGGACCATTCTGTGAAAAATTTCATTTAAATATGTCAGGCTGTGTTGTGATCAAGATCCATGTTGTTCTCTGATAGAATATATTCAAATTGTGAAAATAGTTATTCTTACATGTGGTACTTGAATACGGCTATACAGTTTTCTTGAGCAACTATCAGCACAGATCAATAAAATTGATTTGGATAGAAAACCAGAATTCAAATATGGCCAATAAGGCAGCTGCAACCTTGGTCTATGAATATAAATCTTACATTTGCCTTAATTGGTTGACAGATATAATGCCATTGGGGGATCAAAACATCATAACTCCAGCTTTGTCAAGCTGTAGTTAAGAGGTTTTGACTCCCCACTAACGATAATTTCATTCAACAAACCATAAGTTTTCCTTTCTTGGCATGCCTAGCAGCATTATAGGCTCTCTGATATGATTCTTTGGGTTCGTTATATCCTTCATATTTCATCTCCTCTATAGCCCCAATGTTCAGCCATGACTTACAGACCTGTAAAATAATGAATCAGTTTTCCTTCATTTTTTTCTAGAGAAGGTCATTATGTCCCCTTGGTCTTCAAATCAGGGAGTCCTGCCTTCTGTAACATTGTTTCTTTATGTCCCAGCTGATAATTATTAGAGGGTATATCAAGTTAAAACTGTGCCAAAATGCACCCAGGGTCATGAATGCATAACAGGCACGTATCTAGGCGGAAGCCTGGGCTTCAACATAATTATTTTTCAGGTGTGCCCATTAGTCTTTCGAACAAAAAGTGGGAAAAACAGTCCCTAGATGCCAGGGAACCCTCACCCATTTCCATATGACAAATTCAAAGGTTGACAGACGTCACATATTAGATGGACTTGGTGGATTTTCGAAAAAGCAGCTGATAGAAAAGAAATTGAAGATAAACCAAAATTTTGGTTAATCATCAATAAACAAAATTTTGGTTGATATTCAATAACTTTTATATCAGACGATTTTTCAAAAATCTACAACGTCCAGCTTATTCTGGGCATTTTCCAACCTTCTCTGCTTCAAACCGAATTCAAATTGGTCAAATGTTGGCAAAAATATTGATGATTTTCAGAAATTCTGAGTAACATGATTATCCACCGTGACATTGTAGGGCGTATAAAGACGTCATTTTGTGTGAATGGTTTAACCCATTCCCACAAAGTGACTCTTTTTGACGCCCCTTACGACAAATGCTAGGGAAAACATTGTGAGCGGAAGAAATTGCTTCCAACAAGCAATTTCTTCATTATCCTCAATGTATTCTTACCCAAAATGGAAATATTTTTAAAAACTTCATCAGCTTGAAATTGTCGTCTGCAGCACCTATCAAGTTAATTGGTTTGGTTTATTGGGGTTAATTGGAACAGTGTACAATTTTGCTGTTTGGGAAAGGATTAAAGACACTACCTGATCTTGCTCCTCTGCCCTGTAACACTTGATCTCTTCTTGATAATGATCTATTGCCTTCGTAAACTGTTTGTCATCTTTACACGTCATAGCCAGAGATACATGCACTTTAGCTAAATCATGCTTGGACTTCATGTTCTCTTTGGATGCTTGAAGCTGAAAGAACAGCATTGTAAATTGGAGTTTAACCTATTTCCAAACAGCAAAATTTTGGCCTCTTCGAATTTGAAAGGTGTTGCAGACGACAATTTCAAGTTGCTGAAATTTTAGAAAAAATTCATTTTTTGGATAGAAAATGTTATGGAAAATGAAGAAAGTGCTTGTGACAAGCAATTTCTTCATTTTCCATAATATTTTCTCAAGCATTTTCTTGTGAGGGAGTCAAAAGGCGTCACTGTGGTGTAATGGGTTAAAATAGTTATTTAACCGACTGTAACCAATTGTAACTGATTGTAAATCGTCAGTTACTTTCGTAAATCCATCACTAAAGGACTACATTTATCAGAACAAGGGGTTTCGTTGAAAACAAAGGACAATAATTTAATATTAGTTGATTTCATTAAAATCTGAGCGTTTTGATAAAAAAAAATCTTTTCATAACTCCATGAAAAAAAATTGATATTGCTGGAACTTCTTTCGGAGTCAACAATATGGATAAATGGATGTGCCCTGTACAAATCAGCATATTACGCTCGTTTTGAGTAGTAAACTGCAAGTTTTATAATTAAATCTTACTCTTAAATAGATTTTCTAGTTGAAACAATCTCAGTTTCAAAGACTTATTGCTTAAAACGCACTTGAGAGGACGGAAAATGACGTTACGACGACGGAATTCGCTGTAAACAACATCGCAGTTACGCACGCTTTTTATGACGTCATTTAAAGTTTTCGACATGGAAAGGCACATGCGTAAGATCTGAATACCTTGGCAGCGGCCAGATATCGCACATCTGTCCGCTTCTTAAAACATAGTCCGGACGATAACTCATTTTTCTTGTCGCAAATATTATTATTAACAGTAAAAAATATTATTAAATTATAAGGAATGAATGCAATTTTATTTTTTTTCATGCAGGTATGAAAAATAAAATCTAATCACACTTTTGTATCAACCGCTTCGCGGATTCATACAGTGTGATTAGATTTTATTTTTCATACCTGCATGAAAAAAATAAAATTGCATTCATTCCTTAAATAACCCACAAAATAAACAAGGTAGATTTATGCTCCTTGTAAACTGCACTTCTCTTTGAAGAGATCTATCTACCCATGAAGTTTCAAAATCATATGTACATGTATTATACTTTCAGAGATATGCTTCGGACAAGTATTTTGTACACAGAGAGGCAAGCTGATTCCAGTATACCCTCGAAAACATTCCTTTGCAGGGGTATATAGTAAGCTGTAGTTATGATCTTTAAGTTATACCCAAAAGTGGATATTAAAGTCAATATTTACTTATAAGTAACTCTTTTTCGATAGTGCTACAATTTCTTGAATATTGGTTGAAATATTGGAAAAGAGTGACTAGTAAGTAAATATTGTAGTTATGTTTATGAATGTAGCACACAATATGATCACAAACAAAATCTACGACTATTTGAAGTCTTTTTTACTTTATTGAAACAAGATCACATCATGCAAATTCCAAAACTTGCTTGTTTAGTGGCTACAAATGTCCAAAAATATGATTAAAATCTTTGAATGTTAAAATTGATGTTGACGCAGACCCAGGTTACCATCCTTACCAATTTCTGATAGAACTTGATGGCCAGTTTATATAAACCAAGTTCTGCTGCCGCATCCCCCATCTTGTCTAGACATTGGAATTTAGTACCCGATTTTGTGTCTGTATTGCTTGACAGAACATCTGCACCTTTGTGTATAGCTTTCACTGAAATTAAATATCCAATATCAATTATTTGATGCTTTGTACCCTAAATCAGAGTTTACATTTACATCGTAAAGGTGTTTGCATATGTATGAAATTCAGCTCGAACATAAAAAAATGAAGACTGGTTGAGTCCTTGAGACACAAAATAAATTTTGTGGCAAAAAAAAATCCGATATTCAGAAATCTAATGAGAACATCAAGTGCAATTGTCTTTGATAGGGTGAAAAATATTGGGGAAAAAGAAAAAACCTATTGCAAGAATTTCCTCTCCAACTTCCATATCTTCAAGTCCTGAATTTTCACATATTGCTGTTTTTTCAACGAAAAACTCATAACTGCAGCTTAAAACAAGCTGCAGTTACAAAGTTTTCGTTGAAAAGCAACAATATCATTGTTTAACAAAAAGCTAATAAATGATTTACTACTCACCACTTTTGTATGACCTTTTACATTCATCTTTCTGGGACGGAGTGCCCAGTTTATATGCCTTCTTTAACAAATGTCTGGATTCATTGTACTCTTTCTGAATAACTAGAACCTGTATAGTAGATATTTCCAAAAATATCTCTCATAACCAATTACCAAAAGGAAAAATTTAAGATGTGTCCAAATTCAAAGATGTTGCAGAAGTGAATGCAATTTTAAATTTTTCGGGTCTTTTTGTACCCCGACATCCGCCGAAGAGTTCCGAGAAAACTTTCCATTTTTGATGACTGGTGTTTGTGTCGAACTCCGGATAAGTCGAGGTATTTTCAGTGGCCCACAAAAGATTGTTTTGGAAAGGATTAATATTAGAATTGTATATTAAATGGTTAATTCAAATGTTAAAGTGCAATCATGCTGTTACTGAAACTTAGTTTAATTATATAATATCTGTTGAACTAGGAATAAAAGTTGAATATGTCTGATCAGTGCCGGATCCAGGATTTCTGTGAGGGGGGTTCGTTTTTACGTTTTTACAAAAAGGGGGGTTCGTTTTACAAGTATTACACAATTTTGACTGAATTTCTGCATGAAAATGGAATAATCAGACCATCGAGGGGGGTTCGTTGGAACCCCCCAAACCCCCTCTTGATCCGCCACTGCTGATAAAGAATACTGATTTTGATTGTTGGTTAATAAGAAAGAAAGACCCTTCAAACAAAACTAATAGCATACCATAGCTTTAGACATTAAAGCCAGCGCTTCATTTTCCTTGACTTTCATCTTTTTGGCGGTCTCCAGACACAGATCTGCATACTTCCTAGCCTCGTCTGTCTTGTTGTATTTCTGATAGACACTGATCATGCTGCTCTGACACATAAACAAGTTCTCTGTCAGGTTGTACTTCCTGGAATTTTATTTAAAATGTATCTTTTAATGAAAAAAAATCTGTCAAACATGATCAACAATCATAATATTTGCAGTTTTAAAATTGCAATTATGCCACAAAGGAATGTGCATTTGCAGTGACATTTCATTCTTTATTTTCAACAATGTTTTTCAACCCAAAATGGTTCTAAAATAGTTTTAAAATCTCATCAACTTGAAAATGTCGTCTGAACTGCTTTGAAATTGGTTTATTTGGGTTTTACGCCGTTTTCAACTGATAAGGTCATATCGCGACGGCTGGAGCATCTAATGATGGATTCCTGTTGTTTCTCATACCAGTACTACCACAACACCCTAACGGAGCCTCCAGCTGCTTGCCCACAGAGGCTCACAATATCAAAACATTGATAGGTGCCATTTTATCAGAGAGGGTATTTGCTGCAAACCCGGCACCTCTCAAATGAGAAGCAGATACGCTACCAATTGTGCTTAGGCAGAGGCCTCTTTCAAATTGGAACATTCTACAATTTTGCCGTTTGGTAATGGGTTAAACTGTTACCCACCCATTTATGGCCAAAGCCTGTTGGAAGTATTTGCTGCTGGTTTCTGGTTCATTCATTTCATCATACAACAAACCTGTTGAAAAGCAATATTAACAATAATGCATGATCATTAAGTACATTTTGGCATTTAAACAATCTTGCCCTGTTTATATTCCTTAAGGTAGCTAAAAAAAGATGTTCTTTTAGTGTAAAAAAAAGATCTCTGTTCTTTGAGACCTAGTCACATACACAACTCCTAACAACAAGGCATGATGGGTATGATGCAGACACAGAAACATAGGTGACTGGGCCTTTATCACTGTCAAGGGCAGAGGTGCGTTTTTTAAAGTGAGATTTTTTAAGATTTCTTAAGATATTAAGCGTTTACAGACCTAGATTAAGATATTAAGCGTTTAAAGACCTAGATTATGACTGAGGTGTTCCAAATGCTCCATACTTCATACAAATGATGTCATGATGACATCATTTGTATGAAGTATAGAGCATTACCATGGTGCCATGGAGCATTCTGAACAACTCGGTCAATTCTTTCTTATATTGTTTATAGATAGATAGATAGATAGATAGATAGATAGATAGATAGATAGATAGATAGATAGATAGATAGATAGATAGATAGATAGATAGATAGATAGATAGATAGATAGATAGATAGATAGATAGATAGATAGATAGATAGATAGATAGATAGATAGATAGATAGATAGATAGATAGATAGATAGATAGATAGATAGATAGATAGATAGATAGATAGATAGATAGATAGATAGATAGATAGATAGATAGATAGATAGATAGATAGATAGATAGATAGATAGATAGATAGATAGATAGATAGATAGATAGATAGATAGATAGATAGATAGATAGATAGATAGATAGATAGATAGATAGATAGATAGATAGATAGATAGATAGATAGATAGATAGATAGATAGATAGATAGATAGATAGATAGATAGATAGATAGATAGATAGATAGATAGATAGATAGATAGATAGATAGATAGATAGATAGATAGATAGATAGATAGATAGATAGATAGATAGATAGATAGATAGATAGATAGATAGATAGATAGATAGATAGATAGATAGATAGATAGATAGATAGATAGATAGATAGATAGATAGATAGATAGATAGATAGATAGATAGATAGATAGATAGATAGATAGATAGATAGATAGATAGATAGATAGATAGATAGATAGATAGATAGATAGATAGATAGATAGATAGATAGATAGATAGATAGATAGATAGATAGATAGATAGATAGATAGATAGATAGATAGATAGATAGATAGATAGATAGATAGATAGATAGATAGATAGATAGATAGATAGATAGATAGATAGATAGATAGATAGATAGATAGATAGATAGATAGATAGATAGATAGATAGATAGATAGATAGATAGATAGATAGATAGATAGATAGATAGATAGATAGATAGATAGATAGATAGATAGATAGATAGATAGATAGATAGATAGATAGATAGATAGATAGATAGATAGATAGATAGATAGATAGATAGATAGATAGATAGATAGATAGATAGATAGATAGATAGATAGATAGATAGATAGATAGATAGATAGATAGATAGATAGATAGATAGATAGATAGATAGATAGATAGATAGATAGATAGATAGATAGATAGATAGATAGATAGATAGATAGATAGATAGATAGATAGATAGATAGATAGATAGATAGATAGATAGATAGATAGATAGATAGATAGATAGATAGATAGATAGATAGATAGATAGATAGATAGATAGATAGATAGATAGATAGATAGATAGATAGATAGATAGATAGATAGATAGATAGATAGATAGATAGATAGATAGATAGATAGATAGATAGATAGATAGATAGATAGATAGATAGATAGATAGATAGATAGATAGATAGATAGATAGATAGATAGATAGATAGATAGATAGATAGATAGATAGATAGATAGATAGATAGATAGATAGATAGATAGATAGATAGATAGATAGATAGATAGATAGATAGATAGATAGATAGATAGATAGATAGATAGATAGATAGATAGATAGATAGATAGATAGATAGATAGATAGATAGATAGATAGATAGATAGATAGATAGATAGATAGATAGATAGATAGATAGATAGATAGATAGATAGATAGATAGATAGATAGATAGATAGATAGATAGATAGATAGATAGATAGATAGATAGATAGATAGATAGATAGATAGATAGATAGATAGATAGATAGATAGATAGATAGATAGATAGATAGATAGATAGATAGATAGATAGATAGATAGATAGATAGATAGATAGATAGATAGATAGATAGATAGATAGATAGATAGATAGATAGATAGATAGATAGATAGATAGATAGATAGATAGATAGATAGATAGATAGATAGATAGATAGATAGATAGATAGATAGATAGATAGATAGATAGATAGATAGATAGATAGATAGATAGATAGATAGATAGATAGATAGATAGATAGATAGATAGATAGATAGATAGATAGATTTATTTCAGCATTAATCAAAACATGACAACAAGTACAACAACACATACATAGCACAATGTTTAACAATGATAAGATATATATTAATTTATATAAATAAATAAAAATTCATCAGATGATTATTTAATGTAGTGTTATGAACTATGTCAGTTTCATCAATGCTAAGGATAACACAAGAAAGAGAAATAAATCCCTTATTTACATTGTGGTCCTTCACATTGATGGCCTGACATAGAGAGGCATGAAATGAATCAAATACTGTGGTGATGTTAAAAGGATTTCAAACACATGAACAGACTAAAACATGAATACTGATACTATCCATCAAGATAAAAGATAATTGTATTGTTTTCAGGGAGATAATTCTAAACAAGAGCCGTCACAGACGGATTATGCTCCCCGAATTTATAAAGTGTTTGTCACAAAATAAAAACTATCATACATTAAGCCCCCTTTTCCCATGACAGCTTTTTTGTACACACATTATTTATAGAATATGGTCTAGAACATCCTATTCATTACATGAGCACAAAATTTCATTAAATTCCCATTAGATGAAGAGAAATAAGAGAAAACCCAATTTTTACACTAAGGCCCCTTTTTCCATGACGCAGCCTTAAATTTACAAACGGAGAAAAAGGTCCCTAGGTATTGACCTAGGCAGTTCACATGTGAAGTTTCATTGAATTTGGTCCAAGGGTTGCTGAGATATGGCTGTGGACGGACGGACACACGGACACACAGACACACGGACGGACGGACAGCGTGGCGACTATATGCTCCCCCGAAATTTTTTCGGGAGCATAAAAACGAATATTGCTGCACACTTATCACAGAATGTTAATTCTACAGAGTTTACCAAGGGGTTCCGCACAAAGTATAGGACGGATTATAGGGTAATGATGTCTCCCACTGAGCGTCTTAAAAATCTTGCTCTAAAGAGTGTGGCTCAGATCACATACACCATTCTGCATCCACATCATGGTCAAGTGAGTAAAACAGGGGACTTGTGCAGTATTATTTTAGATGTGATGTGGATTGGATATGAACGTGAAATGGTATGTGACCAGACCTTCAAATTGTGAAGAAAAAGATACAAAATTCACTTAAAACATCTTATCTTTAATTCACCAAAGATGATTTTTCTGCACCTATAAATGCAGACACAGTCTTGGGATTCATTTTTAAGTTACTACATGATGTTTCAATCTGATAAAACTCTGATGATTACATGTCACAATTATCATGGGGGATAATCACGCAACTCAGAATTTCCTAAAATTACCAATATCTTTGTCAATACTTTACCAATTTGAATTCGGTTTGAAACTGAGAAATTTGGTAAAAGCCAAGAATAAGCTGGACGTAGTGGATTCAACTGATAAAAAAATTATTTGAGATCAACCAAAAATTTGGTTGATCTATAATAACTTTTTTATCAGCTGATTTTTCAAAAATCCACCACGTCAGTCTTATGTGTGACATAATGTCCACCTTCTCTGTTTCAAACCAAATTCAAAACACCCCCATATTAACAAAATTATAGAAGATTTTCTGAAATTGTTAAATCATGTGATTATCCACTGTAATAATGAAAGTCAATTTTGCAGAATTTGCCTACCTAGATTCTGATACAGTCTCCCTTTCATGTCCATATAATCCACCTCCTTGAGCGTAGACTGGAGCCCCTCTGTAACCTCTAAACCATGCATAAAACAGTCCTTAGCCAGTCTATATGTCTCTCTCTTCCCTTTACAAGTGTCCTCATTTTCACATTGACCCAGGTATGTACTGCCTAGTGTAGCTAGGGCTCGCTGTTCTTCTAGCTTGTTGTCACATTCTCTGAGGAAAAGTGAATAAATATTGTAATAGATATCAGAATGTTGACTTCCGTAACCTATTTTTACAGACCAAAAAGTTATTTATAATCATTGGAATTTCCTAGTATAAGTGTTTTTTTCCCACAGGGGTCTTTAATTTGACTCCAAGCTCCTAATGAACCTTGAACTTAGTAAAGGGAGCTTTCTTCAATTAGTGTTGGGCAATCGGTTTGAGATCATAATCGATTATCAGTTTTTAGTCGGAAGAGTAAATCAACTAATGATCGATTTTATAATCGGTTTCTTACAGCTGATTTTGTATTTTAATAAAGACAATGTTAATAAATTGGTATGTGTTGCATTTCTCCTTGGTAAACTAAATACCAATCGCAGAGCAGGCCTATCTAGATATCTTGTGTATCAATCTTCGCATTTTGGGGGGCAAATACAAAGTAGGGATAAACACCAAGTATTCCAATCAGCTGTATTTTTTCTTTTGTGTAATTTACAACAAATGATATACATTTTTCATGAAATACCAAGTAACCAAGTAAGATATACAAATAAAAGTTCGAAAAAAGATTGTTGCACAACCAATTTGATTTTTGAGATATACTTTGATGAGTTAAAAATGACCGGTGTGCCACCATTTTTTTCATAAATTTATCAGCGGCCAATCAAATTTTGAGAAACTGTTTACAGCAGATAAGATGCTAAATCCTTATCTGCAGCAATAACATCTAGCAAATCCTGCTCTGATTGCCTCGAAAATATAAATGGCTGTGTTTTAAAGGCTTGTAATTCATTGGCAGTACTTTTGTTTGTTTTTCTATTTACAAAAAAAATAGTTACGAACCAACTAAACTTGATTATGGAATTTCTTAGTCGATAATCGTCACCAGAAGCCCAAACAAAGTGATTTTCGAGTATAATCGATCATCGGCCCATCACTATCTTCGATCAATCCAATCAACTTCTAACTATAAGAAAATATAACTTAACTTTCCAATAAACAGATAATCTGTCCAATCTTTCATTAACTCAGAGCCAACATATAAGAAAATGCAATTTGTTTGGGGGGGGGGGGGGGTGTGAAATGCAGTCTGACTGCTACAATGACACAAAGCTGAAATTTACACCCAAGACCTGGTCCATTTACATCACGAAATCCATCAGATTTTAAGATATGAACACGCTTGAGATAAAACAGAAAGTATGTCATTTTAACTACGTAAACACCAAAAGCAAGTTTAACCCTTTCCCAAACAAGACCTGCTTTTGACGTCCCAGGAGAAAATACTTGTGAAAACATTGAGACAAAAACTGCTGATAACCAGCAGTTTCTCCTGCCTCAATATTGTTCTATGCCATATCTTACACAACATCCAAAAAAGTCGACATCCATTTTGTTGTCTGCAGCAGCTTTTGAATGAGACCACCATAGAATTTTGTTGTTTGGGAGAGGGTTAAATCAAACACTGACCTGATAGTTTATTTAAGATTTACTTAGAATGCTGATCATCAGCATTTTCTTCTTTCCTTCAATGTTTTCCGACACTCTTTCCTTCCGGAACATCAAAACCTGTTCTTATTTTTGGGAAAATGTTAATTGATTAGGTTCTTCAGCCAGAGATTTTTTTATGGCAGATTTTTATACCTTTTCAGACGAAATTACATAACCCTTTCCCAAACAAGACCTGGTATTGACCTCCCTACTAGAATTGACTTCAGAAAACATTGAGACAAAAGGAGACAAGAGCCGTCACAGACGGATTATGCTCCCCGAATAAGTGTTTGTCACAAAATAACAAGAGTGCCATGGTCACAATATACGCCGCCACTTATAAAACTTGAGACAAAAAAATGACATTGACAAGGATTTATAAATATTCACACAAAAACCTGTAAAAAGTTGTGTTCACAAAAAGGGTTTTATAAATATCCAGTCAAAAACCTGGAAGGAATTGCGTTCATGAGGCTGAAATATCATTAAGCCCCAGAGACTAAGGTTGAAGGGGGCATAACTCTGGCAAAAATCAATGTACCATAAAATCCTTAATTCATGCACATCTACCAATTAAGGTAATAACATCCACCAAGTTTCATTAGGATTCAGTCAGAATCTTAGAAGAAGTTGTGTTGTCTAGGCTGCAATTTCAATCAGCCCCAGAGACTAAGTTTTAAGGGGGCATAACTCTGGAAAAAATCAATGAACCATAAAATTCTTCCTACATGCACATCTACTAATTGAGGTGATAACATTGACCAATTGTCATTAATATCCAGCCATAAAGTTAGGAGGAGTTGCGTTGACAAGGCTGCAATCTCAATAAGCCCCAGAGACTAAGTTTTAAGGGGGCATAATTCTGGCAAAAATCAATGAACCATAAAATCCTTCCTTCATGCACATCTACCAATTCAGGTGATAACATTGACCAAGTTTCATTAAGATCTAGCCAGAAACTTAGGAGGAGTTGCGTTGACAAGGCTGCAATTTCAATAAGCCCCAGAGACTAAGTTTTAAAGGGGCATAACTCTGGCAAAAATCAATGAACCATAAAATCCTTCCTTCATGCACATCTACCAATTGAGGTAATAACATTGACCAAGTTTCAAGAAGATCCAGCCAGAAACTTAGGAGGAGTTGCGTTGACAAGAAAAGTGGACGTACGTACGGACGGATGGACGGATGGACGGACGGACAGACGGAGAAGATGACGCCAATATACGTCCGCCTCCGGCGGCGTATAAAAACTATCATACATTAAGCCCCCTTTTCCCATGGCAGATTTTTTTTACACACTTTATTTATAGGATATGGTCTAGAACATTTCATTTATCACATAAGCACAAAATTTCATTAAATTCTGCCCATTGGATGAAGAGAAATTAGAGAAAATCTAATTTTTACATTAAGGTCCCTTTTTCCATGACGTAGCCTCAAATTAAGAAACGGAGAAAAAAGATCTCTAGGGATTATCCCAGGGAGTTCACATGTGAAGTTTCATTGAATTTAGTCCAAGGGTTGCTGAGATATGGCTGTGGACGGACGGACACACGGACAGACAGACGGACAGCATTGCGACTATATGCTCCCCCGAAATTTTTTCGGGGAGCATACAAATGCTGATAATCAGCATTTTCTCCATTTGGCTCAATATTATCTCAGCTATATAACACAAATTTTACCTTTAGTAATGTCAATTGTGTCACCTAAAATAGCTTTCAAATTGGACCATCCTAAAATTTGTTGTTTGGGAAAGGGTTAAAACATTTTCTGAATTCTCGTAAGTCAGTGATTACCTTGCTAATGCCAGGTATCTTTTATGCAGTGGCACAGCTTTATCAAACATCTGTTTCTTCGCAAATATTTCTCCAAGATTTCTATTGGCCAGTGCAATACTCAGGGTGCTGTTTAAGGCCTCGCACAGCAACAGCTCTTCTCTGTGTTCTTCAATGGCATCATCCAACTCATCTGAAATATAATATCACTGTCACTGTGGATAACCACATGATTAAACAAGAGTTGTCCGCGGACAACGTAGCTCGCCTATACGGGAGCTTGTCACAAAAACAGCAATCTTTTTTAAAGTAGGTAAAATTCCAAGGTCAAGGTTAAAGTTTTTCAAAAGTAGGTCAAACTCTAAGGTCAAGGTCACTAGGTCAAAGGTCATGGTCCCAAATGAAAGGTCTTGTCGAGATGTATCTATGTATGAAATATCAAGATCTTCAAACAAAGAAAGTCATGGCAAAAACCTTACTAAGTTAGGACCATGAGACAAGTATGATGACATTTCCCTCAGTCCGATTTTTTTTTTTTTTGGTCACATCAGTCCTACTGTCTGACAAAAATTTTGATCTATTAATGAATGATACAATTTCTTTCTGTCTGACTGTTACAGATTATTCTGTATTGTCAGACCAAATGTCTGATGAAGATTTCTGGTAATTTGTCTGCAAAGCCCCTTACATCCTTTTTCTATTCAATAGCAAAGTTGGAAATGCAACTGCCTCTCACCAGAGAGGTCCCAGATTCGATACCCAGCCGTAGCAAATATCCTTTCTGACAAAAAATGTCACCAATCAATGGTTTGCTATCGTGACCATAATTATGTTGGCCAGCAGCTGGAGGCTTGGTTAGGGTGTTGTGGTAGTGTAGAGAAACAACAGTAATCCATGGTTAGGTGCTCCAGCTGTCGCGATATGACCATAGCAGTTAAAAGCGGTGTTGATTTGTCAATGGGGAAATCAGAAACATACATTTAACATTTTTTTCAACACCTAAGCATATCCTTCAATGTTTTCAAAAGGTTTCTTTAACCCTTTCCAAAACAAGACCTTGTTCTATCAGAAATAGCTTTTGAAAACATTGAGGCAAAAGAAGAAATTGCTGATTATCAACAATTTCTCCTTTTGACTATATTTTCTTTGCTATTACATACAATAATTCTTTACTCATTCACATAAATTTTATTGCCTGTAGCAGCTTTTAAATTCGACCAACCTAAAATTTTGCTATTTGGGAAAGGGTTAATAACATTACAAGAAAATTAGTTTACCGTTTCTAGAATATATTTCACCAATATTCCTGCAGGCGTCTGCTTGTGCTCTAAGGTCTCCATTCCTTTCTGCTTTCTTCTTGTGCTTCTTATAATCTAGAATAATACAATTAAAGGTAGAATACCCGTAATGTGGCCATTTTGAAGTTCATAAAACATCAGATTTTTTCGAGCATTGACGTTACATATCCCAACTTATTTGGGTGCGGTCGTAAACATTCGAGGGTGGAATGTTCCACCGCAGGGGTGTAAAATTCCACTCGCCCGCTCGCATTGGCGAGTAGCATTTGGCAGCTAGCGAGTGCAAAAAGTTATGTACTAGGCGAGTAAAAATATTGTCTGGCAAATGAAACAATATGTTTCAATTTTTTTCTCAGTCCCGATCTCAGAGATATTTTTTACAATTTCAGGTATTTATAATTTATTTATACTATAAAGTGAACCCAGATAGGATGCTTTTTACAGCAATCTATAATTTTGTCGTTTGGTAATGGGTTAACAAAATTGAGACTTATAAAAGGTTTTTTATTCCTTTTCCAATACTGAGAAATTAGGCCGAACATTAGCTCATTTCCTAAGGAGAATTTCATCCTAACATTGTCTTGTCCACCATCTGTCAATGTTCATAACTTTTCTAGGTTCTCCCCTGATCGCATTGAGTAGAGATATCAACGGATGGAATCAAGGGAGGCAACCACCCTTGTTCACTTTCATGACAAAATGTTGAAAGTACTGTTCATTTTTAACTTCCACTGTGTTTTGACAAGTGGAATAAGGAGTTCTAATAGCCTGCTTTATTGTGGATATGAGCGCACTTGAGTATCTATTAGCGCATTTGTGTACTTTACTTGAAACATGAAATCAAGTGACAGAATAGGGGAGGTAATCTGCAAACTTTGACCTTCAATAACTTCATTATTTTACCATAAATTTTGATGAAATAAACTGAAAAAATATTTGTAGACCTCATAGATAGCAAACAGACCAGATAATCTGATTGATTTATACAAAATTAATTTTCCGTTGATATCGCTACATTGAGGGAAGCCGACAAGATACAAACAAGGTGTCAAACTGTCACAAGATACGCCCGTAACACTGCTTTATGTCGACAGGGGGAGCAGGTTGGTTAAAGTTTCATGGTCCTAGCTAGTATACTTTTCGAGATATGTCCTGGACAACAAGAGTTGTCCGCGGACAACGTAGCTCGCCTATACAGCAGCTTGTCACAAAAACAGCTATTTTTTTAAAAGTAGGTCAAACTCCAAGGTCAAGGGTCATGGTCCCAAATGAAAGGTCTTGGCAGGAGGTATCCATGTGTGAAATATCAAGGCTCTATCAATAATAGTGCATGAGATATAGGCCAGGTTAAAGTTTTTCAAAAGTAGGTCAAACTCCAAGGTCAAGGTCACTAGGTCAAAGGTCATGGTCCCAAATGAAAGGTCTAGTCGATATGTATCCATGTATGAAATATCAAGGCTGTATCTCTAATAGTGCCTGAGATATAGACCAGGTTAAAGTTTTTCAAGTGAAGACGCGACGCGACGGGACGGGACGCCGACACTAGGGCTGTGACATTAGCTCCCCGGACATAAAGTCCCGGCTCGCTAAAAATGAAGTATGAAAAATAACAAAGGGCAATAACTAAAAAAAAAGGCCAGGTAGAATTATGGTTCTTGTGCACCGCACTCCCCTTTGATGAGATCTATACACCCATGAAGTTTCATGATCCTAGCTATTATACTTTTAGAGATATACTCCGGACAAGATTCTAGTATGAAAACAACAAAGAGAAATAACTCAAAAAGTAGGTCAGGTAGAGTTATGGTTCCTGTGCACTGCACTCCCCCTTGGTGATATCTATACACCCATGAAGTTTCATGATCCTAGCTATAATACTTTTAGAGATATACTCCGGACAAGATTCAAGTATGAAAAACAACAAAGGGCAACAACTCAAAAAGTAGGTCAGGTAGAGTTGTGGTTCTTGTGCACTGCACTCCCCCTTGGTGAGATCTATACACCCATGAAGTTTCATGATCCTAGCTATAATACTTTTAGAGATATACTCCGGACAAGATTCAAATATGAAAAACAACAAAGGGCAACAACTCAAAAAATAAGCTAGGTAGAGTTATGGTTCTTGTGCACTGCACTCCCTCTTGGTGAGATCTATACACCCATGAAGTTTCATGATCCTAGCTATTATACTTTTAGAGATATACTCCGGACAAGATTTAAGTATGAAAAACAACAAAGGGCAATAACTCAAAAAATAAGCCAGGTAGAGTTATGGTTCTTGTGCACTGCACTCCCCCTTGGTGAGATCTATACACCCCAGGGTTCAACATTAACCTGTGCCCGACAGACATTACCTGCCTGTTGCTTGGTCAGGGCTTGTTAGATCCCCAAGTTACTAGACCGACAGGTCAGCCTTATTTCAAATCTCACTCATAATTAATTTAATAAAAACACAGGATATTTTCATTCATTTGTGATTCAAAACTGGCCTTTTAGCTTAAATGAAAGATAATTATAGTTTACACCTTTCCATATTATTCTTCTGATAGAAATGTTTGGTCAGGACCAGCTCATATTTGGTCAGGGCTAGCAGCATCCAGCATCAACAAGCCCGACTGTCTGGTAACCAAAATAGTTAATGTTGGACCTTGCACCCATGAAGTTTCATGATCCTAGCTATTATACTTTTAGAGATATATTCCGGACAAGATTCAAGTATGAAAAACAACAAAGGGCAATAACTCAAAATTAAGCCAGGTAGAGTTATGGTTCTTGTGCACTGCACTCCGTAATGATGAGAAGAATATAACTGCCAAGTTTAAAGTCAATCGAGTTTGAGTTTATTGGGGTTTTACGCCGTTTTTCAACTACCAGGGTCATATCGCGGCGGCTGGAGCACCTACCCATGGATTCCTGTTGTTTCTCAAACCAGTACTACCACAACACCCTTACCGAGCCTCCAGCTGCTCGCCCACTTAGGTTAACGATTTTAAACCCATTGGTGGGTGACAATTTTGTCAGAAAGGGTATTAGCCGCGGCCCGGTATCGAACCCGGGACCTCTCGTATGAGGGTCAGATGCGCTACCAACTGCGCTAAGGCCGCGGCCTTAAAGTCAATCGAACTTAAGGTGACAGAGTTATGCTCTGGACAAAGAAGTGGACGCTGCCGGACGCCCGGACATCACGGGTGATCCCATAATACGTCCCGTCTTCGATGGGCGTATAAAAACAAACAACAAAAACAAACCCGCATAAACGTCAATTTTAATCTTTCAATTTCTATCTATCTATCTATACATTTTGCAATACCCTCTCGCGAGGATTTTGTGCAGGTGCACGTCTGTGCATGTTAGTAAGTAAGAGAAAGCAAAAGAGCATCCTTGCCTCTCATGCTTTCGATAGGTCACATGGTTTCGATAGATTTATGATTTTCAGAAGTTCTTACAATCTGAGTACCATTCTATGTGCATCTGAAATACTTTTGATACAAACAAAATCTTTGATCAAAGAAATTTTGAGACAACTGATTTTTACACGGAAAAATAATATTTTTGCAAAACAAAACGGAAACTAGAAAATCAAGGTCAGGGTAAAAGTCATTCAACCTTATCCAAGCCTTTTTCTGTCCTAGAAAAGTTTTCAAGACGCTTGATTTACGCCACAGTTGAGTGAGTCCCTATCCAAAAAACTGTGATCATTGATATTAGGTCAACCTAGTGCTTTCTATAGCATCAAAACAAAGCCCTATCGAAATAATGAGAGCCTCACCTTTACGCCGTGTGATCAGAGCTCCAGATAGGATGCGTATTTGCGTAAAATACGCATTGATTTGGTCTAAATACGCATTCACTTTCATAAAAATGCGTACAGATACGCATCCAAAATAAGGAATACGCATTTGATAATCTTCAGTTAGCGTATCGAGATCGAAGAGCGCCCGAAGAAACACATAGAACAGGAAATTCCAATGATTAAAAATGATGTTTTGGTCTGTAAAATAGCTTATCGAAATGTCTAATACGAATCAGCCAATCAAAACCGGGAATTATTGGGGAATACCTATTACGTCACCAGCCGAGCAAATGCAGAAGACAATCAGCTTTTCCGTAGATCTACCGAATGCTGCCGAGTGGTTCATTTTGTTCGAATTTCAGTCAATCGTTGATCTCCGTTGATTTTTTTTATACGGAGCAAATCGTTTCCTCGATTTTCATTGGATGATAAATTTCGGGCCATTGCGTCACTTCGTAAATCGGAAATTGCAACTCGAAGAAGTTTGTTTCCTTTTTAATCCCCCCCCGAAAAAATTTTTCGGGGGGGATATTGTTTTTGCCATGTCCGTCCGTCCTTCCGTCCGACATTCGTTTCCGTGCTATTTCTTGGAAACTATAGACCAGATTTGGATGAAACTTGGAACACAGCTTCACTACAAAGAGGACATGCGCATATCGTCGGGGTTACCTGGTTCGACCATTGAATTCAGAGTAACTGCCCCTGACTGTTTAAGCCATATACATACAGAGTGATATTCGTTTCCGCGCTATTTCTTGAAAACTGTAGACTGGATTTCGATGAAACTTGGCACACAGCTTCACTACAAAGTGGACATGCCCATATCGTCGGGGTTACCTGGTTCGACCACCGAATTTAGAGTTACTGCCCCTGACTGTTTCAGCCATATACATACAGAGTGATATTCGTTTCCGCGCTATTTCTTGAAAACTATAGACTGGATTTCAATGAAACTTGGCTCACAGCTTCACTACAATGAGGACATGCGCATATCGTCGGGGTTACCGGATTCGACCGTCGAATTCAGAGTTACTGCCCCTGACTGTTTAAGCCATATACATACAGAGTGATATTCGTTTCCGCGCTATTTCTTGAAAACTGAAGACTGGATTTCGATGAAACTTGGCACACAGCTTCACTACAAAGTGGACATGCGCATATCGTCGGGGTTACCCGGTTCGACTGCCAAATTTAGAGTTACTGCCCCTGACTGTTTAAGCCATATACATACAGAGTGATATTCGTTTCCGCGCTATTTCTTGAAAACTATAGATCGGATTTCAATGAAACTTGGCTCACAGCTTCACTACAAAGTGGACATGCCCATATTGTCGGGGTTACCCGGTTCGACCGTCGAATTTAGAGTTACTGCCCCTGACTGTTTTAGCCATATACATACAGAGTGATATTCGTTTCCGCGCTATTTCTTGAAAAGTATAGACCGGATTTCAATGAAACTTGGCACACAGCTTTACTACAATGAGGACATGCGCATATCGTCGAGGTTACCTGGTTTGACCGTCGAATTTAGAGTTACTGCCCCTGACTGTTTAAGCCATATACATACAGTGATATTCGATTCCGCGCTATTTCTTGAAAATTACCACGAAACTTAGCACACAGCTTTACTACAATGAGGACATGCGCATATCGTTGGGGTTACCCGGTTCGACCGTCGAATTTAGAGTTACTGCCCCTGACTGTTTTAGCCATATACATACAGAGTGTTATTCGTTCTGTTGAAGCCATATACATAAGGAGTGATATTCGTTCTGTTGAAGCCATATACATACAGAGTTATATTCGTTTCCGCGCTACTTTATTGACAATGAAAATATATTCGGCGGGGGATATCAATTCAACGAATTTGCTTGTTATTATTGGGAAACGAGTAAATCCATTTCTTCAAGCACATCGTAAAGGCGATTTTGGCTGATATTATTTCTGAAGAGGCCCTACAGTACAGACAAAGATAGCCCCGATGGTAATCTCGTTCAGGAAAAAACACTTGATGGTCGGAAACATAGCATGCTTAGATGTCCAGTCCTCGAAATCGACTATCGAAAAGGAAAGTGGGTCGTTCCGGTTGGGTGCTCCTTTTAATTTAAATCCTTTCCCGAACAAGAAGGTAAATACGCCTTACCTCCAAAAAATATTTGGAAATACGCATTGGAAAAAAATATGAGGGGTAAATACTCCTTGCCCCAAAAAATTATCTGGAGATCTGCGTGTGATGACATGCTTTGAATATTTTGGCCAATAAATTTTGTCAGTCTCTTTACAAATGTTGTTTTCCAATTTTTTTGTTTAGAACTTTGGTTCTTGAATTTATTGAGATGGTCAGAATTTTATAAAATCAGTATGTATGCTGTTTACCCCTAAATTCGTGGATCTTAATTTGAAATGTTGTCTATGTACAAAAGCTTATGAAATTCTCACTATGTTTATTCATAGATCAATTAAAAAACATGAAATCTTTAACTTGCAATACGAATTTTACTCAAAAACAATAAAATATTTTGGTTTTAATGACATTATTTTAGGTGCCTTGAAGATTAAGGTTGGCCATCTTTTTTCTCATTGATTTCGTGGATCCTGATTAGACCTAATTTCCTTGCAAATTAGAGGTATAAACAAACAACAGAATCACTGAAGAGCGAGCCTAAATAGACTTGCATCAATTGGTGCACAGCAAAGGTGGGGACAGACTATTTTCTTTGAAGACATTGCTATCAAACTTTAACCCTAGTGCAGAACTTTTGTTTCCAAGTGAGAAGCTGTTCATATATAGGTTTTTATTAGGAAGTGACTAGAGATACGGGCCCGTATCTCTAGCGTATGGGGGCTAGAGATACCGACCCGTATCTCTAGCAAACCCCCCCATGTTTCACTAGAGATACGGGCCCGTATCCCTAGTGAAAACGAGGGGGTTTCTGCTAGGGATACGGGTCAATCGACTTCCGGTCTAACTTATGGGCTATATCTAATCGCGTCAATTATGAAAAATAGATAATATACTAGTCAAAACTTCTAACCGGCCACTTAATTTCTGTCACAAATGACACATTTAGTGACGGTATAACTACAATGGTTGTTTTTCATTGAATAAGATATTCATTTACGAAGTGAAAAAGATTAAAATGTTACCAATATTGTGTTTCGAATGTTTAAAAAATTACACAAGTTTCACCATATACCCCTTATTTCGATTTTCATCGATTTTATCATTAGTGGGTGGGGTACATGTATGTTGTGGAAAATCTGTTCATATCTGGGCAATATTCAATAGAATTAAATTCTTCTTTCCAGAATAATGCTTCTTTATTGATTGCCTAGCAATGTTCATAGATAAATTTTAAGAATATCAAACTTTTATTTGGTCCTAAATCAGAATTTCTGTCGAATTGTGCAGTTTTCGTGATTTTTGAAAATGGGGGTTCCTGTCTTTCATGTAATCCCAAAGAGAAACATTAACATTTTACCACGAAACGTTTGTACGAAATGATCTTCAAATGACCATCCTTTCCATAGAAGTAAACCTTTTACAAATTAGATTATTATAAATATTTCAAAAATGCGAAAAACAAAGTGGCCGGTTAGGAGTTTTGACTAGTATATATTGATCCTTTCCCAAACTGCGAAATTCAGACTACGTTTTGAAATTAGTTTCAGACGACACATTAAATAGTCTTTAGGCAAATGTCTCACTTACAAAATATTGCAGGGGAAATTGCTGAAACTATTTCTTCTTGGCAAGGGGTGGCGAACTGGGTATGCTATTCGCCGAGAAATTAAGGCAATAGACTATACTTTCTTGACGCAAACCTTACAGCTTCTTGCCGAACAAGAATAGCCCTTAATCTAATATTAAAACAAACAAAAGGGTTAATAGGCCCTACACACCCATGTCACATGTGTGAAACCATTGCCATTGATAAATTTGCTGATAGTTAGCACCTTCTTGTCAAAAGATAATAAAAATAACATGAGATAAATCTAATAGACTATTGATTTAATATAAAGTTTCAATCTTAATACATTCCTTTCAGCAATTTCTCCATTCCTCCGACATTTCCCCTGTAATAGGCCTATCGCCTGTAATTTCAAAATGTATTATAATTATAGTCTAAATTTCGCAGTTTGGGAAAGGATCAATATTATCGATTTTTCATAATTGACGCGATAAGTTAGCCCGTATGTAAGACCGGAAGTCGTTTGACCCGTATCCCTAGCAAAACCCCCTTGTTTTCACTAGAGATACGGGCCCGTATCTCTAGTGAAACATGAGGGGTTTTGCTAGAGATACGGGCCCGTATCTCTAGCCACTTCCTTTTTATTAAAATTCTGTGAGAACAAAATCAGCAGAACCCAATTTTTGACATTTTAAAGTGACATTTCACATCTATTTCATTTTTTTATATATGTCTTGATGCAAAGATTGGTTATTCTAATGCGTAGAAATGCTATCAGTTTTTTTAAGTTGTTATTTATAAGCGAAAAATAAGCATTTAAAGTTGAGACAAGACTGACTAATTCTATATACATCTGAACTGTTGTCCACAACAATTTGTTTAATTTTAGCACAAACATATATATTTCTCGTAAGTGGTTCAATACTTTGGCTTGAAATTTTCAGAATTTTCATAAAAAAATATGCTCTTTCAGATGAAATAAAAGTAAAATTTATGTAAAAATTATTGTGAAATGTCACTTTAACATCAGCAAAATATTTCTTGTGTGAAGACTTGTCATTTTTACATATTTTGAACATACAGAATAACTGCTCGAGCGGTATTTCAATATCCACGAAATCAATGAGAATCCACGAATCAATGAGAAACAGGCATAAATATGGAAGCACATGGTTTTAGATAAGGCTATCGAAACTACAGGACGTCAGGCTATAAGTAAGACTGAAAAAAAGATAAAAGTGTTAAATGGAACTTCAAACGTCCATGAAAATGAGGAAAATCCATTCAATATTTATTGACACTTCATTCTGGAGAAATGGACCGCAATGTAGTCAATGATTGTCGATATTCAGCCATTGACAGTTATTCGGTACGAAATGAAATTGGGACGAAAAATCGGAGGGATTTTTTGGCTAAAAACTTGGAATAACATGTCATCAGAAGAAAGTCGGACTAAGGCTTGTTTTAAACAAATTACTTTGTAATAATTTTGTGTCTTCTTTGTCCATTTGACTTATTTTGTTGGTTCTGCAATGTTTTGTTTTCGACTTTCGCGGACAATATCTTCCAATAGATGTCGCCAGCTGTCGATTATCATCTATTGTCCAGCAAGGTTAACCCGGGACAACTTAATTTTCGTGCGCAAAGTCCGTTAGTTGAGCGTCTTAACAAAACAAAGCCGAAGTGGGGTCATTACATATGCAGATGTCCCGGGTTAATCTTGCTGGACAATATCTAATTCGGGCATTCTGGGTGAAATTTACATCGAACTATTTTCAAGTTGACACGTGATGACTCATTTTGTTGATGCGTCCATTTTGAAATCTGTGATAGCGTACGTTTGTATTTAAGATGTCGATTAACAGCTAAGAATGTCTGAGGTAGGTTATTTGAGGATAATTATAGACACAAGTTCAACACCGATTTTCTGCTTGCTACTTTTGCGCGACAGGATTTCAGAGTTATGCGCACTGCGTAGTGATTTTTATCCAAAAATGGATAAAGTGATGCGTCAAATTAGTCAGTCCAACAATATCTATCAATAGATGTCGCCACCTGTCGATTACCATCTATCTCTGGTGGGCATTCTGGGTTAACTACTTTCAAGATGTCAGCGCCCATAAAATGCATACACGTGGTACTTCCTCATGACTTCCTGTCACGCGGCATATTTGCTTCACATGCTTGCATAGAGTAAAATGAATAATCTAATTTGAATTAGTTATTTTATTAGATGAAATTGAGACGAAAATCAAACTTTATTTTGTTGCAAATGTATTTGTAGTTGCAATTTTCTGCTTGCTACTTTTTGGCGACAGGATTTTGGAGTTATGCGCACCGCGTAGTGATTTTTATCCAAAAATGGATAAAGTGATGCGTCAAATGAGTCAGTCCAAAAATGAAAAAAAATAGACTGGAAATATTGTAGACTGGCTGCTTAGTCAATGGTCAGTCCAAAAATAAAAAAAAATAGACTGGAAGTATTTTAGACTGGCTGCTTAGTCAATGCTTTCGCGGACAATAATGTGCGCACGCGTATTGAAATTGGTACCCGGTTATCATTTTCCAAATAGGAGTCACACCTGCATGAAATGCTAAGTTCCCACTACCGATCAAATCATCTCGACCAAGCCCGATCAAGCGATTTTTGAAATTAGCAGCGATATCGTAGCCACAAACTTGATGACAGGAATTGATTTGTGTCTACCACACCGCCGTCTTCCTTCTTTTGGAGCAAGACAAACAAGTGAAAAACACATTTTCTTGCATAAATATTTGAACATATCTTCTCAGAAGTAGATCTAGATCTATATCATATAAAAACAAATTCTATGTCATAAATTTTGTATAGGCTAAAACTATCAACAAGAATTGTTTTCATTTATTTTTTACAATGGAAATTTCAAGTATCAGTAGAATAAAATGTGCGGGAAATCCACTTCAAAAATTAAATTGAACCATATTTGAAAGTGATTTCAACATAAAAATATGCTGGATTGACAGAAAAATGGTTTACCTGTTGTCAGGTATCATTCCTACTACATTCAATAGCTCTATTTTGAAGTGTGACTTTGCTAAACTTGCTGGAATAAATCACTCCAGCACCTGCTCCATTGGAACAAATAGGCAGGTATTGTAACCGAAACCCAGATCAAAATTCCAAAAAGTTTAATTATATTGCATATAGGTCGGCATGGTTGATCGTAGCTGCGACATCGTAGCCACAAAATTGCTGGCGGGTATTTGTTTGTGGCTACGAGTCCACCCTCTTCCTTCTTTGGAGCAAGACAAACAAGCGGAAAATACATTTTCTTGCAAAAGTATTTGAATATCAGCATAATTATCTTATCAAAAGTAAATCCCATTTAAAACCATATTCCATGACACAAATTTGGTAAAAATATCAACAAGATTTTTTCAGTTATTTCTTCCGACTGAGAATTCAAATCTCGGAAGAAAAACATGAAGGGGGGGGGGGGGGTTAGTCCGCTTCAAAAATTAAACTTTAATTGAAAGTGATTTCAACATAAAACTATGCTGGATTGACAGTTCTAAACATAGGTTAACCTGTTGCCAGATTATATTCTTACTACATTCAATAGCTTTATTTTGAAGTTTGACTATGCTAAACTTGTTTGAATGAACCACTCCATCTAGGGTGGTCGGACTAAGTCGAGATGAAAGAGTTTGGTCTGCATCGATCGGTAATCTTACCAAAAAAATGAGATGTCAAAAAAGCTCGTGTAGCGATCGAGTAGACAATACATCAAGAAGAGATCGAGTATCGATCGTGTAGAAGATCGAGCTAATCGAGAACTAATCGTGTAGAAATTGGGTGTGATCGGGTCGATATATTTTACAAAACTTGCATTCGATCACCTCGAGTGATCCTCGACCGTATTCCGACCAACTCGACCTGATCGATCTGATCACATGATCAAGTAGACCTGCACTGATACATACGGCCCGAAAATGCAGCAAAGCACATCATGTTTCATTTTCCGGGAGGTCTCAACAATAAAATGTACATGAATGTAAAGCTTTAGGTACGATTTAAATGGCAATACTGGTTAAAGTTCAATTAATTGGTTTTGAGGATATTTTTTTCTTCAGACGTTCCTTTTAACGTATCTATTTTACATCGATTGAGAAGCAAGTTTCTTCAACTTATTTTTATCCTCTCGATTCTGCTTCCTGGAAATATTATACACTGACCAGAACTCGCGTCGAATACGTTGGCCAATGAGAAGCCAAGAACAACCTCCGCTACCGGGGATCGAACTCGGAACATCTTAGTCGCAAGGCCGACGCTCTACCTGTCGACTACGGACACCACATGTGCAGAATTGTTCCATATCTTTTTAAATGAAAATATACAAAAACTGACTTTGAGGAGCAAAATTTAATGTTCCAAGACAGTGAAACACAGTATTTGTATTTTTTAGTATTTTACAGTAAATTTATATCACGAAATAAATTATTTGCAAAATTTCAATCATAGCCAATTTGTAGGCATAGGCTAATGTAAAGAGAGCTTTTGTGGGTTTAGCGTAGGTCCCATCAACGTCATCGTCAGAAACGTCGTTTGATTGGTAATTTGAGATGTTGACTTCGCTGGCATACCCTACGAGCCTAAGACGCGAAATGTGATAAATAACGACAGGGTGAGTATACCAGAAAATTTTGCAGATATATTGTTATTTCCATTTCTTCTAAGATGAAAAATAAGGTACATAAATCGTTTGAAGCGTTTTAATATAATTTAATCTCAAAGTCATTATTGTAGATATTTTCTTGAAAAAAAAAATACATGTATTGATATTTTCGCTCCTAACTTAATGTACAATGAATTCAACAAAGTATAACTAATATCATTAGTTCACTCGTTTCAAATGCTTTCCTTTCATATAAGTTACATTGTTCAGAGACATTCAAAATAGTCCAATAGGGTCGGTTTTTCTGCATTTTCGGGCCCTATGATTCTGTCGTCAAATCGAGCGAGATAGTGATGTTTGAGACGCCATGGTAACGATATGACGTCGAATATTTGAAAATGAATAGGCCTATGAGATACGAATCTGAAATAGCTTCTAGATTTCGCAGATATTAAAATAATGACTTAAGTAACTTAATACGGGTTTCTAATTTAATGACCATTACATTTGAAATGACATGCTAAATTCAAGCCAAAGTAGTAAACCCTTAACTTGAAATTATAAAATTCTGTACAATAGAATTTTTTCTAAAATTCGCATGTCACTAGCCATTATAATGAATATGAACATATACAAAATGAAAGAAATTTATTGGGCCATTTTCTTTTAAATTTGCGCTGAGTGCAACGAATTTCAATGAAAATATTAACTAAAACTGTAGATATTTGGTTCCCTGGTAAAACTTTATGAAATACAAAGGCATTAGTAAACGCGTCAACCAATGTGCTATATCTAGCAAGAATTAAAGCGAAGGGTGTAGATTCTATGCTCCGAAAAACAGAGAAAAGACGTCACGTTCACGACGTCATGGTAACGTAATTTTAAAACTATATACGCCAAAAACGACGCGACGTTGAACTCGTCGCAACACAAGCTTTAATTTGGTACCAGTTTTACTGGTAAACTTTGAAAATAAATTTCTAATAACGTTACGTTGATAACAAGTGTTGAACCTACAGAACCAAAGGACATAAGGGGATCGATAGAGGAGAAGGAGGGGGATTCAGAAAGTATAGGTAATCCCAGCACTGAGTCCATGGAGCAAGTGGGAGCCGTAGTGTCTGCTGAGAAAGAGGTAAAATCAATTTGTCAGATTAGGCATAGAAATTTCATTAAGAATAGACTTGTTCTACCTGTTTTAAAATACGGATAAATCGTCGATGTTATTACAAGATCTCGCAATTACTTCTTCAATGAAATATGAGTGTTTGTCTGAAATTACGTCACTTTTTACTGGATCAATTCGTCCCCTATTGTTGGGTTTTATACAACAGTGGACATACATCATGATACATGGATTTATTGAAAAGGATTAAATAACGTGGACGTGTCCCAAATATAGGCTAATACAAATAAATCAGCAGGGTAGCGAATCAGTATGCACCATGCCTGTAACTTTAAATAGTATTCAAAATTATTTTTGATGTCTACAGATTGAAACGAATTCGCGGAAGACGCTTAAAAAAGGACCACTCACCCAAAGTGAAGAGGACGAGCTTATCATTTGGCTTAGAGAGAACTCCTTTTTATTCGACAAACGTCTTCCACCGTGTCCAATCGTTACCGGGGGATGTGGTTTTCGTAACGCTGAAAGCGTGGTGTATAACGCCGGTTTGTGGTTCAAAACAGAGGCTGGGCACCACCAAGGTAAGAAAATTGAAAAATTGAATCGATGAAGTTTTTTCTTTGGGAATGAGACTAGGCCGAGGCTCATCTCAAATGATTTCTTGACCCCTAACAATGTCTGTTTTCTTCGAGAAAGTTGTAGTTTTCTCTATCATTCCGTGAATGTAAGGCATTTCAGGCGAAATCAACTCAGCTTGCCCGTAAAATATGAATAATATACAAGCATAACCAGTTATGAACCCCCAAAAAAGCATGCACTTCGTACTTACACATGTATTGCACAAAATCACATTGAGGTTTGCACCCTCTGCATCTTACAGAAGCCATGGGAACGATTTTTATTTTCATTTACAAGTAACAATGGTGGATGTGGTGCACACAAAGAAAATATTTTGTAACGTATGTGGCATGGTGATTTTAAAGCTTTGCGTTTTTCCTTATTTAAGCAGGCCTAGCAGATATGGTGACACTTTCCCTTACTTCAGATGCAACACACGTCCTATTCGAATAATCCTAGCAATTGTGCAATAATTTTGTGTAAAGAATATGTGTTTTTTCGACATCAGCATTTTTAAACCCTATTACCGGTAACCGGATTGTATAATGGATTTAGAAATTGTGCAACCCGAACGTTACATTTAAGGCGTACAAAATACAACTTATCTGTCAATATAGGGTTAGATCTAATTCACGTTTTTGAGGTCGTTAACATTCGCAGAGGCCCAAGAAATATGTTAACGGCCGCGTGCGAAGCACGAGGGTTGTTTACGTAATTTGCGGGCCTCTGTGGATGTTCACGGCCGAAAAATACGTGAATTGACGCTATTATTGCATAAAAACTATAAAATTCCAATGAATACTTACTCCAAAGCCATTGATATGTGCTAAAAATGAACCGAGGTGAGATAAGAAAATGTCCGCCAATGTTGTTTTGTTCTGATAAATCTTCCGAGAATTTTTTTGTTATGCGTGACGTCGAAAAAACCTCAGTTGTTGAAAGCGGCGTTGAAATCCCACACTATCAATCAATTAGGTCCTTTCACTTATGTTTTAGTCTGTACCCGCAGAACACACTTCCGGAGGCAAAAAATGGGTTTATGGGAAATCAACATTGTATACATGAAAATTGTTACTAAAATTAGTCCCAAATCGGCATTTTCAAAACGAGGCCCCCTAAATATGCGGAGAAAACAATGACGACGCACGTGTATTAAATATACAGCGATAAAGAGCACGTGCATTCAACATGCAGCGATAAAACGAAGTTTAATGTGGAAAAAAAAACTCTGAAATTGAATGCATTCGTTAATAGCCAGTAAGATGGTTATTATATTGGATTTACAGTCAATCGTTCCCAGTTTCGTTGTTGATTTCGTATGCACGCCATGCTTTGGGTTCGAGAGTATCGTTAACTAAAACGCTTTGGGTTCGAGAGTATTGTTACCAAAACGCTTTGGGATTGAGTGTATTGTTACTAAAAATAACAAATACTAAACGTTTGAGCGGCGTTTTAAGACTCCAAGGACGACTTCCGGAGGCTGTTGTGTGCGGGGGGGGGGGGGGGTCTTAGATGAAATAACCTAATTAACCAGGTAACATGCAACTTCCGTCACCAACACTGCAAAAACGTTACTGTTCTGACCCTTTGCTTGTAGTAGGCCTATACAGGTATAACAACTATTCACTTTCGTCTGCACTTAGATATTTTTTATTTTACGCAAGTCCACTTTTTCGCACATATCAATGGCTTTGGGGTAAGTATTCATTGGAATTTTATAGTTTTTATGCAATAATAGCGTCAATTCACGTATTTTTCGGCCGTTAACATCCGCAGAGGCCCGCAAATTACGTAAACAACCCTCGTGCTTCGCACTCGGCCGTTAACATATTTCTTGGGCCTCTGCGAATGTTAACGACCTCAAAAACGTGAATTAACCCTATATTGACAGATAGGTTGTATTTTGTACGCCTTGAATGTAACGTTCAGGTTGCACAGTTTCTAAATCCATTATAGTACAATCCGGTTAATAGGGTTTAAAAATGCTGATGTCGAAAAAACACATATTCTTTACACAAAATTATTGCACAATTGCTAGGATCATTCGAATAGGACGTGTGTTGCATCTGAAGTAAGGGAAAGTGTCACTATATCTGCTAGGCTTGCTTAAATAAGGAAAAAAGCAAAGCTTTAAAATCACCATGCCACATACGTTACAAAATATTTCTTTGTGTGCACCACATCCACCATTGTTACTTGTAAATGAAAATAAAAATCGTTTCCATGGCTTCTGTAAGATGCAGAGGGTGCAAACCTCAATGTGATTTTGTGCAATACATGTGTAAGTACGAAGTGCATGCTTTTTTGGGGGTTCATAACTGGTTATGCTTGTATATTATTCATATTTTACGGGCAAGCTGAGTTGATTTCGCCTGAAATGCCTTACATTCACGGAATGATAGAGAAAACTGCAACTTTCTCGAAGAAAACAGACATTGTTAGGGGTCAAGAAATCATTTGAGATGAGCCTCGGCCTAGTCTCATCCCCAAAGAAAAAACTTCATCGATTCAATTTTTCAATTTTCTTACCTTGGTGGTGTCCTGCCTCTGTTTTGAACCACAAACCAGCGTTATACACCAAGCTTTCAGCGTTACGAAAACCACATCCCCCGGTAACGATTGGACACGGTGTCTTCGGGTTTTGAATAAAAAGAGAAGAAACAGAACACATGGGCTTAGCTACAAAGGAGGCGGAACAAGGTCTTAAGACATCTCGTCTATCTGGTTCCTAAACATGAGCACCCAGTACTCAAAGATGATTAAGCTTCACAACAAATTAAGCTCCAGATTTCACAGGAAGACAGCAGTGGCTTTTGGACACCTTGTTCAGTTACGAGCGAGGAGGGGATCTATTTAAAGTAAAGTTTACATCTGTACAAAAACTAACAAAATATTCAGCTTAAACGGCATATCTTTTGAATCAGAAGTATTTACTTTATCGTCGGACGAACATTCATGATTTTCGGATGAATATTTTATTTTCGTCCGCCGACTATTAATGTCCGACCGATGACAAATAATATTGGTCATTATTCATACTCATCCGACGTAATTGATATTCGTTTGACTAAAATTAATATCATTGGCAAAAACAAATCATGTGAAAAACAGACTTAAAACGTGGCACCCGAAAGGGTCAAAAGTTATATTCACTGTCAAAAGTCGGAATATTTTAGTACTTGTCTTATGATAATCAATTTTGGAACTTTTAACATCGATTTGGACAAATACTACATGCTCATTTTATTCCATCTCGATTCTGCTTCCTTAAAATTACACCAGGGCCCGTATTCACCAACGTTTCTAAATTGATTTTCTAAAGTAAAGTTAAATACCAACCAATCAGAATGGCCGATTCTTTTGTTTAAATTTGTATCGGCCACTCTGATTGGTTGTAATGCAATTTTACTTTAGGAAATCAATGGAGAAACGTTGGTGAATACGGGCCCAGTACTCGCTACGAATATACGGGTCATTGAGAACCCAAGACCAACTAATCTCTGCTACCCTGGATCGAACTCGGAACCTCTTAATGGTGAATTAGACTTTCTACCTCTCGACCACAAAGACCACATAAGGCATTTAAGACCACAAAGAATGCAGATCAGCATGCATAATTATGCATGCAATTTGATCTAGACACATTATGTTTTCAAATAACCTTTTCGTGATTTGTTGCACAAGAGAACATCATAAAAACCGATCAGATTACACTGAGTCAAAAAAGGTCAAGATCTTTGTTGCTAAAGGCCATGTCACATACACGATTCCATGTCAAAATCGCGGCCGGAGCACGTCTAAAACAGGGAACCGATGCAGTAAAATTTTGGACGTGATATGGACGCGATGTGACCAAGCCTTCAATTAACCCTTTCCCGAACAGCAAACTTGTTGGGTATTCCAAATTTGAAAGCTGCTGTAGACAGCATATTAGTATTGACTAAGATATCATTTGTGTATAATATTGCCCAAAAAATATTTAGGCAAAAGGAAAAAATGCTGGTTATAAGCAATTTCTTCTTTTGTCTCAATGTTTTCCCAAACCTATTCAGCAGGTCTGGATCTTTGTTGCTAAAGGTCATGTCACAAACACGATTTCACGTCCACATCGCGACCGGAGCACGTCTAAAACCGGGAACCGATGCAGTATATTTTGGACGTGATATGGGCGCGATGTGACAAAGCCTTCAGTTAAACAATCCCGAAAAGAAGACCTAATTTTGACATCCGTAAAAAGTGTTTAGGAAACATTGTGGCAAAAGGGAGTACTCTTCATGAACACTGTGCACTAAATGACCCGGGCTGTCCACGCGCCGTAAAACAGCATTCATTCATAATGAACATTTTCTCGATTTGTTTCAATATTTTCTTTGCTTTGTTGTACACAAAAATATGTTTATTTACATGAAAAAAATTGTTCTATGTATTGTTTGACCAGATTGAACTGAGACTCCTTGCATATTCCGTTAATATTCGTGTCTTTCCGTATTTTCTACATCGGGACTATAATCTGTATAAGTACTGTTATACACTTCGCAATATCCACCGAATATTAGTGGCCTAGTGTGTAAGGCGACTCTTCTGTACACCACATGTCCGTGGTTCGAATCCCGGTAGCGCTTTTGTTTAAATATTATTACTTTCAACATTTCTTTCTCTTTTTTCAAATGCATGCATACATTTTGTAAACTTCAATCAGTTCACTTGAATCCTTTCACTTTAAGTAGTCATTCAAAAAATGTCGAAACCGCTTATATACAGGTAGGCCCTAATATAAAAACGTGTTTGCTGATGTTGCAACTTTTTTAGACAACTGGGGGACCCAGAACCTTTTTCTTCGCTTAACCATCAATACAATTGGAGTAAGCAGGGTCAATGTCTTTTTGATTCCAGAGAAGCTGCGAGAGACCAACACATCAGCAACGTTCAAGGAAAGATTATAAATGATAAATGAACGAATAAAGATTATGATAAAAAGGGAAAAGATATCTAGGGAACTATAATTATTGTGAAAATTAAGAAAAATGAGTATTTCATCAATCAATAGATTAATACATTAAGTATTCCATTTCATAGGAAAAAAGAAAGAAAAAAAAACTTAACAAAAGTTTCATCAGTAAAATGCTGGGTTCGATCTTGAGTCTCTGTAAATGAAAGTACATCGTCTTTCCACTACGCTAGTTCTTTGTACAATGAGAACATGCAGAAATAAAGTTAACATTTTTCACAGCGCAGGGTATAAACACGCGGAAATTATCGAATACGCCGATGAATGCCGTAATACGCTTACGGAAAACGATGAGTCTCAGGTAAAGGGGGTGTCTCACGAATAGGAAAAATAACATGGGAGTCTGCCCACGCTCCGAATTTAATGAAATTTGGCGTGAAGTTAGTACACTAGATAACGGTTCATATTCATGAAATGTTTCAAATCGCACATTCCAGAAAACAATTTTCTCGGAATTTTAAGTTTTCACCATGAAAAAAGAGGGTACCCTGATTAAAACAGTGTGCAAGCGTTCTGGTTGTTAGTTTCACCGTGTAATTTATTCTAAAAATAATGCCCAGTAGTCCGTGATCCTGTATGAAACAAATATATATATAATTATGTACAAAAAATTGTTTTATATCAACTGATGTAAGGGGGTAACCCAAAAATTCATTGTTTTTAAATATTTTAAACAAATTCTGTTCAAAAATCTTCTTTGTTCCAGTTTTTGTCAAGATTTAAAAATTATGTAAAAGTTGCGCACAAATATACTGATGATTATCGTGAAATATCGTGAAAAAATAAAACCGGTAAAATGTTGCTTTTGGAATTTCCCCCTGAATAGTGCACATTTCCAAGAATGGACAAAATTAAGATTTTTTAAAAATGACTTTTTTCAAATGTTTTGTTTACTTTTTTGGTTATTTCAGTTTACCTGAGGATAAATCAAGATGCAAGGCATTTTTCGGTTATTTCCTGTCATCTGTCCGTGTGTCTGTCAGTCTGTTGGCATTTTCTCAAAAATTCTTTTTTCTCCCAATCTAATATGTAAATCTTTTTGAAACTTGATAAAAAATATCCTTGGATTAAAGGAGTACAACTCTGTGTATTAGAATTTCTTTTTGTCATAAACTTTTGTTGCTGTGGCAGCATAAAAGGGGAAACATTTCATATAATAGAAATAAGCTCTTTTTGTAAAGCTTTACACAGCCATGAGGTTTTAAATTTTGTCTGTAAGTTTGCTAAGGGTTAGACTTCAAAGTTAGTTACAATATTTTTGTCCAGGGTCACATTAGATCTTGTCCCAGGTGTACCTACTTTACAAAAAAGAGAGGAAATTTTCTATAAAAATAATTTAAATTATTCAAGTCATCCGTGATTTATGAAAGCTAACAGCAAGAGTTATTTATAGATCTTTTGAAACATGAGAAAGCAAGTAAGAAAAAGCACCGATTTCTCTGATGGCATTTGACAATCGTGCAAAAGTGAAAATATTGTTGTGATGCATCAGAAACAGATAATCCAGCTCCCATGAGACTATTAAGGGCTATTGATGGCTAAACCACATATTAATCATATGACATCATTGAAATGTGTATAAATTGTGTATCAATACAGGTTAAGCTATGGTCAGAAAAATAATTTGAGGAAATAATTGCACCCTGTTTTATCCCAATAGGGCCACGTTTTGATGTAAACAAGCACATTTTCAACTGTGTAACTGAAAAGATATAATGCTGTAACAGTCTTTTACTGAATCATAGGGGGCCTTCCATATCATGTTAGGTCATTAGGGGCGTTTAGAGCAAAACTATATGGTTATGTATTGGTTACCCGGAAGGGCACCTTTTGATGCTTTACCGTACTGGTTCTAAGCGTCTTTTCAATTTCATAACATTTGGCTTGACAGTTATTGCATGTCATAGTCTCACTAAAAATGGTACATAGACAATGTGACCCAATAGTAAGGAAAACTTGCAATGTGTATATGTATGCCTATCTTGGCTTCCATACATGTAATTTTGTAAATAAAAGTAATATTTATATTAATTCTATGTTTGTTTCCAATGAGTTTTTTGGGCATGAATATTGCTGTAGGTTTGTACTGTATGCTACAGTTGATTTTACTGAATATAAAAATGTTTTTAGGAGCACAATCAAATTTTTACTGAATACAAGTTTTGGACCAAAACATCACCTTCATCAATAATATGTATTATATGACATTGTTACCGGTTTTGGATTTCTATATATAATTTAGCTCAAAGTAAGAGGAAATATGTAGCATGTTTTTGTGATGATATGGAATCTTGACAAAGACTCCAACATACTTAACTTTGGAATTCAATTTTACTCTTTTCCAAAATTTTGCTGCAAAATATGCATTTTTTCGTGATTAATTCAATAAAAAACATCCATAATAATCTCCTCAAATACCTTTTCTGGTATGAATGTAATGCCTTATGTGTCTCGGATCAAATTCAATTGACAGATCTTGAAAATACACAAAACTAAAGTTTTGGGACACATGAAAAAGGGGTCATGTTTCATGTCATAGTATGAATAAGTCAAGGTGGCTTTTTGGAATCCAGTTTGGGTTATCTAAGAAACTAAATGCATTTTCATAGCTTGTATATGGTCCTTTATCACCATGCAGAATTAAAAGAAAATTCATGCGTGGGCAGATTTGAGACACCCCCTTTGGTCAAACAATAGTAGCTTTCGAATTCGATCGTTTAAAGATATTGCGGTGGATAACCCGTTAAACTTTTGGGAAACGTTCACACCAGCGACAAATCGTCCGCTTCAAGGTAATTTCGTTTAATTTTTCAGGTAATACTCTACGGATTTGGACGAGATAAAGTGTGCCGTAAGCGCCTTTGAGAGTGCCATTCCAGATTCTAACACACATTGCACCGAATCCAATGGTTTCTTAAAACATCCAAACGAAAGCATTTTAAAGTTTGAAGAAACCATGGGATTAGGTGCAGAATGAGTTAGAACCCGGAATGGCCCACATAAAGGCGCATACTGTGTACTTTATCCCGTCAGATTCCGTAGAGTAGCTCGTATTAGCTGCTGAGAAATTAAACAAAATTATCTTGAAGCGGTCGATTTGTCGGTGTGAACGTTTTCCAAAAGTTACGTGGGTTATCCTACGTGAATATAGATGTTTGGAACAGTGTATTATATACGTAATCAGGAAAGTGTCCCAGTTTATGTTTGTACAATTTTCTTTACAGTTTGTGGAAAAGAGAAAATATCTAACTGTTGAAGAGACAGATGATGACGCTTATTCCGATAAGCCAAATGGACCTACAGAGGATGAATGTGTTCGTCACACGGGCCACGAGGCTGGCTCTAGATCTTGCAGACGAAAGCCAACAGAAGGGACGATCAGCCTCCCAGACAGAAACCGCTCTTGTTAGTCAACACTGGCCAGTCGATTTGGTAGTACCTGTCCCACCCACACATACTGTTTCTACACACAAGATACAGGTCCCTGACCCAGCAACTGTGGGCCAAGGAAAGCAGAAGTTGAAAAAGCACCAACAACTTGATCAAGATTTCCAGCTGGCTACAAAACTAGCTGCATCTGTGCCAACAGCTCAACGAACGCCGCAGCTGAAAATGGTTTGCTTATTTGCAGCCACCAAACGTACAGCCAACTCAGATACAACAACCAACTAGTGCTTACAGTTCATTTACTCCAGTCAAAGAACCGTCCACCAAAACCGAATCGATCATTCGACGCGCTATGGACATCGTTTCCATTCCAGAGTAACTGAGTATATAAGTCAAACCAATAATGACTTGATAAATGACTTTGAAATTCATTTGTTGAGTTACAAATTTTGTAGCGTTTTACTTCGTACTTTTATTAAGGTCTGATAGTCCCATTTTTAGCGAACTTAAATTAAATTAAATATTAAATGAAGAGCAAGCCAACAGATAAAATACATTCACGTCTAAAATTTCAAATTTTAAGACAATTAGAAATGAATGAAGTTTTACATTTCTTGGTCTCACTATGTAGAAAACATTGTGAAAATGAAGAAAGTGCTTCAGATAAGCAATTTCTTCATTTTCCACAATGTTTTTTTTTTCATTTTCTCGTATTACCTCAATATATTCTAAGTTATTCTGTACCCAAATTCTTTATTTATAAACATCCATTTTGTGGTGTGCAGCAACTGTCAAATTAGAACACCCCAAAGTTTTGTTTGGGAAAGGGTTAAATTGGCCTTTGCTTATGTAAACAGGTCATCGTTGCTGAGTGGATACCCATATAGGACTCAACAACTCTTCAAGAACCATATCTCAGGAACTGTGACGTTTAAAGAACCACGATGAAATTGGATAACACTCAACTGATATCAAATAGGGATAATATCTATGTTAGATTTGTTATTTTGTAGTTAGAATACCATTAATACTATGTCTATGTTTCGTCTCTGTTATAGCGGACGAGAATTGACATGGCAGGGCTTTCCATTCGATGAGCATGGGCTGCTCTGCCAGGTCATTTATCGTGCAGTATAGACTACCACCAAAACTTTATCTATGTTTAGTTTATAACATAATAATGTATAATCATACTTGTATGGAAAATACAGCCTAAAAAAGAACAAGCACCGGCTCCCATGGAGGAAGCTGCACATGACGACTTGACAACACAAGACATTGAGTTTGAGTTTATTGGGGTTTTACGCCGTTTTCAACTACCAGGGTCAGATCGCGACGGCTGGAGCACCTAACCGTGGGTTCCTGGTATTTCTCGCACCAGTACAACCACAATATCCAAACCGAACCTCCAGCTGCTCTCTCATAGATAATTCACACCCATTGGTGAGAGACAAATGACTTTTGTCAAATGTCAGAATGGATACTGGCCGAGCCGAGGTTCGAACTCGAGACCCCTGGATTGACAGACTCCGACGTAACCGACTGAGCTATCCGGGCTCGGCGACACCAGACATTGACCTATCATTTGACATCAGCAACCGTGAATATGAGGAGGTTGTACCCATAGAAGAAAGATAATAGCAATGAATTGTGTGCTAAAATAGACTGTGTTTACCGTTATGCGTTTATAAACCGTTGGTGTTGTTATAAATAAAGAAAATATTCTGTTTTTATTCGAGAGACAGAGCGGATAGTAAACGGTTCATTAATTTAAGCTGGGGGAGAAACAGCATTCTCAATTAGCGGTATATTGTTGGTCTTATTGCATTTTACAATAGTCCCAGCCGAAAAAAACACAGTGACGTAGGCTGATGTTTACTGATGCAAAACCAATCAATTCGTCTGATTTGCACCGTTACAAATACGAACAGAACTGATTGGTTGTCAAGTAGTAAACATTAGCCCACGTCACTGTCAATTTCGGCCGGTATAATAGTATACAATCGCACATTCTTTCAATTTCGAAATGTGTTCATGCTCGTGCCGTTCGTTTATCTCTTATATCAACCAAGGTATCGAGAAGTAAACTCGTCGAATAACCTCTTTGCTAAGCCACACCCTGAAAGGTGAATAAAAACGGAATATATACGGCTTGAATCAAGTCGTTGTTACGATAATTTATAATTGAACATCGAGTCGTGAGCCGCGACGAAAGGTTACGGTATATTCCAATACATGTAAATAGGGAGGAGTGCCTATTTTCCACTCAATAAAAGCGAACAATGACAGGTATTGCGCACGTCCACGATGCCGTGATAGTTCAGTAGCTGTATCCAGATAGTACTTCGTCGATTTATTACAGGGAGACGGGTTGGAGTCACATATTTTTATAATTCAAAATCCCTCTTCCCCCGTCAATTTAGACTCGCTGATCTTTGATCATTCACAGGTCGTTGTCTATCTATATAACAACACAGATCTACGGAAATACTATTGTTTATCCGAAATTACGTCACGGTCATCTTGATAAAATCGTTCCCTATTAATTCATATTAAAAATGTCACATTAAGGTATCCAGACCCTCAAAAGCACAAAAAACCCAGATGCGAAATTTAAAAAGTGCAAGTGATTCCTAAACTGTGTTACATTTCCATTCCAAATACAAACATAAGCATTTTGAACGGTTTGAAATTTTGAATCAATGCATACTTATGGATATATTTCACAAAAATGTTACCTCCCTTGCATATGAATATAGACTAAAATGATATTTGTAAATTATTTTCTTCTTGAAGCATAATCTTGAAATTGTGTGTAATTTGACGCATTTCGTACGGCTAGAAAACGATGAATTTTTCAGGGTCTGTAAACCTTAATCCATACCACCCTATGATGCTTGTTGACGCCTCATTGCTATCACCTTTCTTACAACTTCCTCAAATTCACGGTTGGTGATGTCCAAGGACTTGCAAAGCATTGCGGAAAATGGAGAAATTGTTTGTGGCAAACAATTTCTTTCCCACAATGTTTTTTAGTGAATTTCAGAAAGAACAATAGATCTAGATCTAAATTCCAGTCACTTGAAATCTTCGTCCCCAACAACTTTTAAGTTGGACAAGTATAAAATGTTGACATCTGGTAATGGGCTAAAACAAGTCTGTTTGATAAATTGAACTCAAATTACATCGAGTGAGATGAGGAAATCTGTGTTTCAAGTGACAAAATAATGGCAATGAATTTTGCACTAAAATAGACTGGGTGCACTTTTATGACGTTATCAACAACATAGTACCACCCGCGACCTGTCACGTTCAGGACGTCCACGTGTAACGTCAGTCCACCAAGACATCGATATTCGGGTAACACATCTGCAAAATCGCTTTCAACCAGAAACCAGCAACATTAACAGCTAGAACAATTCCTGGATTGAGGCACATTAGCAGTAGGACCGTTAGAAATTATTTAAGTTTAAGTTTAATTTTAATGGGGTTTTACGCCGTTTTCAACTACCAGGGTCATATCGCGGCGGCTGGATTACCTAACCGTGGGTTCCTGGTATTTCTCACACCAGTACAACCACAATATCCAAACCGAGCCTCCAGCTGCTCTCTCACATAGATGATTCACACCCATTGGTGAGAGACAAATGACTTTTGTCAAATGTCAGAATGGATACTGGCCGAGCCGGGGTTCGAACTCGAGACCCCTGGATTGACAGACTTCGACGTAACCGACTGAGCTATCCGGGCTCGGCAGAAATTATTTAAGAGAGCACAACCTCCGCCCCAGACGCCCTGCTATATGCCCAGTTTTGCTACATCACCGAATGCATCGTATTCAGTGGTGTAGACAACATCTACGGTACCGACAGAATAAGTGGAACACATTGTGTTATTTACCGATGAGTCTCAGTTTCATTTGGATAGTTCAGACGGGCCAGCACGTGTCTATAGACATACTGGAGAACGTTTGCGTTCAGCGGATCAGTTATGGTGTATGGTGGGATCACAACTGGTAATCGTCCAAGGCAATTTAAACGGTATTCGATACAGAGATGAGATCATTCAGCCCCACGTTCTGCCGTTTCTTTAACTTCAAGGACGTCGCATTACATTTCAGCACGATAATGCGCGCCCACGTGTTGCACGTGCAGTAACCGACTATTTGGCTCAGCACAATGTGGATGTCCTGCCCTGGCCGACTGTTTCTCCAGATCTTTCCCCCATTGAACATGTTTTGGACGAGATGAAAAGACGCCTACGTCGACAGGAGAATCAGCCTCTCACGCTTGACTAGTTGGCTCAGGAATCGATCAACATACGGAACAACCTCCCATAAGCTGTATTTGATAACTTTGTTGCATATATGCCTCGTCGCTGCCAAGCATGTGTCGCTGCCAACGGTGGTCACACTCGGTATTGACTTTTGAACTTCGATTTTATTGGTACCTACGTTTCAAACGGATTAAGTTAATTCGAGAATGGCAATGATTTTCACTCATTATTGAACATTAGCCCTTGACTTGGACTTTGACCTACATCAATTGTAGGCCCTTGGGGTGCATATATGTTTTACAAACATCTCTTGTTTTTATAGACTTAAACTAGTCTATTTTTCAGTGCGGCATCAACGCCTCAAGGGAAAGTCAGGGGCATCGTGCCTGTCCTTTGTACAGACCGGTTCCCCTACTACGTCGAGTGGTGGAGATCGTGAAGTGGAGAGTGGAGCCCTTGACCGCGTAGGAAGTGTCAGGTCTGCACGCCTGGACAAATCCCTTGCTGACTGCTGGGAACGGTTGGGAATTTGTACAGCGTGCGATGCTGAGTAGATACAATATGTCAATCATAGATAACTGGACTGGTAGAGACTCGTGAAAGCATCGAGAAAAACGTAGATAATACTGATGTTTAGCATTTCCTTCTTTTACCTAAATATTTTCTTTGTTATATTGTTCACAAAATTCGCCATAAGACGCTCCCATTTTGACGTCAACATCAGCTTTCAAATCGGAACAAACTGTGGGAAAGGGTTAAATGTTTCTGTATATGACAAAATAAGAGCTCATGAAGATTTCATCTGTGTACAAAATACTACAGTGAAATAGCCCAGAAAATATTGAGACAAAAGGATAAAAAACTGGTTTCCAGCGTTTTCTTTTATTGCCCAAATGTATTCGCACGTCATTTGTTCTAGAGACGTGAAAACCAGATCTTGTTTGGAAAAGGGTTAATATTATATATGCTGTTATTTGTTAGAATTAAGAATCCTAAATTTTAGACTGTTCCAATTAGAATGATTCTGCAAACGGCTTAATAAATTTTGATAGACAGAAATCGTGCAAATTATGACAGGGAAAGAATGATACAAGGGGCGGGGGGGGGATGAATTGCTTGCTTACAGTATTTCTTCTTTTGCATCATCATTTTCCTAATCCATGTCAAGTTACTTCGTCAAAATATAATAAAATATTGATGGAAAAGAAAACATATGCTGAAAGTGTTTACTTCTTTCGCCTCAATATTTTCACAGGGGAGTTTTTAAAAACAAACAGTTTGTACTCTGTTCGGTCTTTCGTACACCCACCCGAACTTCTAAACGGCCATCTCATTCATTCACCTGTGACTCAGCATTTCTTATGGAAACTAATCTTGCTTCGATTCGTTGCGAACTATAGTTGTTTTTTCCTAATATGCAAGAAAATCACGAAGTTGTGTTCGTAATTAATAAAATAATGACATGTAGAAGTTCAGAAGTTCCAGTGAGTGTAATAAGAAAACAGTGTGTTTAGTCTAGAGATACTCAGATAAATTTCTATGTCTCCATTCTGTTTTTATAACTAGAAGATCTATGATTTAGTAGAAGCTTATGTCACGTCCACAAGATACAGTACCCACCAAAAGTCTGGAGACAAACAAGATTTTTTCCTTTTTCATTCCTAAATCGGAAGAAATGAATTTCGTTTATTATTTTTATAGTTAGAAATAATATAACCCCTCTGTACTTTGAATTCACAAGAAAAATAGTAGAAATATCTATTATTTTCATGTAAAATCTGACACTTTCGCATAATAAGTCCATTTTGTTTAATTATGATAAAAACCACCCAGTTGTTGCAACAACATTCAAATTGTGTTTTATCCAAAAAATAAGGATGAAGAACTTTGATAAATGTTTCTTAATGTATTCCCCACCTTTAAAAATGATTTTCTATGAGAACCCAACATGACAACCGGCTTTTAAGTTCCAAGAACTTTTAGATCAAGAAATTGCTTGCATTCTGAGGATATCGAGGGTAAGGTTAAATTTTTCTTCTCTTAAATTCAATTTTTCTATCATTAACTTACACTTCTACATCACTTATGGTATTTCAGTACTTGAAATTGATTTTTTCTCTACAGGTTGACTGTTAACAAGATGATAGAGCATGTCGCTATCAATAAGCTCTGGCCATAACGGACCATGAGTAGGCAATATAAGGGTTTCTTTTCAGAAGGAAGACTAAAATGGAATCAGAGCAAGCATGGACAACCAATGACTAACGGTACAAGAACTAAAGAATGCTTGGGAGTAAGCTGAGACACCAGGTTGAGACTCAAAAGTTGATGAAAATCTGCCTTCAATTTCTCTGAATACACCCAAGGCCGTATAAAAGTCATCATTTACTACAAAACAAACAGGATTAGCCTTCATTTAGACATTTCTGTTAACCATTCAACCCCAAGATCAGCCAGAATGGTCTCTGGCAAAGACTGACTGCTTTTATGTGGGTTTCGCTGTAAATGATGGCTTTTAAACGGCACTGTGTGTATTCAAAGAAATTGACGGTAGATTTTCATCAACTTTTGAGTCTCAACCTGATGTCTCAGCTTACTTCCAGACATTCTTTAGTTCTTGTATTATTAGTCATTGGTTGTCTATGCTTGCTCTGATTCCAATTTGGTCCTCATACTGAGAAGAAACCGCAGCTCTTGGTCCGTTATGGCGAGAGGTTATGATGACAATCTGCTCTATCATCTTGTAAACAGTCAACTTGTTGGGAAAAAATCTATTTCAAGTACTGAAATACCATAGGTAATGAAGAAGGGTCACTTGAGAAGAGGAAAAAATGGATTTAAAAGATGAAAAATTTAACCCTTACCTTGATATTCTCGGAATGCAAGCAATGTCTTAAGTTGAAAGTTCTTGGAACATTAAAGCCGGCTGTCATGTTGGGTTCTCATAGAAAATCATTTTTAAAGTTGGGGAATACATTAAGAAACATTTTATCAAAGTTCTTCAAACTTATTTTTTGGATAAAACACAATTTTAATGTTGTTGAAACAACTGGGTAGTTTTATTGTAATTGAACAAAATGGGTTTGAGTTTATTGGGGTTTTACGCCGTTTTCAACTACCAGGGTCATATCGCGGCGGCTGGAGCACCTACCCATGGATTCCTGTTGTTCCTCAAACCAGTACTACCACAACACCCTTACCGAGCCTCCAGCTGCTCGCCCACTTAGGTTAACGATTTCAAACCCATTGGTGGGTGACAATTTTGTCAGAAAGGGTATTAGCCGCGGCCGGGTCTCGAACCCGGGACCTCTCGAATGAGGGTCAGATGCGCTACCAACTGCGCTAAGGCCGCGGCCTGAACAAAATGGACTCATTATGGTAAACTGCCAGATTTTACATCAAAACAAGGGATAAATCCACTAATTTTCATGTGAACTATTTGTAAAGATGGGTTATAATATATTTCTAACTATAAAAATGATATACCAAATGCTTTTCTTTAGATTTAGGAACGAAAAATGTAAAAAATTTGTTTGTCTCCAGACTTTTGGTGGGCACTGTATATATTCTGTAGGACATTATGGAAAGTGAAACATTTGCTCATGACGAATTATTCCTTCATTAAACACAATGTTTTCAACCAAAAGTAAAATTTTGTCCACTTGAAATTGTCATCTGTACCATCTTGTAATTTGGACAACATCAAAATCAACAACGTAATCGAAATTTATCACAATAAATTAAATAATAAATTAACATTATATCAACAATATTCTTTGGATTATGTATTGGGCTTTTCTGGACTGGACCTTTAGGGTTTTGGGCCTTTTTGACGCCGTATTTTACAAAATAGTAATTACTGGTACCCGACAAACGTTGTTGGGGATCTTCCATTTCTAGAAATCTATTTTTGGCACAATGCACATGTAAAATTATTCACTATTCTCTACATCAATAAGTTGTCAATTGCGAAATCCCAAGCACTCCACCGAGTCGAGCGTGTTTCAGATTTTTCAGAGCAATTTCCCTGTTTTCTAGGCTGGACCTCGCGTTTCGTTGTTGACTTGGAATTACAATTTTTAAAGGACATCTGTTACAACCTGAATTGTAATAAAACCGGAATTGTGATAAAATTATTACAAAACCGGTTGGGATGCAACATTTTTGTTACATTTGGGAGACAACCGGTTTTGTAATAAAACCGGTATTGTAATAAACTTTTTTCTACCTATCCACGGTACTCAATAAGGCTTATCGGTACTCAAAATGACATCTACGTGTATATTCACTCTATCAATGATCAGTAATTGCACTAATCACTCCCTTTTGTAAAACTTTGCATTTTTGTCACAAACATGTTGACTTTACTATACAATGTTGGAACTGCTCAGGGGTGTTATTTTCGCCGTAATTGGGGTTCTCTATCGTCTTAGCACGATTTCATCACCGAACAAATCTATTATTCCACAATTAAATTTTGATTACAAAACCGGTTGGAATGCAATATTTTTGTTACATTTGGAAGACAACTGGTTTTGTAATAACACCGATTTTGTAATAAACCTTTTTCTACATATCAACGGTACTCAACCAGGCTTATCTGAACTCCAAATGATATCTACGTGTATATTCACTCTATTAATGATCAGTACTTACACTAATTACTCATTTTTGTTTAAACTTTGCATTTTTTCACAAACATGTTGACCCTAATATACAATGTTGGAACTGCTCTGGGGTGCTATTTTCACTGTAATTGGGATTCTCTAACGTCTTACCCCGATTTCATCACGAAATCATTCTAATATTCCACAATTAAATTTTTATTACAAAACCGGTTGGAATGCAATATTTTTGTTACATTTGGAAGACAACCGGTTTTGTAATCAAACTGGTTTTGTAATAGACTTTTTTCTACATATTCACGGTACTCAACCAGGCTTATCGGTACTCAAAATGATATATACGTTTATATTCACTCTATCAATGATTAGTATTTGAACTTATCACTCACTTTTTTTAAACTTTGCATTTTTGTCACAAACATGTTGACCAAACTATACAATGTTGGAACTGCTCTGGGGTATTATTTTTGCCGTTATTTTGGTTCTCTAACGTCTTACCACGATTTCATCACGGAACAATTCTAATATTACCACAATTAATTTTTTATTACAAAAGCGGTTGGGATGCAAGATTTTTGTTACACTTGGAAGACAACCGGGTTTTGTAATAAATATTTTTTCTACTTATCCACAGTAATCAACCAGGCTTAGCTGTACTCCAAATGATATATACACTCTATCAATGATCAGTATTTGTACTAATCACTCACGTGTTTTGAAACTTTGCATTTTTGTCACAAACATGTTGACCCAACTATACAATGTCAAAACTGCTCTGGAATGTTATTTACGCCTTAATTGGGGTTTCTCACGTCTTACCACGATTTCATCAGGGAACAATTCTAATATTCCACAATTAGATTTTTACTACAAAACCGGTAGGAATGTAATATTTTTGTTACATTTGGAAGACAACCGGTTTTGTAATATAACCGGTTTTGTAATAAACCAAACAACTTTAACATAACAACAATCATTTTTTATTACAAAACCGGTTGGAATGCAAGAATCTGTTACATTTGAAAGACAACCGGTTTTGTAATAAAATCGGAATTGTAATAAACTGTTTTTTTTTCCTTTCCATGGTACTCAACCAGGCTTATCTATACTCCGAATGGTATTTAAATGAAGGATATTCCCGTACTAGCAGTAATAACTCGTCGTTTTTTTAATATTAATGTAAAAACTACATCATCACGTAATTGTCCAACGTTTCGGCGTATGCCTTCTTCAGGAAACATCTTTTGAATTAACGTAAACAAACGTGACGTCAAGTACTTAACATTGATTTACAATTTGGTGGTAAAAAACAACAGACAATAACGTACAGGCATGGAGTATATAAATATACGACGTAAGAGACTGTGTGAAAACATTTTATTTAAGTAAAACAGTTTTTGTCCAAAGCATACAGGTAATTAGACCACGATCAGGTTGTACAAATGTGCAAGCTAATCAAAATCCAATATCCTATAAGAAGGAAATGGCATTATCACATAGCGAACTATCGGATATAGAAATGCATAATTTCCTATATAATTTCTATTATTTAAAAAAGGGGGATTATAGGAAAAAACGATTACATTGATTATTTTGTTTTAGATACGCACTTTTATCACAAACATTTTGACCCAACTATACAGTATTGGAACTGCTTCGGGGTGTTACTTTAGTTTTAATTGAGGTTCTCTAACGTTTAACAACGATTTCATTATTCTATCTTAATCGTTTCTCAAACGAAATTTTAGTCTTGGTCTTATTGAGAGCAATTGCATTTAACAGAATATAGTCTAAAATAAGCTGATTTTTGTATGTTTTAACATAGAAATCCCTGTGAAAAGGGACGAAATACTGATTTAATTATCAGAATGTTCTAATTAAATTAGAAATGATTTCCCAAGTCTTTTCTGGTAGCGAAGTCAAAATCAGGTAAGGACGTTGTAAAATCAATCTAATCCTGGACTAAATAATTATTAAATAAACAAACTCAAATATGATTATGTATGCAGACAACAATTTCAAAAATAGTAAACGCAAAAATATAAAAAGATTAAATTAATGAAAACAAATGTGTAAAATATCAATGTCACGACGTGAAAAAGGTTGAAAGATAATAAAAAATGCTGAAAATCAGCGCTACTGTCATTTCTTGCAATGTTTCTAAAAATGAATTGAGTATGGGCATTGGACAACCAATATAGCTATAGCTTAATTTCAGCATGTTTGCAGTGTGATCAGGGGCTAGCTTTTAATGCTGACAGTTCAATTCAATTAGATGGTGGGGAATCCTAAAAGATCAATGTGAATATCGACCAGAATGGGCGTATTCTAAGGCTACATGTTGTTCAGAAATGTGAGAAATACCCTTTTTCATATCTCAGAATAGATTTATCTTAATTTGATTATATGAACCACAAAAAAGTCCAAACTTGAATATTGTTACCATTTCCATTCAATCAAATTACAGGGTAGTCTAATTTATTCCCTGCTTTACAGTAACATTTTCTTCTTTTGTCTCATGTTTTCCGAAGCCTTTTTCAATAAGATACGTCAAAACCAGAGTTACTCCTTAAAAGGGTTAGCAGACAGTTGATTGGTGCACGTATTCGAGCCAATGTATGGAAAAGTGACCCTTATAGCATTTATTTCATTTTTCAAGATCAGACTGTGCATAAGTGCATGCTAATCAGGGTCCTCATCTCTGTTGCAAAAGTTACAGACCATAAAATCTAAGCTTTAAAAAAAAATGCACAGATCCAGAGGTGGGATCAACCTCCACCCCCTCCCCCGATCCAATTTGTAAACAAGAGTGCCTGAAAGTGCCTGATATCGCTCACCTGAGTTTTTCGTGTATTTGATTGTGTACAATATAAATTTTGTGGTAAACAAAATTATGCCACATTAAATTATAGTAAATTAAGTCTCATAATTTCCAATGAATGCAATGAAGTAACAATAGTATTCAATCATATTGCATGTAGTAGCATTTGCATACATATTTAAAGTTGAATATCATGTCTGATAAGCCCCGCCCTGTCACACCCACATTTTCTGACGAATCAAACATTCAAGAACATCCATTAAAGATAGTCACTCGAGAAACATTCCTGCCAAGATTGGTACAAATTGGAAAAGTAGTTGATTTTTGAAGAATTTTCTCACAATTTCTCTATGTCTGATAAGCCCGCAATGTCACGCCCACATTTTTGACAAATCAAAACTTTGAAAACAAATTTTGAAAAGGGTCACTTAAGGAGCATGCCTGCCAAGTTAGCTAAAACTTGACCAAATGGTTCAGGAAGAGAAGATTTTTGAAGAATTATTCAACGATTCCTCTAAGGCTGATAATCCCCCTGCCACGCCCACACTTTTTTGACAAATCGAAAATTCATGGACATGTATTGAAGACAATCACTCAATAAACATTCCTGTAAAATTTCGGTACAAATTGGACCAGTGGTTGATTTTTAAAGAATTTTCTCATGATTTCTCTATGCCTGAAAAGCCCCCCTGTACCACGCCCACATATTTTGACAAATCAAAAATTCACGAACAAGTTTTGAAAAGGGTCAGCCAAGGAACATTCCTGCCAAATTTGGTAAGAATTTGCCCAGTGCTTAAGGAGGAGAAGATTTTTGAAGAATTACCAAGCAATTTCTTTATGTCCGATAAGCCCCGTCCTGCCAAATTTGGTAGGAATTGACCCAGTGGTTAAGGGGGGAGAAGACTTTTGAAAAAATACCTTATGATTTCTTTAAGTTTGATAAGCCCCGCCCTGCCACGCCCACAATTTTTGACAAATCAAAAATTCACGAACACGTTTTGAAAGGGGTCTCCAAGGAACATTCCTGCCAAGTTTGGTTAGGATTGGCCCAGTGTTCAAGGAGGAGAAGATGTTTAAAGAAATTGTTGACGACGGACGCCGAATAGTAACTGACCCTAAGAGCTCCCCTTGACCTCGTTGAGCTCAGGTGAGCTAAAAAGGCTTATCAAAGTGATATTTGGTGAATTTTAGGTGGTTAATGCAGTGCACCTATGGGAAAATCGGTCCCTCTAGCGAAAACGTCTGGATTCGCGCATTAATGACGGAGGTTGGTGAAGATCTATAGAAGTCGCGCACGATGTTCGGCTATTGCGTACGTAATATTTCTGTCCGCATTTACACACAAACTCACAGTAAAATTCGAGAAAATGGTCTACGTAAATTTCTTGCCCCCCCCCCCCCCACACACACACACACACAAAACACACGCAGCTAATTCTTGTCATAGTAAATTCAGGGGAGACTTGAATGTCATTTACTATCTAATTTCCGGTTTTTAGTATGGGTATATCTTGTGTAAAAACTAGATAAAAATGTTCCGTTGCATAAAATTAAGTATATTTGTTGCTTTGGGATAGCTCTTTAACTAAGAAATATAATATTTCATACAAACAGGTCAACTTGAAATTAACTTAGGGATGATTATATTATCTATAACTTGAATAATAAGCAAATCGCTTTCAATTCATAATTTTCTTGTCTAACGGATTTGCATACATGTACTTCGTTCAATTGTTGGGGTGAGCATATAAAATTATATATGTTAAATCATTAGTCGTATTGCATTTTATTTCAAAATAAGATAGGAAAATTGTACTTAAACTTATGAAAGCAAACAAAAAAAAAAAAAAAAAAACGAATTACGGCGAAAATAACACGTTGAATTGATATCCCCCGCCGAACATATTTTCATTGTCAATGGAGTAGCGCGGAAGCGGAAACGAATATCACTCTGTATGTATATGGCTTCAATAGTCAGGGACAGTAACTCTGAATTCAATGGTCGAACCAGGTAACCCCGACGACATGCACATGTTCTCTTTGTAGGGAAGCTGTGCACAAAGTTTCATTGAAATCCGGTCTATAGTTTTCAAGAAATAGCACCTAAACGAATATCACTCTGTATGTATATGGCTTCAACAGTCAGGGGCAGTAACTCTGAATTCAATGGCCGAACCGGGTAACCCCGACAATATGCGCATGTCCTCTTTGTAGTGAAGCTGTGCACAAAGTTTCATTGAAATCCGGTCTATATTTTTAAGAAATAGAGCGGAAACAAATATCAATCTGTATGTATATGGCTTCAACAATCAGGGGCAGTAACTCTGAATTCAATAGTCGAACCAGGTAACCCCGACGACATGCGCATGTCTTCTTTGAAGTGAAGCTGTCAATAATCGAACCGGATAACCCCGACGATATGCGCATGTCCTCTTTGTAGTGGAACTGTGCATAAAGTTTATTGAAATACGGTCTCTAGTTTTCATGAAATAGCGCGGAATGAATGAATGGAGTTTTAAGGCCCGTCGACAACTAAGGTCATATTGGGCGCACTCAGGTTATCTCACTACAAGATGTATTCGGATATGTATTAGTTACATAAACATCTAGAGGGGATTTGATAAAAATACGATATTCTATACAACTGATAAAATTCTAAGCAAAATAACAACACACCATGAATAATCCGACGTGAGCACGAAAGGACATGGGCTCCCCCCAGATCAGAGGATACCCATGTCCGAGCCCACCCGACCGGAAAATCCACAGATCATCTGAATAAATTGAACAAACTGAAATTAACCAGATAAAAATATCATATAGGAGATAAAATAACAATACATCATGAATAATCCGACGTGAGCACGAAAGGACATGGGCTTCTCCCAGATCAGAGAACACCCATGTCCGAGTCCACCCGACCGGAAAATCATTTGAAAAAACACAATGCCCCTCGCCGAATAATCGAAATAGCGCGGAAACGAATATCACTCTGTATGTATATGGCTTCAATAGTCAGGGGCAGTAACTCTGAATTCAATGGTCGAACCAGGTAACTCCTACGATATGCACATGTTCTCTTTGTAGTGAAGCTGTGTGCCAAGTTTCATTGAAATCCGGTCTATAATTTTCAAGAAATAGCGCGGAAACGAATATCACTCTGTATGTATATGGCTTCAATAGTCAGGGGCAGTAACTCTAAATTCAATGGTCGAACCGGGTAACTCCGACGATTTGCGCATGTCCTCTTTGTAGTTAAGCTGTGTGCCAAGTTTCATTGAAATCCGGTATGTAGTTTTCAAGAAATAGCGCGGAAACGAATATCACTCTGTATGTATATGACTTAAACAGTCAGGAGTAGTAACTTTGAATTCAATGGTCGAACCGGGTAACTCCGACGATTTGCGCATGTCCTCTTTGTAGTGAAGCTGTGTGCCAAGTTTCATTGAAATCCGGTCTATAGATTTCAAGAAATAGCGCGGAAAAGAATCTCGGACGGACGGACGGAAGGAAGGACGGACGGACGGGCGGACATGGCAAGATTAATATCCCCCCCATCATTTCATCGGCGGGGGATAAAAAAAAGTGAGTGATTAGTGCAAGCACTGATCATTGATAGAGTGAATATACACGTAGATATCATTTAGAGTACAGATAAGACTGTTTGAGTACAGCGGATAGGTAGAAAAAAGTTTATTACAAAACAGGTTTTATTACAAAACCGGTTGTCTTTCAAATGTAACAAAAATATTGCATTCCAACCGATTTTGTAATAAACAAGAGGCCCAAGAGGGCCTGTATCGCTCCACTGGCTCAGTATTTCAATCAATGAGACGGTTCAAGTATAGATTTTCATAAGGAAATTTGACAGGAAAGCTGATTCCAGAATAGACTTTACCTTGAGAAACCTTATTTCTCAGTGGTAATAAGTATTGTTTGTAAATAGGAAAAGTTATATATCGCTGCTTTTCTGCCAAAAACATGTATCTGCAGCTTAAAACAAGCTGCAGATACAAGGTTTTTGCAGAAAAGCGACAATATGTATATCCCTGTATTTCAACCAAACCTTGTAACCGCAGCTTAACCCTTTTCCAAACTGAAACAAGACCTGGGCTGCGTTCAGTAGACAAAACGTTTTGTCTTACTGGACGCAGGGCTGGTTTTGATGTCCCCGATAGAATAGGCTTGAGAAAACATTTAGGCAATAGAAGAAAATGCTGATAATCAGCACTTTCTCCTTTTGCCTCAATATTTTCTGTGTATTATTGTACTCAGATCCAACCTGCCATATCTTTTTCAGTGAAACTTAGTTAAAGATGAAATTCCAATATATTTTTTGACCCATTACCAAAATGGCAAAATTTGGGGCTTTTCCAAATTCAAAGATATTGCAGACGACAATTTCAAGTGAATGAAATTTAAAATATTTTGGTGTTTTGGCATAGAAAACATTGTGGGAAATGAAGAAATTGCTTGTCACATGCAATTTCTTCATTTTCCGCACTGTTTTTCAAAGCTGTTATCTTTTAGGGAGTCAATGTGTAGTAATGGGTTAAGTCCCGCAACAGATAGATGCTGGACGATGGACGATCATTAAAGCTCATATAATAGCACCTTGTGCTCAGGAGAGCTGAAAACAGGTGTAAATGATACTAATGATGCCAAGGCTTTAGTTTTATGGAAATAAGGCAGAATTTGGCTGGAAATTCTGTATCGTAGGGTTTTCCATCTTAGATTTCCACACAACACAAAATTATCATGGATATGATCTTTTTCATCTCTCTCTTTAAATTGCCGTAAAATGCACAATTTTGATTTATATGACCTTGCCAGATAGTTTTCACTGGTGGTGAACTCGGCCAAAGCGTTGGACATTTTTTCGCGATCATAGTATTTCGTCTGTGTTGTTTTAAATATTGTAACTACGGCTTGGATTAAGCTGTAGTTACGAGATTTTATAACAACACAGACGGTTTGTCTATACAAATTGCTACATCCGGTCTATTTTTAGAACAAATTCATTGTTATTAGAAAAACTATCCAATCAGATCTTTAAACTCACATTTAACTGAAATATCTGTACCTTGTGGTAGCGAAAAATGTCCCTTGCTTTGGCCGAGTTCACCACCAGTGGTTTTTATGTTTAACTTGATTTGGTAGTATAAATAAAACTCAAACACAAGTGTTTCTGTAAATAATGAAGTTTTATTAAAGAATGTTTAAGTAATTGAAATTGTTGTTTACAATAGCATACAATCAATACATATTTTCATTACATAAAAGTTGTTAAATAAACAACTTGCAGAATTCATATTATGCATGTACATGTATTACTTAAAATTTTCAATTAACCCTTTCCCAAATGGCATTGTTTTAGACTTCCAATTTAAAAGCTGCACCAGAAGACAAAATGGAAGGTGATGAAAACAGGTTTTGCACAATATAGCAAAATAAAAATAAATGAATAAATTTATGAAAAAAATGAAGCAAAAGAAGAAAATGCTGATTATCAGCACTCAATGTTTACAGAAGCCTCTTAAATTAGGGACGTCATGAACAAGCTCTTATTTGGGAAAGCGTTAAGTTTCATTACAGCTTATTCATGTTTTTGACAAAAGTAAAATGTTAATTCATCTCAACATTATCTGTTATTCAAACCTTTGTATAACATCTAAATTCAAAAAGCATATTGCTACTATCTGCTGATATTAACCCAGGACAACTTAATTTTTGTCAACAATGTTCTCTATAACTAGGCTGGGGCTCTGAAATGACTTGCCAAAGGCCATACCCACATGGATGGCAGCTTGAATGTAATCCAATCACATCACCCGCAACTTCTCACAAGAAATGAGTTTGGCATTCAAGCTACCATGTCAAGCAGGACCCCATTGTTTAAAATAGAATATGATCATATTTCATGTGTTTTGATCATCATTCTACCCTTTACAGACCGACAAGCCTTTCTGGATTGTCTTGATCTGTTATGAGTGACATCTTCACTATAAATGTACATATATGAGTTTTAGACCTGTAAGCTTTTATTCCAATGATAAAACAAAGTTTTGCAGATTGTACAGCTATATATTAAAATGCCTTTCCATCTATTATATGAAAGAATTGTTCTATGCCATACAAAAACATACTTAAGTGATTATTTCTAAACTATTATAATTAAATTTAAATACATACACATTTACAATGATGTTGCATTAATCCCTTTATATGAATATTTGACTGTCATAATGATATCAGTCCTCTTGTTATTTGAGTAACATATAATAAATAGTTTGTTTTTCTCTCTTTCCCTTGCTATCATCTGTCATGACTTTCATATGATTTATATATAAATGTGGTTATTGTGATATTCTTTGTGCAAAGCACCATTTCCACTTCTAACAAAGTCTATTTGTTAATCTATGACATTGCTATATATATTCATTAAGTATCTTTGAAATATATTCTCCTTTTGGATCAGTACTAGTCTTTGTTTTGATTTTCTAATCATTTCAGAGATTTATTCTAAAACTCGCATAAAACACTAAACTAATATTTTGAATCAAACAATGAATGGTACATGAACTTTTTCAGTAGATCAGCAGTTTTAACAAAAGTAAGACAGTGCTTTACTGAGCTTAGAACAAGTATAATCAAAATAGGAACAAGAGCTCCGCAGAGTGGCGCATATACACCCGAGAGGGGCTTGTTTGTAAAATTTGCCATTTTTTCAATTCAAGGGCAGATAATTCAAAAACGAAACAGGTTATCTGAATTCCGTAAGCGATGTGCACAAATAGACACAATGGAGAATCATTGTGGCAAGTTTGATTAAATTCCAATCAAAACTGTAGGAGAAGTTGCGCACACAAGAAATTGCTAACGGACAGACTGACGGACAGACAGACGACCGGGGCCATAACAATATGAACCTTCAGGCGTATAAAAATATAAATATTTGCTCTATTTGTCACAATAATCTTACCATTGTGCATAATTTTTCACCCTACAGGTCATTAATTTTTTGATGAGTTTTCTTCTCAATACTGAGGTTGATGTGAAATACAAAATTTGTGTAAGTTAGTGTGAACACATTTCGAAATTTAAAGAACATACTGCAATAAATATATATGAGATGTTAATCTACAAATCTCATTTAACTTGTTTTTATACGTGATGAACCATTTGCTAAGCTCTGCACTGCCTTCAGAAAAATTATGCAGAATGGAATAGTAATGTGAGTAAAAAGGTACAGTTGAATTAATGTAAAGTAGCAAGTTCATGTGTAACAGAAAGTAACAAATAGGAATCAATTCTATTAATTAAACAGTGACATAATTTCCGACAAACAATAGTATTTCCTCAGTGTAAATCTAAAAAATTTAACTTAGTCCAAATTCAAAAATGTTGCAGATGACAATTTAAAATGAATGAATCTTACATGTTTGGTCATCTTATGTAGAAAACATTGTGGGAAATGAAGAATTTGGTTTTCACAAGCAATTTCTTCATTTTCCACATGGTTTTCCATGGACATTATCTTCTGGGGAGTCAAAAGGAATCACTGTATGGTAATGGGTTAAAGGTGTAAAATGATCAGTCAACATGTGACTGCAGGCTGATCGTTATGTTAATCTTCTGCCACACAGTTCAGCATATGACAAGGCTTACAGTAGAAATTTCTCTCTTTCTTATTAGATGCTGAAATATGTGTTGAACACGAAGGAAAAAAAATAAGAAAAGAATGTTATATCGCTTGATCATAATTATGTGACCCGCCAAGCTTAACAGTACCTTATGGAAAGTGTGAAAAATATCAAACCTAGCCAGTCTGTGCAAACTAACTAGGATCAATTTTTTTCATTCTAAGGCAATTTCTTGGATATATATATATTTCGTTTCCTTGTTTGTTTTACATGTTCAATAAAATTCCAAATATGACATCTGGTTGATATCTGCTGAATCTCATGTATCTCAAGATTTGGTTAAATGGAAAAACCAGAAGGTCCCTTTCAGTGTGACAGGTCACATATCTTTGTGTCCACCTTTCTGCACCTATAGTGGCCACCCATACCTATATGAACCACCAGCTTTGTCTGCTGAAATAGCAGACAAAGCAAAAAACAATGACGGGTGAGATTTCAAACTGACCTCTTTCATTCAAAATAATATGTAAACTTGTCATTAGCTTCACACAACTCAATATTAATGATTTTTTTTTTAAACTTTATGAAAGATTGACACTGTGATTTGGCACAGCAGAATACACCATCGAATGATCAGACCAGACACATTCTATGACATCAGTGAGAATCAGTGGTATATTACTGTAAATATGATCAATTAAGGAGCCAGAATAATGGGTTGTTTTTGACACTTGTTGACTGCAGTTGAAGAAATCCTGCATAAACCTCTGGATAGTTGTATTCATATCCAATAAATCAATGTTGATATCACCTTGAATAATGAGGTGCTTCCCTTTGAAATGCTTTAAATTTTCAGTTAGAAATTTCTTCAGGTCAGTCACCGAAGATTTAGGAGAGTTGTACAATGTTGCAATGACTATTTCTTTATCTTGCACCAAGAGTTCTACAACAATCATTTCTATGTTTTTCTTTACCACAGAAAAGCTATGAGAAATATGAATGTTGTCCCGCACATAAACGATAATTCCTCTGTGAGGACGAGCATTGCTTACTTGTTTCCCATCTGCTCTAACAATTTGATATCCAGTTCTCTGCACTAAATCGATGGAATCATCTGCAGTTAACCATGTTTCTAATAAGCATAAACAATCTGCAGCTTTGACATTGGGATCTGAAAACAATTCATCCTTATGGCTTCTGTAAGACTGCATATTGTTGAAAAGGCATGTGAAATGAGTGTCACTAGTCATGTAAACTGGAGTGTAACATAGTTTCAATTTCTGTGATTCTCTTAAACGTATCATTTCTTCTTGAACTTTAGTTGACACAGAAATCTTGCTTTCATTCAAGTTTAGAATGTAAAGGCCTTTCAGGGATCTTGATCTACTTATTGCGACATAATGGGCATGGGAAAATACACGTTTTCCATCCATATCTATTACAACCTGACTCAACGTGTCTCCTTGAGATTTATGTACAGTTTTTGCTGTTGACTGGCGCAGAGGGATTTGTATTCTCACAAAAGTTTTTCTCAAATACACAAAGTTCCTCTTTGAATCAAAGATAGGTGTCCATAATGGATTAATAGCACTATGATACAAATGTCTGTACTTTGAACGCCATGATGTTCCGATTTTATCATCATTGAAAGAAACCCACACAATACTTGGTCTAGTAGTATTTTTCTGTCTGTATTCAATTTTATTTATCATACAAGAAGACCCATTTACTAATCCATCATCTACATCAAGGTTAAGACATAGGTCATAAATCATTCCAATAGCTATTCCTACCATCTGACTAAGCCCTGCAGTGTGTGTGGAATCATGTGGCAACTTTGATATTAGTTGTTGTTTAACTGTCACATTGTCATCTCCTAATACATGATCAAGAGCAGGAATGTTTACTTTTTCATTAGTATTATTAAGAAAGCTCCTGACATTGAAATTGTTCACTTTCTCATTGGTATTGAATAAATGTGTTGTATTTTGTGGATAGTCTGTACTAGCAGTATCAGTCAATCTCTTTTTTAGATTTTCAATGTCAACTTGTGTATGATTTCCTTCTCGTAATCTGTTCAAAAGTTCAGCAAATTGCTTGTCTTCCTTTTGCCTCATGATCTCATCCAATTCATGCATTACAATAAAATCCTGCCATAAGTTTGTAGCTAAAGGTCCAAAATTTGTTTTCAAATTCTCAAATATCCAACCATCCATCACTGGTTTCAACTGGAAAAGGTCTCCAATGAATATCATATGCAAGCCACCAAATGGAACATTACTGCCCTTTATTTGTTTTAATCTTTCATTTATGAGTTTAAGCATGTTATTTCCAACCATGGACACTTCATCAATCATAACAACAGACAAGTCTTTATATTTTGTTCGAAGGGTGTTTAAAGTGTCACTATTAAGTGGAGTACAATCATAACCCTGGCTTGCTGGAATGCGGAAAGCTGAATGTAATGTTACCCCATTTATATGAAAAGCAGCTTTACCTGTTGGTGCACAGAGAAGAACTCTACAGTTCTCAGGATTATCACCAGGATTAGATGTCAAGTAACGCTGCAAAGCTTCAAACAATGCACTTACAAGAACAGATTTTCCAACGCCTGCACCACCAGTTAAAAAAACTTTCAACTTTTGTTCATCACGCTTAACAGATTGGAAAACATGAATAAAAAATTCTCTCTGTTTCGTATTCAATGATTTTATCAATTGCCTGTAATCTATGTCTGACATTGTTTTCCTGCGTACACTAATATCTACAGAAGCAACACTTAAACCAACATCTCCAGCAATATCACCTTGTCTCTGATTTTCAGGTCTATCAGGATCAAAGAATATGAAACTTTCACTTTCTTTTGCACCAATATTTGAGTCATCCTGCTCAGACTGCTCTGTGCCTGGGGCAACATCATCAAAATCTTCCTCATTGTGAGCACGCTCCATTGCATCATCTAGTTCATCAGCATTCTTTTCATACTGCAAGGCTTTGTGCTCTATGAAATTTTTAATGGATCTGTACCTTGATAGGTAAGAGTCATGACCTTGTTTCAAATCAATACTTTCATCTCTCCATGAAGTAAATAGAAGCAATCTTTCTCTACAGAACTGTTCGATGTCAATTTTTTTCGAAAATCTTACATATCTTATGACTTTTCTTTGTTTCCTTTCACTTATAACAATTCCATTTTTGAGAACAATTCGACCCCCAGGAATAGAATATTGTCTATCCTCACTTGAATTATAGTCATTTGTGTCTGAGTCAAGCACCTCATCCTCGTTACAATATGTATCCATGTTTTCATTGTTTTCACCTTCATTGGTTTCTTCATTTAATGTTTCAGAAATGTTTTCACCTGAATTTCTTGCAGTGCCTTTGTCAGTGTTGTATTTGATATCAAGCTGGGACACATAGTCTGCTAAACACCAATTTTCAAGTTGTTTTGGTCTTTTAGAATATCTTTTAATGGTATTATCTGCTTCAATATCTGTAGAATTTGAAGATAATTTTTCAAGAGATTCCTTAGACTTAAGTAGGAATGTTCTCTCTTCAGGCAAAGAAGTGTTAATGAAAACAACATCCCTTGAGGCTTTTGTCAATGGCTGTTGTAAAAGTAAGTAGCAGGCTTCCTGGGCACTAACCTCAACACTATTCAAGAATTTATTTCCAATATGTCTAACCTGTTGTCGGAGATCCATATTTCCTCTTCTAGCTTCTTTACATGCCTCATTCATAAGAATACTCATTCCTCTCTGTGCTTTACTAATATATGAAACTATATATACAGCACATGCATATGGATCCAATACAAATTGTAAGTCATGGTTTGCACCCCAAGCGTTTAGAATAGGTTTCATGTATGCATTAATTCTAACCTCACTTAATTTTCTTTTCAGAAAAACCTTTGGACCACTCAATGAGCTTTGGACTGCTTTGATGTAATCATCCTTGCTTACTTTGATCTCAGTAAGGAAATCATCTACCGTAATATTTGTTTCCTTCAACTCATCCAATTTCTTTTGTATTTTGACAAATAAATCTTTGTAATTTTGCTTTTCTTTACAGTCATTTAACGGTTCCAATATAGTTGTGCTTTTCATTGGAGGAATGGGAAAACCAAATCTACAAATAGATTTCTGTTTCTTTCTACAAGACTTGGAATGTTTATGTATCTGTAGTTCTACAAGTTGTTGATCTGGATTTTTCTCACAAGATACATACTTATCTATGAAGGATGTTACTTCATCTAATGAACTTTCATGATATCTAGGAGCCTTTTCAATCCATATTAACATGTGGATGTGAGGTGAACCTCTTTGTTGGAATTCAACACGATAAAAGTAATCTATTATTTTTCCTAATGGGTCATGGGGACTTTTAAGTACAGTGTTTATGAATTCTTGTACTCGGTTGTCAAAATACCTTACACATGTAACTGGATCTTTTTGCACAAGTTTTGTTTTATCAATCCAAGTCAAGTTATCCAATTCTTCCACAGACATTGTTTTTCCATCATTTATCTGAGAGAGCATATTTAGTAGATCATGCCATCTGGTATCTGCCGACGAAAGAGATGTAAACCAAGTAGGTAATCCTAGTTGTCTAATCATTGCAAAAACATCTTTTTTACGGGCTTCAAAATATGGTGGTGAATTCCTTAAACTTCTGAAAATATAAAATCCCTCATCCAATCTCACAACACCTTTAAGATGATTTGTATCAAGCATTTGTGAGGCAGTAAATGTTTTACCTTCTGTTTTACATCTACGCAAAGCAAGATGGACTTTATCAGAAATTTGTTTCAGTTGAACTTTCTTTAACTTAAAGAAGATATTGGGAATATTTGATGCTACTCTGCGATCAATATGCCTCAGTTCTAGCTTGCATGTATCACTATAGTGAATGTGAACATGTTTTTTATCATTTGGACTTCTTCTCTGTCCACAGAAAATTGTAGGAAAAGACAAATATTCTGCATCAGGATCTTGATAAAGGCTGAGTGGTGTTTGACCCTCACCTGGAGCAAAAGTATAAGCGTTGTCTTTATTTGGGTCTGCAGCATCCAGCATAGTGTCACTATTACCAATAACCTTTTCTGTCTCGTCAACTTCACTAAAGTGATCAGAGTCATAATTCACATCATCATTACAATCTAATTCTTCACTTACGCTTTCACCTGTCATTCCAAAGAACTCTTTTACTGTATCACTACAATCTGAAGTAATTGATTGCATCCAGTCATCATCTACTTTAACACCAGATTCTTTATACAGTACACTATGGTTCACTAACCAATGAAGAGCACTTAAAACATGCAGAGGTCTAATATTTTCAGTGAAATCACATTTATTATATGAAAGTTTCTTCTTAAGTTTAACAGGTATTGTATAGTGACTATCTAATGTTCTTGGTAAACTGTGTATAACAGGCTGAATGTCAACCGGGACATTGACAACATTCCCTTTGATGGACAACTGACCTCCTCTTGGTAATTCTCTAATCTGCATAAATGGGATTCTCAAAGAAACTAATCTTTCCTCTAGCTGATGTAAATTCAGTTCCTTTGGCAGTACAGGAAATGCATTTTGATTGAAAACAGACATTGGAGGGACTTTGTTAAGTTTAATTTTTTCATAGCATGTTTTACACAGCCATTCACAATCATCAACAGAGATGTAATTTGTAGAAAATTTTTTAACTGCATCAGAAGAGCATTTAGAATTTAGTTTGTTGAATAACACAACAGAATGTTTAAACCATGTTTGGTTACAGCATGAACAAACATAAACAGGGCCTTTTGAAACATTCTTCTTAAATTTTTCAATGCAGTCGTCTAAGCTGGAACCATATCGCTTTGAACTTTTGTAGCTCTTTTCCTTAATTTTATAATCTAAATTAGACCTTAGACTCTGGCGCTTAGTCTTATTTCTTTCATTTTCTACTATCATATTGAATCTTGATGAACGTTTATTCTGTTTTTTCATCCTTTCTGAATCTTTATACAATTTACTAGAGCGGCACTTGTGCATTGATTTAAGAGTTAACATTCTTTCTTTCTTCTTTCTTTCCTCATTTTGTCTAACTTTTTGCATAGAACCCTTTGTCATTGACCTTTCTTTGACTTGCCTTTCTGGATTTTCTCTTGCTTTTTTCTTTGAAATATTTGTCATTGTCCGTTCCTTGACTTGCCTTTCAGGATTTTTTCTTGCTTTTTTCATTGAAGTATTAGTCATAGTCCGTTCCTTGACTTGCCTCTCTGAATCTTGTCTTGCCTTTTTCTTTGAAATACTAGTCATAGTCCGTTCCTTGACTTGCCTTTCTGGATTTTGTCTTGCTTTTTTCATTGAAATACTAGTCATAGTCTGTTCCTTGACTTGCCTTTCTGGATTTTTTCTTGCCTTTCTCTTTGAAATACTAGCCACTAATCTTTCCTTAGATTGTCTTTCAGGATCCTGCCTAATTTTCCTCATATAACTTTTCATATATTCATTTCTTTTTAATCTTTTACGTTCGTGTACAATTTCATAATCTGACCTAACTTCTTGTTTGCGCTTTTGTCTCTCTGCTTGATCCTTGAAATATATGTCAATCAAAGATAATTTCTCAGGTGGACAATTTGTAAATTCAATTTCATTTTTCTTGGATTCAGATTCATGGATTTTTTCTCCTATAACAAATCTAATTGGCATCATGTCAAATTGTTCATTTAGATCGATGTTCATACTTTGATACATTGCATACATGAACATTACCAAATCATCTATTGAAAGAAAAGAAGCTAATAATGATCTTCCATCATCATCTACCAATCCATCAACACCATGTGAATGAGAATCAAATAAACAATATCTACCATCCTGCCTGAAAATTGCAGAACAAACTGAACCAATGATAAATAAAAGATAAGAAGTTGTGTGAAATGCTTCCTTCAAACAACTGTGAAGTGATGACATATGAGTGTTGATAGAACTTTGAATAAATACACCAGATAAAATATTTCCTCTCACAATAGAAACATGTCTATCAAATGCAGTTACAGAACCTGGGATCTCTTCCAAATTCAAAAGCAAGCTTTGAAAGTCATTCCTCGCTTTCAGTCCAATCACTATTTCTCTATGTAATCTATCTCCTTCTATTAGAATTTCATCTAGATTTTGTGAAGATGGCAGATGTCTAAGCTCTGTGTATATCATCGAGCATAAGGCATTGGCTGTACATTGTAGATTTCGAGAGGATGGGTCAAACATTTGATTACCTTGATGAAAAGTTCCGAAAATCATTGTGTTGGATTCTGTATCTTCAGCAACAACTTCAGTAGCAAGAACAGTATTACCATCAGCACTAGCATCAATAACAGTGTCAGTAAGTATATCATCTGCAGTATTTGGTAAAGTATCATGAACAGTATCAAGAACAGTATCAAGAACAGTATCAAGAACAGTATCAAGAACAGTATCAAGAACAGTATCAAGAACAGTATCAAGAACAGTTTCAGAACAAATTCCAGACACAGATGGTTTTTGTGGGTGGGCAAGTCCCCCATCTGATATTCCAAAGACGCCCTCCATAGACACAGATGGTTTTTGTGGGTGGGCAAGTCCCCCATCTGATATTCCAAAGACGCCCTCCATAGACACAGATGGCCTTACATCTGTTTCATCCAAAACAGATGAAGGTAAAGGGTGGGATAGGCCCCCATCTGATAGTTCAAAGACACCCGTTAAATCAGCTGTGGTTTTCGTGAGTACATCTCTTCTGGCTCTACTCATTCGCCAATTCTTCTTGCGAGGCATTTTCCTTCTGCAATTAGAAAATATAAACTAAAATGGCAAATTTTCCAGACATTCAAAGACAACTTTTGACATTGTCTGATGACCAGGACCCTGTTTTACAAATGAATTGAAATGTTCATAAAATCATAAGAAAAACAGGGCCCTGGACCATAAAAGCTGCTACATGTGTATGAAGTGTAAATTTGCAAGCATGTATCGTTTTGACCTTGATAAGTCACTTTAACAATGTTATTAAGGGATTCATACCAATGAATTATGAACTGTTTTAATATCAAATTTGAGCACTACATCTTAATTTCTAACTTACAAGGAAAAAACAGACAAACTAATGGACAGACCAGATTTTATATTGATCCCTTTCTGATCTTTAGGTGCAGATAGTGTAAAAATTCAAGAGAAAGTAATAAAAAGCCAGTTCTTACATTAAACGGATAAATCAATGGTAAATCCAAGTCCCTTTTTCCTCTGTATCTCTTTTCTTTAACTTCGTCACACTGTACTCTATATCTTTCAGCAATCAACACAAAGTGATCTATATTAAGGTACACAACCTTAAGTCACATAGGGTAGAACTTATGTTCACAATAATTCCAATATATACTCCAATTCACTGTCACAATGAACTCACAGCTACATAAAAATCACAAAACTGTATTTAGAATTAAATCAGTGTTGCACAAAAATCATAAAAAAATGTTCACTATTAAAGTGTTCACAATTCACTGTTCCACACAAGAATCATAAAAATGTGTATAACATTTCCAATTTTGGAAATAATAATAAAAGTTCACAAATGTTCCAAGTGATATTACGGTAAGTCTTTTTGTAATATTGATAAATTTGTCTGAAATAAATAAGAACAGTTGTTGAAATCATGATTGATAGAATAGTTGAGTGACAAAATGTAAGTTTCTTGAAAGACAAGATGTGTTTGTGAAACATGAATGCCCGAAATGGCTATTTTTCTACAATGTTAAGTTTTTTAATTAAGAGTTGATAAGGGTTACATGGAACATATAGATATCATTGAAAGGAAGTTAGATACCAAATTTCAGCTTTGTTTGTCAAACACTTTTGGAGAAAATGCAAAATGTTAAGTTTTCTGACAGACAGACAGGAGTAAAACAATAGAAATCATGTTATTTTGCTAACCTATGTAAAAGATCTGGAAGTAATTGCGATTAGCAATTCTAAATTATTCACTGTGTGTTTAGTTTTGAGATTTAAATCTAAATTTGTTCAAAACGTTATAATAATTTAAATATTGGCATGACACTGTACATTACTAAAGACTAGAAAATCAAATTCAGTTTATTGTTGAAATATCATTTCCAAAACTTAAATAAATGTGTATCTCTGTTAAATTGATAGAAAATAATTTCCACTTTCTATGAAAGTGGTAAACTATTTTTTGTGATAAACAAGGCGGTTATCCCAAAAAGAGGCAATCTTCATAACTGGTGATAATCATGTATGCAATTCAAAGAAAGCAAATAACAACTGTCTTTGAAATACACAATCCTACATACTCAAAAGATTCCTGCAGCATGTTTTGGTCACCAGCACACTTACCTGGTATAGGTTAACGTCTGCAATAGCCCCTAAAGAACAAAGTCTATCTAAACTTTTGATTTAAATAGAATTTAACAAAGTATGGGTTACAAATTATCAATCATTCTTCATAATAATCATAAACTGTTGTTTTTTTTTCTTCATTAACACAAACACTTGTCACGGGTCAAGAGGGTCTGAAATGAGAAAAAGAGTATATCACATTTTGGCATCAAACTTAACCATTTTCCAAACTCTTCCAATTTGAAAGGTGTTGCAGACCGCAATATCAAGTGCATGGAATTTTAAATTTTTTGGTGTTTTTTTGTTCAGAAAATATTGTGGAAAATGAAAAAAATTGCTTATCACAAGCAATTTCTTCATTTTCCACAATGTTTTCAAAAGCCTTTATCTTGCAGTGTGTTGAAAGGCGTCACTGTGTGGTAATGGGTTAAACAGTGGACTCTTAATAATTATATAATCCTGTTATAAGACATTCATTGCAAATTAGCAATTTCCTGTCTGCAAAAACTTAAAATTTTGAGAACAATATACTCCCTTTTTAGCTTTTTTCTGTTAATTGCAATAATTATCTTGACAAATAGACATTGCAGTTAAAAAGAATCCACTGTTTAGTGCATTTTCTCTTTTCTCAAACGATAAAAATTCAGACTGTCAAGATTTGACAGCTACTGCAGGTGATGAATTGGGTTACAAAACTATATGGAATTTGTGAACATTACAGAACAGAAAATACTGAAGGAAAAGGAGCAAGTGCTAATAATCAGCATTTTGTTTTTTCTTTCAAAGTTTTCTGACACTAAATTCCTTCAGAGACATGAAAACATGGTCTTGTTAGGGAAAGGGTTAATGAACGTTGAATTGATTTTCATGTGACTAAAATTCAACACAAAAGTTCTAAGAAGGGTGTCTCAAATAAAAAATGGTCTTGGAGATGTTTTGAAAATTCAAAGTAAAAATAAAAAAATTGCAAAAAGTCACATAAGGAACATTCTGGCAAAGTACACTCATAATATGTCCAGTGATTACAGAAGCGGCAATCAATGAAAAATTTTCTAATGATTTCTGATAAGCCCCATCCTGCCATGCACCCATTTTTGGACAAAAAACAGTTTTTTTCTAACATTTGACCGCTTGACCTAGTTTTCAACCCAAGTGACCCAATTTCAATCCTTCAATGATTTCATCAAAACAATCACTCTGACCTCTTTTCAGATTGACTGGGCAGAAAATATGACCTCTGAAGGGCATACAAGGTTTTTCTAAGATTTGACCTAATAAAGATTTATGTTTAATTAAAGAACTTTTTCATGGTTTGTCATATTCTGATAAGCCCTACCCTGCCGCACCCAAATTTATAGACCAATTAAAATTTTACTAACAAAGTATTATTGAATAACAAAGTATGGTCGAAAGTAACAAAGTATGGTTGATTTTAAGAATTTCTCGTGATTTCTCCCATTCTGATAAGCCACGCCCTGCAATGCCCACATTTATGGACCAATCAAAATTTCATGAACAAGTTAAGTATAGGGTCACTTAAGGTGCATTTCTACCAAGTTTAATTGAAATTGGCCCAATCGTTGATTTTTAAAGAATTTAACAATTATTTTGTGATTTTTCTAAGTCAGATAAGCCCGGCCCTGCCACACTCAAATTTATGGACTAATAAAAATTTCACGAACAAGTTAAGTAAAGACTCACCCGATGTACATTTCTGCCAATTTTGGTCAAAATTGGCCGAATGGTAGATTTTTAAAGAATTATTTTGTGATTTCTCTAAGTCTGATAAGCCCAGCCTGGCCACGCCCACATTTATGGAGCAATCAAAGTTCTTTAAACAATTTAAGTATAGGGTCACCTAAGGAACATTCCTTCAAAGTTTGGTCAAAATTGACCAACTGGTTTGAGAGGAGAAGATTTTCAAAGAATTATTTTGTGATTTCTCGAAATTTGATAAGCCCCGCCCTGCCACACCCACATTTATAGACCAATCAAAATTTCGCTGACAAGTTAAGTAAAGAGTCACCCAAGGTACATTTCTGCCAAGTTTGGTCAAAGTTGGCCAAATGGTTGATTTTTAAAGAATTATTTTGTGATTTCTCTAAGTCTGATAAGCCCCTCCCTGCCACGCCCACATTTATGGACCAATCAAAATTCTTTGAACAATCTAAGTAAAGGGTCACCCGATGTACATTTCTGCCAAGTTTGGTCAAAATTGGCCGAATGGTTGATTTTTAAAGAATTATTTTGTGATTTCTCTAAGTCTGATAAGCCCCGCCCTGCCACGCCCACATTTATGGACCAATCAAAGTTCTTTAAACAATTTTAGTATAGGGTCACCTAAGGAACATTCCTTCAAAGTTTGGTCAAAATTGACCAACTGGTTTGAGAGGAGAAGATTTTCAAAGAATTATTTTGTGATTTCTCAAAATTTGATAAGCTCCGCCCTGCCACGCCCACATTTATAGGCCAATCAAAATTTCACTGACAAGTTAAGTAAAGAGTCACCCAAGGTACATTTCTGCCAAGTTTGGTCAAAGTTGGCCAAATGGTTGATTTTTAAAGAATTATTTTGTGATTTCTCTAAGTCTGATAAGCCCCGCCCTGCCACGCCCACATTTATGGACCAATCAAAATTCTTTGAACAATTTAAGTAAAGGGTCACCCAAGGAACATTCCTGCAAAGTTTGGTCAAAATTGGCCCACTGGTTTGAGAGGAGAAGATTTTTAAAGAAAAAGTTAACGGACGCACGGACGCACGGACGCACGCACGACGGACACACCGCCATGACAATAGCTCGCTGGCCTTCGGCCAGTGGAGCTAAAAATTAATTGTCAAGAATATTAGAATTGTTTCGTGATGAAATCGTGCTAAGACAATAGAAAACCCCAATTACGGCGAAAATAAAACCCCAGAGCAGTTCAAACATTGTATAGTTAAGTCAACATGTATGTGACAAAAATGCAAAGTTTCAAAAAAGTGAGTGATTAGTGCAATTACTGATCAGTGGTAGAGTGAATATACACGTAGATGTAATTTGGAGTACTGATAAACCTTATTGAGTACCGTGGATAGGTAGAAAAGGGTTTATTACAAAACCGGTTTTATTACAAAATCGGTTGTCTTCCAAATGTAACAAAAATCTTGCATTCCAACCGGTTTTGTAATAAAAATTAATTGTGGAATATTAGAATTGTTTCGTGATGAAATCGGAGTAAGACGTTAGAGAATCCAAATTACGGTGAAAATAGCACCCCAGAGCAGTTCCAACATTGTAAAGTAGGGTCAACATGTTTGTGACAAAAATGCAAAGTTTAAACAAAAGTGAGTAACTAGTGCAAGTACTGATCATTGATAGAGTGAATATACACGTAGATATCATTTGGAGTACAGATAAGCCTGGTTGAGTACCGTGGATAGGTACACAAAAATTTATTACAAAACCGGTTTTATTACAAAACCGGTTGTCTTCCAAATGTAACAAAAATATTGCATTCCAACCGGTTTTGTAATAAAAAATTAATTGTGGAATATTAGATTTGTTCGGTGATGAAATCGTGCTAAGACGATAGAGAACCCCAATTACGGCGAAAATAACACCCTGAGCAGTTCCAACATTGTATAGTAAAGTCAACATGTTTGTGACAAAAATGCAAAGTTTTACAAAAGGGAGTGATTAGTGCAATTACTGATCATTGATAGAGTGAATATACACGTAGATGTCATTTGGTGTACCGATAAGCCTTATTGAGTACCGTGGATCGGTAGAAAAAAGTTTATTACAAAACCGGTTTTATTACAAAACCGGTTGTCTTCCAAATGTAACAAAAATCTTGCATTCCAACCGGTTTTGTAATAAAAATTAATTGTGGAATATTAGAATTGTTTCGTGATGAAATCGGAGTAAGACGTTAGAGAATCCAAATTACGGTGAAAATAGCAGCCCAGAGCAGTTCCAACATTGTATAGTAGTGTCAACATGTTTGTGACAAAAATGCAAAGTTTAAACAAAAGTGAGTAACTAGTGCAAGTACTGATCATTGATAGAGTGAATATACACGTAGATATCATTTAGAGTACAGATAACCCTGGTTGAGTACCGTGGATAAGTAGACAAAAGTTTATTACAAAACCGGTTTTATTGCAAAACCGGTTGTCTTCCAAATGTAACAAAAATATTGCATTCCAACCGGTTTTGTAATAAAAATTTAATTGTGGAATATTAGATTTGTTCGGTGATGAAATCGTGCTAAGACGATAGAGAACCCCAATTACGGCGGAAATAACACCCCTGAGCACTTCCAACATTGTATAGTACAGTCAACATGTTTGTGACAAAAATGCAAAGTTTTACAAAAGGGAGTGATAAGTGCAATTACTGATCATTGATAGAGTGAATATACACGTAGATGTCATTTGGAGTACCGATAAGCCTTATTGAGTACCGTGGATAGGTAGAAAAAAATTTATTACAAAACCGGTTTTATTGCAAAACCGGTTGTCTTCCAAATGTAACAAAAATATTGCATTCCAACCGGTTTTGTAATACCGGGGTCAATGGAATTGACCACGGCTTACGGTATTGTGGGCGTATAGATTTCAGTGCTTGTTATATTGTGTTTTTGGGTTGAGTTGCACGAGTCTCGTTCTGAATTTTTTCCGGTTTTCGGACACCCTCGGTTGTCCTTTTGCCAGGCTTTATCCAAGATACTGAGATTGTGAATTGATTTAGTGCTAATTACCTCCGTTGTCTGGGGTCCCGTGACATTGAAATATCCGAGTTTAGTGAACCAGTCAGTTTTTGACTTTGTGACGTCATATAACTAGCCGATATGACGTCAACATGGATTTTTCTGCGTTCTCGCGACGTTCCGTTTCCCGCGCGTTATCAGACGTCAAGTAGCGTTGTTTGGAAACGCGCGTCTTTTATCAAATGACTACGACGTTAGAAGTTTTTTAGTCCACGTCAATTCTGTCTGCGGGGTGTAGGATTTGTGAATTATTATTCAAACCCGTTTATCTTATATCGGAGCTAGAAGCGCCAGCTAATTTGAAAGGAAAATAGATTTTCCAGTTTTTAACCAAAAATATTTTAGATATAGACTAGAAGGAAATATTGGGGGGAAATGAAGGAAAAGATTTATAGATCTAATCATTTTGAGAATTCTTCATTAGGCCTAAAGGATCTCAGCATCTCGTGTCAACCCTTTCCCAAGCAAGACCTTCTTGACGTTTATCATGGAGATGGAGAAGGCTTCGGAAACATTTGTACAAAAGGAGAAAATGCTAGTTATCAGAAATTTCTTCTCTTGTCTCAACGTTTTAGTAACTATAGACATTTTCCGTTAAGCTTTCATACAATATCGCTGAATTGAGTAAGGGTTACGTTTTTTAGGCCAAATAATGGAAGTATATATACTGACCACATAAAGTAACGCAACACTCATTCAATAACAAATATCTGAAAACTCGTTAATAAATTTAAGGATATTTTTGTTTTGACATCATATGTACTATTTCATCAAACAGTAAACGAAACATCATAAGTATGCTAAGACATTTACAGACAGAAATTTCAACGAAAAGACACCCGGTGTAAATTCAAAAGTCACAAACAATTTCATTGTTATAATCATCCCTTGTTTTCATATAAAACTGACATGTTCGTCACATCGACACCATTTTTGGAGCGGTTTGGTGTTAAAGAAACTTAGTTCGCTCATCCTGAAGAATTGTTCGTTCGCAAAATAGGTTTGTTGGAGGATTAAGACTGCCACGAACGCACCTTTTCAGACGATCCCAAAAGTGTTCGATAGCAGACGTGTTCTCGGATAAGGGCAGTAACCTTGTTTTGCTGTACAGCCGTCGTGTGAAAGCAACAATGTGTGCAAGGGTGCCATCCTTTTTCAACATGCCATTGACTCTTCCTACATAATATCAGGGACAACAGGGTGCAACACATTGTCAACGTATTTACGAGTATCGCCTTTGGCATTTCATTTCTTTGTCCCAGCCCGCCTGCGTGAATTCCATGACTTTATGCAAACATCCGAAGCACAGACCTGCGACTCTTAAAATGAATCAGACCGTCTTTTGATGGATAATTTGTCTGAAATGGCGAAAATTATCCCAAAATTTAGTCAATAACAGATATAAAACGGTTTGCTTCTGGTTGAATAATTCATTTGCGTTGGCTTATCCATGTCTGCCAATGTTCATTTATGTGGAATCTGCTGCTATTAGGAATTTGTTCCAATGTTCAGAGCTCTTTGGCTAATACCCTACCGACTGATTGTAACTGGCCCAGTCGATGATCTGGATCGATCTTGCACTTTGGCGTTTACTATAAAATGGTACCACAACCTTGAAATTGAAGAAAATTTGGACGCCAAGCTTTAAAGTCCCTGCCAAATGAATTTTTCAGAACTCAAATTCAAGTGATATGTCAACGCCTGTTTTCCGGAAATTATTACATGACGCTTAGTGCGCACAGTGACATTCTTTTGTGTTTTTACTGTGTAACTGACAACACACTATCAGTAAAACTATCTTTTAGGATTGTTTCTTAACATGCAAGACGTTAGGACGCGTTTAACGTAAAATAATAAAGGGACGTAATTCTGGCTTGTTGGTTGGAAATTGAAATATTTCATTTAAAATTTCTATCATAATCCTTCCTTGCGAACTATTGAAAGTACCATTTTTGATCCTGGTTTGTTACAAACAAAAATATTGAAATTTGAAAATGTTGCGTTACTTTATGTGGTAAGTGTAGATCTACTGGTCCAATTTCACGCTTTCTCAAACGACAATATTTGAGGGTCGTTCAATTTGAAAGTTGCTGCAAGCGACGAATTCGCCGTTGATAAAGATAGCATACGATCAATGTACAATATAGCACAGATAATATACAGACAAAATGAGAAATGTTTGATTTTCAACAAGTATATCTTTTGTCTGATTTTTTCGTTTTGTCGTCTCTAAGGGACACCAAAATCATGTCTTGTTTTGGAAGGGTCAAAGAAGTCACCTTGGACGACAAAAATAGTGATTCTACATTATAAATAATGAGTCATGAGTGACCGGATTGAACTTTGCAAAGCTACATTTTTTTCTTCTTCTTCTTCTTTTTTTTTCTTTTTTTTTTTATTATTTTTATTTGAAAGAAAAGAAAATTGAGACCAAACTGAACGTATCCTAATTTTAACTGATATGTCAGGAGTTTGCACGTCAATCATGAACAAACCCTTTCCAATACATCATAGATCATAGATCTGTCTTTGTCTTCTTCAATTCTGAAGGCTAATGAAAAAGACTAGACACACGTAGAATGTTGTCTTGAGAACTCAAATTGAAACAAGGTTTTGAGGTTTCTTTTTTTCCCTTGCATTTGGCCAAATACAATAATAATTAGGCTATGGCTTGGGACCTACACCACTAAACGACTTCTCTTACTAATTCAAAAGCTAAATTTTTCACGTCACTGAATCTGTCTTTTACTACCAGATTATCATTAAAGAATCACAAATGCATGGGCGGATCTATAGGTAGGGTCGGGGGGTCTGAACCCCCCCACCCCCTGGCATTGGCCAAAAATTAAATTTTGACTATATAAATTCAGTGTAAAGTTACATATTTACTACATTTTAAGCCATAATTTGGGCTTGGACCCCCCTTGAAAAAAATCTTGGGCTTGGACCCGCCTGGGAAAAAATCCTGGATCCGTCCTTGCAAATGCATGAATATGATAGAAAATAACAACTACTAGACCTATATCTTGACCCCGGTTAGAGGCTCTGCCTTATTTTCATATTAAAAATTAATTGTGGAATATTAGAATTGTTTCGTGATGAAATCGGAGTAAGACGTTAGAGAATCCAAATTACGGTGAAAATAGCAGCCCAGAGCAGTTCCAACATTGTATAGTAGTGTCAACATGTTTGTGACAAAAATGCAAAGTTTAAACAAAAGTGAGTAACTAGTGCAAGTACTGATCATTGATAGAGTGAATATACACGTAGATGTCATTTGGAGTACCGATAAACCTTATTGAGTACCGTGGATAGGTAGAAAAAAGTTTATTGCAAAACCGGTTTTATTACAAAACCGTTTGTCTTCTAAATGTAACATAAATATTGCATTCCAACCGGTTTTGTAATAAAAATTAATTGTGGAATATTAGAATTGTTTCGTGATGAAATCGTGCTAAGACGATAGAGAACCCCAATTACGGTAAAATAACACCCCTGAGCAGTTCCAACATTGTATAGTAAAGTCAGCATGTTTGTGACAAAAATGCAAAGTTTTACAAAAGGGAGTGGTTAGTGCAATTACTGATCATTGATAGAGTGAATATACACGTAGATGTCATTTGGAGTACCGATAAGCCTTATTGAGTACCGTGGATAGGTAGAAAAAAGTTTATTACAAAACCGGTTTTATTACAAAACCGGTTGTCTTCTATATGTAACAAAAATCTTGCATTCCAACCGGTTTTGTAATAAAAAAAAATGTGGAATATTAGATTTGTTCGGTGATGAAATCGTGCTAAGACGATAGAGAACCCCAATTACGGCGAAAATAACACCCCTGAGCAGTTCCAACATTGTATAGTAAAGTCAACATGTTTATGACAAAAATGCAAAGTTTTACAAAAGGGAGTGATAAGTGCAATTACTGATCATTGATAGAGTGAATATAGACGTAGATGTCATTTTGAGTATCGATAAGCCTTATTGAGTAGCGTGGATATGTAGAAAAAAGTTTATTACAAAACCGGTTTTATTACAAAACCGGTTGTCTTCCAAATGTAACAAAAATCTTGCATCCCAACCGGTTTTGTAATAATTTTATTACAATTCCGGTTTTATTACAATTCAGGTTGTAACAGACCTCTGTGGATAAGGCGAGAAATCTCCCTAAAAGGCTCTAATGGAAAAGTCGATTTTTAAAACATGCACTATGGTGATTATGTCGAGCTGTATTCAGATGTATGCCTACATAATATGAAACAGATTTTGTACAATCAAAACGATTCGACTTGTACAGATAACTCTTGGTTTCTGTACCTACCCCCAAAATTACATTTTCTTAAACCACCGTAATTCATTTAACCAGAATTAAGTTCTCTGTGATTTTATTAGCAAGAGGGTTTTTTTGTAAGTGTTAGGACAATTGGTGTTGAAATCATAATGCCAGTTTTCGTTTTGTCCTTAATGCTCATGCACATCATTGTAACTAGTTTAACGGCGAAATCTTCCCGCCAAAAAATATGGCAATTGGTATATGAGCAATATTTTTAGTATAAGAGTATGCCCCCCTCCGCGACCCAGGAAATCCTTTTTAAAAAGGAAGCATATGGTCAAGTGACACAACATATGTCAATGAGAAGCTGAGTCAAGGGGAGAACGATGTTCGCCAGCCAAGGGAAGGTAGGTATTCCTCGTTTTTTGGCGGGAATAACTCTTTTAAAGTTGTTTCAATGATGCGCATGCTCAAAACGGACAAAACCAAAGCTGCCATATAATGTCGACACCATTTATCCTTGTATCTGTAGAAAATAAATTGGAAACAAGAGCTGTCACTGTAAGATGACAATGCCCCCGACACCGCTTTGATTTTCAATTATGGCCAATCTATGTTCAAGGTCAAGGTCATCCAGGGGTCAAGGTCACCAAAGTATGTGCCTACAGAAAGGTAATGTACCAAGGAATGTTGTGGTAAAGTATGAAGCGAATATGTTAAGTAATAAGGAAGTTATGGCCAATGTTAAAGTTTTTGGACGGAATGACGGACAGACGGACAGACGGACGGACAGACAGACGGACAGACGGACGGACAGACGGACGGACGGACAAGTCAAATTTATGATGCCTCCCTATCGGGGACATAATAAAACAAAAAGAAACATCATTTAACGTCTATGAAAACCGATAGTATAAGAAAATGAAGCTATTTAGGTGGGCACAAAAATCGAGTTATCTGCACCTATAGAACTTTTTAAATGGCAAAAAATCGGTATTCATTCTATTTATCTTCCTAACCATAAAGCTTGATTTTGTTTCTCAATTTTGTAAGTTTTGAAAATTGACCCATCGCGCTGAGCCTTTAGGGAGATCTCTCGCCTTATCCATAGAGGTCCTGTGCACCTTTTCTGACAATACGTGCGTTCTTTGATTGCTGTATCTATTACTTGTGTCCATTAAATCCATAGTAGGTACGCCTCGCTGTTAGCAAAAAGAAGAGTTTTTTTGGTTATCTGTTTAAAGCGTAAATAAATCGAGAGAAGACTAACCATTTATTTTTCAGTTCCCTCCCTCCTGAAAAGTTTAAAAAATATTTGTGCAACTTTGATCAAGCTTAAGTTCTTTCATCATTCTTATTCTTTTGCAAATAGACCTAATTTGACGGATCTGCATAGCGTTAGATGTAAGATGAAATACCTGCTCTCCGTTTCCCGGAAAGTTCAAACCGACGTCCGTCATCTTAAAATATTCATTTCACAAAGACAAAGACCGTGTTCTTAAAGCCTACTGAGACTTAGTGAAACATAATCGAGACGCGGTAAATCAACACGATGAAAATAGCAAACGTGCCGAGTTCGACAATTCAGCGTCTTTTTCAACGTGTCAGGATAACAAGAACGTTGGCAGATCGGCCTCGTTCAGGAAGTCATCGTGTGACGTCTGCAAGGCAAGATGATTATATACGTTAGCGTTATCTGAGTGACATCCGAGACGGCGGAATCGACCTCTCAGTAGCTGGTAACCGCGGTCGCTAAATAGGCCATTATACAGTTAGACGGCGATTGAGGGAGCGCGGGATTACTTACCACAGACCCATTGGCCGTGTAGTTCTTACTTTACATTATCGCGTCCAGCGCCTAGCCTAGACAAGAATCGCAATCAATGCCAAATTGGCGAGTGCCAATCACGAGATTGATCGTGAAGTAGTTTCCGGTGAAATGGATAGGTGCTATCCTTTTCCTGGTAACTGTCATCAGGTGAACATCGCAGATTAAGTGATAATTATTGTTTAATTATGGATACGTGGAAAAATGAGTTCAACGAGTGGTGTTACAGGACTTTTGTGACTTGTAAAAGTACCAATTCATCCGTTACTTCTGATTATGTGTCTACTATCATAGCCTACCGAAGAACTTCAGAAATTGAAAGGGATTTAACTAATTCTGGCTATTCAGATCTGTAAAGGGCTAAGTTTAAATTCAAGATAAGTTTACTCTTGATTTATAAGTTGTCTTTGTACATTGCTTATTGATCTATTCGAAGGGTTCCTTGCACGAAATAGATCTGTAGTGAAAGTGAAAGTAGCTTCCCGTACTTGTTTTTTCTTCTTTTCGGGTCTATCCTAGCTGCGATATCGTAGCCACAAACTTGATGATGGGTATTGGTTTGTGGCTACGAGTCCACCCTATTCCTTCTTTGAAGCAAGACAAAAAAGTGGAAAACACATTTTTGATGAATATACAGCATTTTATTATCATTTTAGTGACCTTGGACAGGCGCAAGAAATTGTGCATTTTTTCGATTTGGGGGTAGATCTATGTGATACGAATGCCTATAAATTTCAAACAAGATCGATGACCATCCATTTTTATTTTTCTATTGGTAATAACATGTATTTTCAACATACAAAATATAAATAAATTCTATCATCGGGAAAAAACTAGGAAACTGGAGCATTCCCCTTAACAGTCATGATTATAAAATTAAAACAAAACAGTGAAGAAAAGAACAATTAAACAAGAGCTGTCACTGTAAGATGACAATGCCCCCGACACCGCTTTGATTATAAATTATGGCCAATCTATGTTCAAGGTCAAGGTCATCCAGAATGAATGAATGAATGGAGTTTTAAGGCCCGTCGACAACTAAGGTCATATTGGGCGCACTCACGTTACCTCACTACAAGATGTATTAGGATATGTATTAGTTACATAAACATCTAGAGGGGATATTATAAAAATACAATATTCTATACAACAGATAAAATTCTAAGCAAAATAACAACACACCATGAATAATCCGACGTGAGCACGAAAGGACATGAGCTCCTCCCAGATCAGAGAATACCAATGTCCGAGTCCACCCGACCGGAAAATCCACAGATCATCTAAATAAATCAAACTTAACTGAAATTAAACAGATAAAAATACAATATAGAGCATAAAATAATAATAGACCATGAATAATCCGACGTGAGCACGAAAGGACATGGGCTTCTCCCAGATCAGAGAACACCCATGTCCGAGTCCACCCGACCGGAAAATCCACAAGGCATATAACTGATAAAGCACAACCGAAGTGAAAAGGATAAAATACCATGCAAAATCTAGGGAAACAATGTACCATGAATGAATGAATGAATGAATGAATGGTGTTTTAAGGCCCGTCGACTACTAAGGTCATATTGGGCGCAATAGCAACACATACCTGGATGTATTCAAAATAACTGATATGTATATAGTTACATAAACATCCAGAAAGGTAAATTATAGTGACTATATATCTAATTCAAGAATAGATAATGTTACCTTGTATAAAAAGTAATCAATACTATTATTATAAAACAATATTAAAACTAGACAAAAAACAACCATGAACTATGAATAATCCGATGTGAGGACGAATAGACATGGGCTCCTCCCAGATCAGAGAACACCCATGTCCGAGTCCACCCTACCGGAAAATCCACAGAACAAATAAATATAGAATATTAAACTTAACTAAAGTATCACAGATATCACAGACTATAATAAAAAGAGCTAAATCTTTCTAAAGAGATTACACTCTTTAAGAAAGTTAAAAATCGACTCAGGCCTCACGGTATCAAATAACGATTTCAAATTATCAACGTTAAAGTGCCTGTTTCTTATGATGGCAAGATCTACACAATCAATGAGTAGATGTTGGACAGTAAGTGTCTCATTACAAGGAATACACTGTGGTTCTATCTCGTTCTTTAATAGGTGCGAATGGGTCAAATGAGTATGACCGATTCGCAATCTGGCCAAAACTAACTCTTCGCGGCGGTCAGACCGAAGACCTGGCAGCCATTCACCAAGTGAAGGTTTAATCGAAAATAATTTATTTCGTTGATTTGCCTGGTCACTCCAACAGTTCTGCCATATATTGTGGATAAAAGTATTAATTAGAGGTTTTAAATCAGTAAAAGGAACTTTAAAAGGTAAAACATCTAGTGACAGCGCGTCCTTGGCAGCCCTATCTGCCTCTTCGTTGCCACGTAGACCACAATGGCTTGGAAGCCAGCAAAAGACAATATCAGTATCTTCATCAGCAGCATAGATACGAGACAGCTTTTCAAGAAGTTTAATTATGATAGGGTTGTCCGTTTTCTCGTGTTCCAGCGCTTGCATACTAGATAAAGAGTCAGTGAAAATAATGTAACGCCAATAACCATTTTCAATAATGTGCTCAAGCGCAAGGTCAATAGCCTTGAGCTCGGCTGAGAAAATGGATGAATTATCAGGCAGACGATACTGATATTTATAACCATCCAAGATGGCAGCTGAAGCAACTTTTTCTTCATTTTTAGACCCGTCTGTATAAATATGGAAGTGCATAATGTGTTTTTCCTGTATTTCAAGAAATTTAGTTTTAAATACAACTTGATCAGTTTCAGATTTTTTAGTTGAAGCTAGATCATAAATAAAGGTGGGACTTTTAGACGTCCACAAAGGAACATCTGGAACTTTATGTTCGGCCACGTCATCTAGATCGAAATCTAGAGATTCTATGTCAGCTTTACAACGTAAACTAAAGGGTGGAATTTCTGATTCCTTCTTTTTGAAGTCCTCTTCGTAAAGAGGTTCAAATACAGAATCATGTGTAGGATTATCTGGATTAGATTTTAATTTCAAATAATAATCCATAGACAACTTCTTTCGACGTAAATTTAAAGACGGTTCGTTTGCTTCAGCATAAAGACTATTAATTGGCGATGTTTTAAATGCGCCCAACGCAATACGTAAGCCTTGATTGTGTATAGAATCAAGCTTGCGCAAGTATGATTGACGGGCAGAGCCGTAAACAACGCATCCATAGTCTAATTTAGATCTCACGAGAGATCTATAAAGACGTAATAAAACCTTCTTGTCTGCTCCCCAGTCCATACTGGAGACGACACGTAAAAGATTAAGAGCTTTCTTACATTTATTGCTCAGATATTCAATATGAGGAATGAATGACAATTTAGAGTCAAATAAAAGTCCCAAGAATTTGAACTCTGGGACAACTTCAATACGGATCCCATCCAAAGTAAGTTCTGGATCGGGATGGAGTTTTCTCGATTTACAAAAATGCATACATTTTGTCTTGGTTTTAGAAAATTTAAAACCATTTTCATTCGACCATTTACTAAGGTTGTTTAAAACCTGTTGTAACTGTCGTTCGATAGTATGCATGTGTTTCGAACAATAACAAATACAAAAGTCATCAACGTAAAGGAAATATTCGATACCAGGGCAAGTAGCCTTTATAATATTGTTGATTTTAACACTGAAAAGTGTAACCGATAGAATACTACCCTGGGGCACACCCATTTCCTGTTCATGAGGATCAGAGAGTGTATCTCCAACCCTGACTCTAAATTGTCGTTCATCCAAAAACGCAGAAATGAAATAAGCAAGGCGACCTCGTATACCGAAATCATGGAGGTCATTCATGATTCCATACTTCCATGTGGTATCATATGCACTCTCTAAATCAAAAAAGACTGAAACAACGTGTTCTTTCTTGATAAAAGCTTCTCGTATAAAAGTCTCGAAGCGAACTAAATGATCGAGGGTGCTTCTTTGTTTACGAAAGCCACTTTGGGCCGACGTAATAAGTTTGTTTTTCTCAAGAAACCATACAAGACGGTCATTGACCATTCTTTCCATGGTTTTACAAACACAACTTGTCAATGCTATAGGCCGGTAATTTGAAGGATTATCAGAATCTTTACCAGGTTTGGGTACTGGAATGACAATAGCTTCCCGCCACGAGGCTGGAAGTATTCCCGTTTTCCAAACACTGTTAAAGATATCAAGTAAACACTGAAAGGATTGGTGTGGTAAATGCTTCAAGAACTGGTAGTGGATGTCATCACATCCAACTGCAGTGTCATGGCATTTCTTAAGGGCTGTTTTAAGCTCCTTAAGAGTAAATTCTTTATTATAATGCTCTGTATTTTTGGATTTAAAATTCAATTTAACTTTTTCTTTTTTTTCTTGATGTTTTTGAAATTCAGGCGAATAATTAGAAGAAGAGGATTTTTTGGCAAAAGTATCTGCTAAAACATTTGCGATGTCAGGCTTAGATGTCACAACGCCATTATCAGAATTCAGATGCCCAACACTGAGCGAAGAGTTCTTGCCACTAATTTTTCGTACCATATCCCAAGTCTTTTTGACAGACGATCTAGAATTTAATCTAGATACATACTGTCTCCAAGACGTACGTTTACTGCGTTTAATAGTGCGCCGTGCTCTCGCACGTGCAACTTTAAACTTTATAAGATTTTCCTTAGTCGGCCTTAGATCAAACTCTCTAAGAACCGACTTTTGCTTTGCTACAGCCTTCTTGCAATCATCATTAAACCATGGCTTATTTGGATGTTTAGGGTTTTTAGATGTTCTTGGAATTGCCCTTTCTGCAGATGCATATAACAAGGAAGTAAATAATTCTGCAGGATTCTCACAGTCTTCAAAAGCTTGAGGTGTAAAGGACTGTTCACAAACAGTTTTGAACAAGTCCCAGTTTGCTTTATGGAGTTTCCAACGTTGTGGTCGCTCCTGAACTGATGGCCCAATTTCCGAAATAAGAATCGGAAAATGGTCACTGCCATGCAGGTCGTCATCAACTTTCCAGTTAAAATCTGGAAAAATTTGAGGACTGCAAACTGTTAAGTCTAATGATGAATATGAACCAGTAGCAGGATGTAGATAAGTAGAGGATTTATCATTTAGAAGAGAATGAATGAATGAATGGAGTTTTAAGGCCCGTCGACTACTAAGGTCATATTGGGCGCACTCACCGCAATTATACCTCACTACAAGATGTATAGGAATATGTATTAGTTACATAAACATCCAGAGGAGAAATGATAAAAAAAATACGATATTCTATAACAGATAAAATTCTATGCAAATTTATAAAACACCATGAATAATCCGACGTGAGCACGAAAGGACATGGGCTCCTCCCAGATCAGAGGTCACCCATGTCCGAGTCCACCCGACCGGAAAACCATATCAAAAAATACAATGCACCTCGCCGAATAATCCGACGTGAGCACGAATGGACATGGGCTCCTCCCAGATCAGAGGTCACCCATGTCCGAGTCCACCCGACCGGAAAATTCATAGGGCATATAACCTATTAAAAATAACTGAAGTATAAATGATTAAAAATATCGTACGAAATATTGTATAACAATGTACCATGAATAATCCGACGTGAGCACGAATAGACATGGGCTCCTCCCAGATCAGAGAACACCCATGCCCGAGTCCACCCGACCGGAAAATCCATAGAACATATAAAATAGCACAGAATAAATATCACAGCTAGATCTTTTTAAAGAGATTGCACTCTTTCAGAAAGTTGAAAACTGATTCAGGCCTTACAGTTTCAAACAACGTTTTCAAACTGTCGACGTTAAAGTGCCTGTTTCTTATGACGGATAAATCTACACAATCAATGAGTAGATGCTGAACAGTTAGTGCCTCGTTACAAGGAATACATTGAGGTTTTTCCTCGTTCTTTAATAAGTACGAATGGGTCAAATGTGTGTGACCAATTCGTAGTCGGGCCAAAACTAACTCCTCGCGGCGGTCAGATCGAAGACCTGGCAGCCATTCACCAAGTGCAGGTTTTATGGAAAACAATTTATTTTGGTGATTGGCCTCGTCGCTCCAACAGTTCTGCCATACATTTTGAATAAAATTATGAATGAGAGGTTTAAAATCAGTAAAAGGAACTTTAAAAGGTAAAATATCCAGTGACAACGCCTCCTTGGCAGCTTTGTCTGCCTCTTCGTTGCCACGTAGACCGCAATGGCTTGGAAGCCAGCAAAAGACAATATCAGTATCTTCGTCAGAAGCATATAAACGAGAAAGCTTCTCAAGAAGTTTTACAATAACAGGATTGTCTGTTTTTTCGTGCTCGAGCGCTTGCATACAGGATAAAGAGTCTGTAAAAATAATGTAGCGCCAATATCCATTTTCAATGATGTGCTCGAGAGCAAGGTCAATAGCCTTGAGCTCGGCAGAGAAAATGGAAGAGTTATCAGGTAAACGAAACTGATATTTGAAGCCATCTAAAATGGCAGCAGAAGCAACTTTTTCTTCGCATTTAGAACCATCGGTATAAATTTGTAAATGAAGCATGTGCTTTTCTTGTACTTCAAGAAATTTATTTTTAAACACAACTTGATCAGTTTCCGACTTTTTCGTTGAAGCAAGATCATAAATAAAGGTGGGACTTTTGGACGTCCACAAGGGTACATTTGGAACTTTATGTTCGGCCACGTCATCTAGATTAAAATCTAGAGAATTTACATCTGCCTTACAACGTACACTGAAAGGAGGTATAACTGATTCTTTTTTATTAAAATCCTCTTCATGAAGAGGTTCAAAGACAACGTCATGTGTAGGATTATCTGGATTAGATTTAAGTTTTAGATAATAATCCATTGATAATTTCTTTCTTCGTAAATTCAAAGATGGCTCATTTGCTTCCGCATAGAGACTGTTAATTGGCGATGTTTTAAATGCGCCCAGCGCAATACGTAAACCTTGATTATGAATCGAATCAAGCTTGCGCAAGTAGGATTGACGGGCGGATCCGTAAACAACACAACCATAGTCTAATTTTGATCTCACAAGAGATCTATAAAGACGTAATAAAACTTTTTTGTCTGCTCCCCAGTCCATACTGGAGACGACACGTAAAAGATTTAGAGCTTTTTTGCATTTATTGCTCAAATATTCAATGTGCGGAATGAAAGATAATTTAGAGTCAAATAAAAGACCCAGAAACTTGAATTCTGGGACAACTTCGATTCGGATCCCGTCCAAAGTGAGTTCTGGATCGGGATGGAGTTTTCTGGATTTACAGAAATGCATACATTTTGTCTTGGTTTTAGAAAATTTAAAACCATTTTCATTAGACCATTTACTCAGGTTGTTTAAAACCTGTTGCAACTGTCTTTCAATGGTATGCATGTGTTTTGATCGGTAGCAAATACAGAAGTCGTCAACGTAAAGGAAATATTCAATACCAGGGCAAGTTGCCTTTATAATATTATTGATTTTAATACTAAAGAGTGTAACAGAAAGAATAGAGCCCTGGGGAACACCCATCTCCTGTTCATGAGGATCAGAGAGCGTATCTCCAACCCTGACTCTAAATTGCCGTTCATCCAAAAATGCAGAAATGAAATAAGCAAGGCGACCTCGAATACCGAAATCATGGAGGTCATTCATGATTCCATACTTCCATGTGGTATCATATGCACTCTCCAAATCGAAAAAGACTGAAACAACGTGTTCTTTTTTGATAAAAGCTTCTCGAATAAATGTCTCGAAACGAACTAAATGGTCGAGAGTGCTTCTTTGCTTACGAAAGCCACTTTGGGCTGGTGTAATAAGTTTGTTTTTCTCAAGAAACCATACAAGACGGTCATTGACCATTCTTTCCATGGTCTTACAAACACAGCTTGTTAAGGCTATAGGCCGGTAATTCGAAGGATTATCTGAATCTTTACCAGGTTTGGGTACTGGAATGACAATAGCTTCCCGCCACGAGGCTGGAAGTATTCCCGTTTTCCAAACACTGTTAAAGATATCGAGTAAACATTGAAGGGATTGGTGCGGTAAATGCTTCAAGAACTGGTAGTGGATATCATCGCATCCAACTGCAGTATCATGGCATTTCTTAAGGGCTGTTTTTAGCTCCTTAAGAGTAAATTCTTTATTATAATGTTCTGTATTTTTGGATTTAAAATTCAAATTAACTTTTTCTTTTTGTTCTTGATGTTTCTGAAATTCAGGTGAATAATTAGACGAGGAGGATTTTTTGGCAAACGTATCTGCCAAAACATTTGCTATGTCAGGCTTAGATGAAACAACGCCATTATCAGTATTCAAATGCCCAACACTGAGCGAGGAGTTCTTGCCACTTATTTTCCGCACGATATCCCAAGTCTTTTTGACAGATGATCTAGAATTTAATCTAGATACATACTGCCTCCAAGACGTACGTTTACTGCGTTTAATAGTGCGCCGTGCTCTCGCACGTGCAACTTTAAACTTTATAAGATTTTCCTTAGTCGGCCTTAGATCAAACTCTCTAAGAACCGACTTTTGCTTTGCAACAGCCTTCTTGCAATCATCATTAAACCATGGCTTATTTGGATGCTTTGGGTTTTTAGATGTTCTTGGAATTGCTTTTTCTGCAGATGAATATAACAGAGAGGTAAATAATTTTGCAGGATTCTCACAATCTTCAAAAGCTTGAGGTGTAATGGACTGTTCACATACAGTTTTGAACAAGCCCCAGTTTGCTTTATGGAGTTTCCACCTTTGTGGTCGCTCCTGTACAGATGGCCCAATTTCCGAAATAAGAATCGGAAAATGGTCACTGCCATGCAAATCGTCATCAACTTTCCAGTTAAAATCTGGAAAAACTTGAGGACTGCAAACTGTCAAGTCTAATGATGAATAAGAACCAGTAGCAGGATGTAGATAAGTAGATGACTTGTCATTTAAAAGAGAAAGATCGTGCCTTGAAATAAAGTCTTCAACAATATGGCCCTTGTTGTCTGTGTTTGAACATCCCCACAGCGTATGGTGGGAATTAAAATCTCCCATTAAAATAAAAGGCTTGGGTAACTGTTCAATCAGACGATCTAGTTTCCTGCTGTCAACAGGAGAACTAGGGGGAAGATAAATTGAACAAAGGGTTACTGTTTTGTTGAGTGAAATACTAACAGCTACTGCCTGCAAAGTAATGTCAAGCTGTACAGGACGATGTGGAACATTGTTGTTTACAATAATACCAACACCTCCTGAAGCTCTTTCACTTCTCGTAAAATTTTTGAAATAACAAGAATGATATTTAAAAGTAATGAATGAATGAATGGAGTTTTAAGGCCCGTCGACTACTAAGGTCATATTGGGCGCAACGACAACACATACCTGGATGTATACAAAATTACTGATATGTATATAGTTACATAAACATCCAGAAAGGTAAATTATAGTGACTATATATCTAATTCAAGAATAGATAATGTTACCTTGTATAAAATTAATCAATACTATAAATATAACACAATATTAAAACTAGACAAAAAACAACCATGAACCATGAATAATCCGGTGTGAGGACGAATAGACATGGGCTCCTCCCAGATCAGAGAACACCCATGTCCGAGTCCACTCAACCGTAAAATCCACAGAACAAATAAATATAGAATATCAAACGTAACTAAAGTATCACAGATCAAATATCACAGACTATAATAAAAAGAGCTAAATCTTTCTAAAGAGATTACACTCTTTCAGAAAGGATATTTAAAAGTAAACTTGTCGGTGTCTTTAAGAAAAGTTTCTTGTAAGCAGACTGCTACTGGTTTTTCCTTCGAGACTAATAAATTTAGTTCTTCGAAATTAGATTTGATGCTGCGGCAATTCCATTGAATAATTGTGTTCGCCATGATAGACAATAGAAATATTAATAAACCACATATAAATGGAAGTCTGATAGTATTCATTTTTTACTGTTGTTCAATTTTATAATTGTGTTTCCTTGCTTATTCTTGTTGGAATCTGCATAAGTAAAATCATCCGTCACCATGTCTTCATCAAGACAATGGTAGCGGTTGAACTGTTTAATGGGATCCTCGGATCCTTTAGGTTGGCGATCCGAGGTCACCGGTTTTGAAGGTTTAGACCTTCGATTATGATTAATAGAATCATCAGTTTCATTGCTAGTACTACATTTAGCTGTTGAGGTTGTATTACATGACTGTTTGTCTTTAGTTGCTGTAGGAGGAGAGTATGTTGGTACATTAGGTTTTGGAGTTTTCATTTTACTAGGTTTAGAAGGTTGCTTATTTGTATTCGAGGAGGAAGGAGATTGTGGTTTTGTTGTTGGAAATAGTTTTGCGATCTCTTCTTTCTTTTCTGGAAAGAGAACACATAACTTTCCAAACAAATCTTTACAGTTTGAGCACTCATTGTCGGCTTTGTTAGTATCTTTAGCAGTTTGAGCATATGAATTTAGATTATTTCGAGTTTCCACTATCTTTCTGGCTTCAAAGAAGGAAAGTCCTTCTCTGCATTTGACAGTGACAATTTCTTTTTCCTTCTTCCAATGTGGACAAACACGAGAAGTCGAGGAATGAGAACCTCCGCAGTTAACGCACTTTAGAGAATTCTCGCATTCGTCGATGCCATGGGATTCAGCAGAGTCGCCACATTGACGACAAAGCTGATCTTCACTGCATCTTTTCTCGTGATGGCCAAATTTGAAACACCTATAACATTGTAAGGGATTAGGAATGTATGTATCAACTGTCACTCTTAAGTATCCTACTTTTAAAGTTTTGGGGAGGATCGAAGAGTTAAAAGTCAGAACAATAGTATTTGTGGGTTTTTTGATACCATTTGTGAAAATATTAATTCTTCTGGCTGCTGTTACATGTTGTGGTCCAAGTTCATTAACAATCTCATCCTCAGAAACTCCCTGAAGATCAGGGCAGCGAATGAGTCCTTTTGATGTGTTAAGAGTGCCATGTTCAGTGCATTTAGCTGGGACATCGAAAAACTTTTTAATTTTCAACAGATTCTCTGAGTGAGTTTTCTTTTCAACCTCAACTAAAAGTGCTCCAGATCGCAATTTCTTAATGGATTTCGGCTCGCCGGCATACGCAAGAATACACTTATTGATCACAAAAGGTGATAGTTTGGTCAAAGGCCTTTGTTCATCAGTAGACTCAATGAGAAGAAATCTTGCAAAATGCTGGTTACTCGATCGTGTGTCCGTGTCCGAATCTAATTCCGTGCGCGTTCTCTTAAAAGTTTTAGAATCCATGTTTAAAAATTAAAATTTCATCATCTGAGTCCCCCAACCCACCACGGAGTCCAACAAGGGGACATGGAAATGGAGCGGATATCCAGCTCCCCATGCCAGGGGTACTCAGATGGTATACTCAAGCCGACCAACCAACCAGTTCGGCACAGAGACACATGATAAAGCTCTGCGAACAGAAATGCATCATGCAAATCAATTCCGAACTAGACATTTAATCAACCCAATTAGCCCATGAGCCTATATAGACTTGAGCAACATTACGATACTAAAATGACAATGCAAAGAGCGACGAATGCACAAATAACATTGTAACAAAACATGGATGAGGTATGTATAACATTGATCTATGCTCAGTCTAAAGCGACCAGCCGTTTGCCTAGACCGGGCCCATCTAAGCTCCCGTTTACACCGAAGCCGAGGCCAAAGCCAGCGTGTTGGGAAGCTGGAGAGCCCTGGGCTTCCCTCAACTGACCAGGATCCCCTTTTCCGGCTTACGAGTATCCACTCACGGCCAACAAGCGGGTCCGTTACAGACACACTGTCCTTTGCTTGGGGTCTTACCATTTGCTACAGGACAAGGCAGCCGGGATATTTCTAATCCCCCTCCACAGCTGGGGTTTTTAGAAGAGAAAGATCGTGCCTTGAAATAAAATCTTCAACAATATGGCCCTTATTGTCTGTGTTTGAACATCCCCACAGGGTATGGTGAGAATTAAAATCTCCCATTAAAATAAAAGGCTTGGGTAACTGTTCAACAAGACGATCTAGTTTCCTGTTGTCAACAGGGGAACTAGGTGGAAGATAAATCGAACAAATGGTAACAGTTTTGTTCAGTGAAACACTAACAGCTACTGCTTGTAAAGTTGTATCAAGCTGGACAGGACGGTGAGGAACATTGTTATTCACAATGATGCCTACACCACCTGATGCTCTGTCACTTCCCGTAAAATTCTTGAAATAACAAGAATGATATTTAAAGGTAAATTTATCCGTATCTTTGAGAAAGGTTTCTTGTAAACAAACTGCTACTGGTTTTTCTTTGGAGACTAATAAATTAAGGTCTTCAAAATTAGATTTGATACTGCGACTGTACCATGAATAATCCGACGTGAGCACGAATAGACATGGGCTCCTCCCAGATCAGAGAACACCCATGTCCGAGTCCACCCGACCGGAAAATCCATAGAACATAAAAATATCACAGATAAAATATCACAGCTAAATCTTTTTAAAGAGATTACACTCTTTCAGAAAGTTAAAAATTGATTCAGGCCTTACAGTTTCAAACAATGTTTTCAAACTGTCGACATTAAAGTGCCTGTTTCTTATGATGGCTAGATCTACACAATCTATGAGTAGATGCTGAACAGTTAGTGCCTCGTTACAAGGAATACATTGAGGCTTTTCCTCGTTTTTTAATAAGTAAGAATGGGTCAAATGTGTGTGACCAATTCGTAGTCGGGCCAAAACTAACTCCTCGCGGCGCTCAGATCGAAAACCTGGCAGCCAGTCACCAAGTGCGGGCTTTATTGAAAACAATTTATTTTGATGATTGGCCTCGTCGCTCCAACAGTTCTGCCATACATTTTGAATAAAATTATGAATGAGAGGTTTAAAATCAGTAAAAGGAACTTTAAAAGGTAAAATATCCAGTGACAACGCCTCCTTGGCAGCTTTGTCTGCCTCTTCATTGCCACGTAGACCGCAATGGCTTGGAAGCCAGCAAAAGACAATATCAGTATCTTCATCAGAAGCATACAAACGAGAAAGCTTCTCAAGAAGTTTTACAATAATAGGATTGTCCGTTTTTTCGTGCTCGAGCGCTTGCATACAGGATAAAGAGTCTGTAAAAATAATGTAGCGCCAATAGCCGTTTTCAATGATGTGCTCGAGCGCAAGGTCAATAGCCTTGAGCTCGGCAGAGAAAATAGACGAATTATCGGGCAAACGATACTGATATTTGAAGCCATCTAAAATGGCAGCAGAAGCATCTTTTTCTTCGCTTTTAGAACCATCGGTATAAATTTGCAAATGAAGCATGTGTTTCTCTTGTACTTCAAGAAATTTATTTTTAAATACTAAAGGATCAGTTTCCGACTTTTTCGTTGAAGCAAGGTCATAAATAAAGGTGGGACTTTTAAACGTCCACAAAGGTACGTTTGGAACTTTATGTTCGGCCACGTCATCAAGATCGAAATCTAGAGAATTCACATCTGCCTTACAACGTAAACTGAAAGGAGGTATAACTGGTTCTTTCTTATTGAATTCCTCTTCATAAAGAGGTTCGAAAACAACGTCATGTGTAGGATTATCTGGATTAGATTTAAGTTTTAAATAATAATCCATTGATAATTTCTTTCTACGTAAATTCAAAGATGGTTCATTTGCTTCCGCATAGAGACTGTTAATTGGCGATGTTTTAAATGCGCCCAGCGCAATACGTAAACCTTGATTATGAATAGAATCAAGCTTGCGCAAGTATGATTGACGGGCAGATCCATAAACAACACAACCATAGTCTAATTTAGATCTCACTAGAGATCTATAAAGGCGTAATAAAACTTTTTTGTCTGCTCCCCAGTCCATACTGGAGACGAATGAATGAATGAATGAATGGAGTTTTAAGGCCCGTCGACTACTAAGGTCATATTGGGCGCACTCACTGTAATTATACCTCACTATAAGATGTATAGGAATATGTATTAGTTACATAAACATCTAGAGGGGAAATGATAAAAATACGATATTCTATAACAGATAAAATTCTATGCAAATTTATAAAACACCATGAATAATCCGACGTGAGCACGAAAGGACATGGGCTCCTCCCAGATCAGAGGTCACCCATGTCCGAGTCCACCCGACCGGAAAATCATATCAAAAAATACAATGCACCTCGCCGAATAATCCGACGTGAGCAAGTTAAAAATTGATTCAGGCCTAACAGTATCAAATAATGTTTTTAAACTGTTAGCGTTAAAATGCCTGCTTCTAATGATGGCTAAATCTGTACAATCAATGAGGAGATGCTGAACAGTCAGCTCCTCGTTACAAGGAATACATAGAGGTTTTTCCTCGTTCTTTAATAGGTGCGAATGGGTCAAATGTGTGTGCCCGATTCGCAGTCGTGCCAAAACTAACTCCTCGCGGCGGTCAGATCGAAGACCTGGCAACCATTCACCAAGTGCAGGTTTAATACTAAACAATTTATTTTGGTGATTAGCCTCGTCGCTCCAACAATTTTGCCATACATTTTGAATAAAACTATTTATCAGGGGTTTAAAATCGGTAAAAGGGACTTTAAAAGGTAAAATATCTAGTGACAACGCCTCCTTGGCAGCTTTGTCTGCCTCTTCGTTGCCACGTAGACCGCAATGGCTTGGAAGCCAGCAAAAAACGTAAAAGATTAAGAGCTTTCTTACATTTATTGCTCAAATATTCAATGTGCGGGATGAACGATAATTTAGAGTCAAATAAAAGACCAAGAAACTTAACTTCTGGGACAACTTGAGTTCTGGATCGGGATGGAGTTTTCTCGATTTACAGAAATGCATACATTTTGTCTTAGTTTTAGAAAATTTAAAACCATTTTCATTTGACCATTTACTCAGGTTGTTTAGAACCTGCTGTAACTGTCGTTCAATGGTATGCATGTGTTTAGATCTATAACAAATGCAGAAGTCGTCAACGTAAAGAAAATATTCAATACCAGGGCAAGTAGCCTTAATAATATTGTTGATTTTAACACTGAAAAGTGTAACCGAAAGAATGGAGCCCTGGGGAACACCCATATCCTGTTCATGAGGATCAGAGAGCGTATCTCCAACCCTGACTCTAAATTGCCGTTCATCCAAAAAAGCAGATATAAAATAAGCAAGGCGACCTCGTATACCGAAATCATGGAGGTCATTCATGATTCCATACTTCCATGTGGTATCATATGCACTCTCTAAATCAAAAAAGACTGAAACAACGTGTTCTTTCTTGATAAAAGCTTCTCGTATAAAAGTCTCGAAGCGAACTAAATGATCGAGGGTGCTTCTTTGCTTACGAAAGCCACTTTGGGCTGACGTAATAAGTTTGTTTTTCTCAAGAAACCATACAAGACGGTCATTGACCATTCTTTCCATGGTTTTACAAACACAACTTGTTAAGGCGATAGGCCGGTAATTTGAAGGATTATCAGAATCTTTACCAGGTTTGGGTACTGGAATGACAATAGCTTCCCGCCACGAGGTTGGAAGTATTCCCGTTTTCCAAACACTGTTAAAGATATCGAGTAGACACTGAAGGGATTGGTGCGGTAAATGCTTCAAGAACTGGTAATGGATGTCATCACATCCAACTGCAGTATCATGGCATTTCTTAAGGGCTGTTTTTAGCTCCTTAAGAGTAAATTCTTTATTATAATGCTCTGTATTCTTGGATTTAAAATTCAAATTAACTTTTTCTTTTTGTTCTTGATGTTTTTGAAATTCAGGCGAATAATTAGAAGAGGAGGATTTCTTAGCAAAAGTATCTGCCAAAACATTTGCTATGTCAGACTTTGATGAAACAACGCCCTCATCAGTATTCAAATGCCCAACACTGAGTGAGGAGTTCTTGCCACCAATTTTCCTCACCATATCCCAAGTCTTTTTGACAGATGATCTAGAATTTAATCTAGATACATACTGTCTCCAAGACGTTCGTTTACTGCGTTTAATAGTGCGTCGTGCTCTCGCACGTGCAACTTTAAACTTTATAAGATTTTCCTTAGTCGGCCTTAAATCAAACTCTCTAAGAACCGACTTTTGCTTTGCTACAGCCTTTTTGCAATCATCATTAAACCATGGCTTATTTGGATGTTTAGGGTTTTTTGACGTTCTTGGAATTGCTTTTTCTGCAGATGAATACAAAAGAGAGGTAAATAATTCTGCAGGATTCTCACAATTTTCAAAAGCTTGAGGTGTAATGGACTGTTCACATACAGTTTTGAACAAGCCCCAGTTTGCTTTATGGAGTTTCCACCGTTGTGGTCGCTCCTGTACAGATGGCCCAATTTCCGAAATAAGAATCGGAAAATGGTCACTGCCATGCAGGTCGTCATCAACTTTCCAGTTAAAATCTGGAAAAACTTGAGGACTGCAAACTGTCAAGTCTAATGACGAATATGAACCAGTAGCAGGATGTAAATAAGTAGATGATCTGTCGTTTAAAAGAGAAAGGTCATGCCTTGAAATGAAGTCTTCAACAATATAACCTTTGTTGTCTATGTTTGAACATCCCCATAAAGAATGGTGAGAATTAAAATCTCCCATTAAAACAAAAGGTTTGGGTAATTGCTCAACAAGACGATCTAGTTTCCTGCCGTCAACAGGAGAACTAGGAGGAAGATAAATAGAGCAGAGTGTAATAGTTTTATTGAGAGAGACACTTACGGCAACTGCCTGTAATGAAGTGTCAAGATGTACCGGGCGATGCGGAACATTGTTATTCACAATGATGCCAACGCCGCCCGATGCTCTTTCACTTCCAGTAAAATTCTTGAAATAGCAAGAATGATACTTGAAAGAAAATTTATCAGTATCTTTAAGAAAGGTTTCTTGTAGACAAATTGCTACTGGTTTTTCCTTTGAAGCTAATAGCTTGAGTTCGTCGAAATTAGCCTTAGCGCTACGGCAATTCCATTGAATAATATTATTCGCCATGACTAAAAGTAAAATTGTGAAGATACCATACAGCAATGGAAGTCTGTAATTATTCATTTCTTAGTATTTAATCTGATCATGTTGCTACCTTGCTTATTCTTATTGGAATCTGCAATGTAGGGTTCGTCCGTTATCATGTCTTCATCATGAAGACTTTGATAACGATTAAACTGTTGGATAGGGTCCTGTGATCCTTTCGGCTGGCGATCCGAGATCACAGGCTTTTTCTTGTTATTTTGAACACTTTGTTCACCTGAAACACTAACTGTAACAGGTGCACTTGATAACTTGGGCTTTGGTTTGTTTGTCGGAGAAGGTGCAGTAACAGAAGTAATTTGTTTATCTGGTAACTCAACATGTTTACTGGTGGATTGTTTGTTTGTGTTGACAGAAGGGAGAGGCGATGTAGATTTTTCTGGAGGGAAAAGTTTTGCGATTTCCTCTTTCTTTTCAGGGAAAAGTACACACAACTTTCCAAATAAATCTTTGCAAGTTTTACATGCACCATCAACTTTATTGGTATTAGAATTTTCTTTAGAAGCTTGAGCATAGGTTGTTAAATTATTCCTTGACTCGACAATTTTCCGAGCTTCAAAAAAAGAAAGTCCCTCTCTACATTTAACTGTTACAATGTCCTTTTCCCTCTTCCATATTGGACAAGCACGAGAAGTCGACAAGTGCGAACCCCCGCAGTTAACACATTTTTCGGGGATCTCGCACTCCTCGACGCCATGCAAATCAGCCGAACCGCCACAACGACGACAAAGCTGTTCCTCATGACAATTCTTCTCGTGGTGACCGTATTTGTAACAACGATAGCATTGAAGAGGGTTGGGAATGTACAGGTCAACATTGACTTTTAAATATCCCACCTTTAAGCATTTCGGGAGAATGGCCGTATTGAATGTATGAATGAATGAATGGAGTTTTAAGGCCCGTCGACTACTAAGGTCATATTGGGCGCAACGACAACACATACCTGGATGTATACAAAATTACTGATATGTATATAGTTACATAAACATCCAGAAAGGTAAATTATAGTGACTATATATCTAATTCAAGAATAGATAATGTTACCTTGTATAAAATTAATCAATACTATAAATATAACACAATATTAAAACTAGACAAAAAACAACCATGAACCATGAATAATCCGGTGTGAGGACGAATAGACATGGGCTCCTCCCAGATCAGAGAACACCCATGTCCGAGTCCACTCAACCGTAAAATCCACAGAACAAATAAATATAGAATATCAAACGTAACTAAAGTATCACAGATCAAATATCACAGACTATAATAAAAAGAGCTAAATCTTTCTAAAGAGATTACACTCTTTCAGAAAGTTAAAAATCGACTCAGGCCTCACGGTATCAAATAACGATTTCAAATTATCAACGTTAAAGTGCCTGTTTCTTATGATGGCAAGATCTACACAATCAATCAGTAGATGTTGGACAGTAAGTGTCTCATTACAAGGAACACACTGTGGTTCTACCTCGTTCTTTAATAGGTGCGAATGGGTCAAATGAGTATGACCGATTCGCAATCTGGCCAAAACTAATTCTTCGCGGCGGTCAGACCGAAGACCTGGCAGCCATTCACCAAGTGAAGGTTTAATCGAAAATAATTTATTTCGTTGATTTGCCTGGTCACTCCAACAGTTCTGCCACACATTGTGGATAAAAGTATTAATTAGAGGTTTAAAATCAGTAAAAGGAACTTTAAAAGGTAAAACATCTAGTGACAACGCGTCCTTGGCAGCCCTATCTGCCTCTTCGTTGCCACGTAGACCACAATGGCTTGGAAGCCAGCAAAAGACAATATCAGTATCTTCATCAGCAGCATAGATACGAGACAGCTTTTCAAGAAGTTTAACTATGATAGGGTTGTCCGTTTTCTCGTGTTCCAGCGCTTGCATACTAGATAAAGAGTCAGTGAAAATAATGTAACGCCAATAACCATTTTCAATAATGTGCTCGAGCGCAAGGTCAATAGCCTTGAGCTCGGCAGAGAAAATGGATGAATTATCAGGCAGACGATACTGATATTTGTAACCATCCAAGATGGCAGCTGAAGCAACTTTTTCTTCATTTTTAGACCCGTCTGTATAAATTTGAAAGTGCATAATGTGTTTTTCCTGTATTTCAAGGAATTTAGTTTTAAATACAACTTGATCAGTTTCAGATTTTTTAGTTGACGCTAGATCATAAATAAAGGTGGGACTTTTAGACGTCCACAAAGGAACATCTGGAACTTTATGTTCGGCCACATCATCTAGATCGAAATCTAGAGATTCTATGTCAGCTTTACAACGTAAACTAAAGGGTGGAATTTCTGATTCCTTCTTTTTGAAGTCCTCTTCGTAAAGAGGTTCAAAAACAGAATCATGTGTAGGATTATCTGGATTTGATTTCAATTTCAAATAGTAATCCATAGACAATTTCTTTCGACGTAAGTTTAAAGATGGTTCGTTTGCTTCAGCATAGAGACTATTAATTGGCGATGTTTTAAATGCGCCCAACGCAATACGTAAACCTTGATTGTGTATTGAATCAAGCTTGCGCAAGTAAGATTGACGGGCAGAGCCGTAAACAACGCATCCATAATCCAATTTCGATCTCACAAGAGATCTATAAAGACGTAATAAAACTTTTTTGTCTGCGCCCCAGTCCATGCTGGAGACAACGCGTAAAAGATTCAGAGCTTTCTTACACTTATTGCTCAGATATTCAATGTGAGGGATGAACGATAGTTTGGAGTCAAATAAAAGACCCAAAAATTTAAATTCTGGGACGACTTCAATTCTAATCCCGTCCAAAGTAAGTTCTGGATCGGGATGGAGTTTTCTGGATTTGCAGAAATGCATACATTTGGTTTTGGTTTTGGAAAATTTAAAACCATTTTCATTTGACCATTTACTCAGGTTGTTTAAAACCTGTTGTAACTGTCGTTCAATAGTATGCATATGTTTTGACCTGTAACAAATACAAAAGTCATCAACGTAAAGAAAATATTCAATACCAGTGCAAGTAGCTTTTATAATATTGTTGATTTTAATACTAAAAAGTGTAACCGAAAGAATACAGCCCTGGGGAACACCCATCTCCTGTTCGTGAGGATCAGAGAGCGTATCTCCAACCCTGACTCTAAATTGTCGTTCATCCAAAAATGCAGAGATGAAATAAGCAAGGCGACCTCGTATACCGAAATCATAGAGGTCATTCATAATTCCATACTTCCATGTGGTGTCATATGCACTCTCGAGATCAAAGAAGACAGAAACAACGTGCTCTTTCTTGATAAAAGCTTCTCTTATAAATGTTTCAAAGCGAACTAAATGATCAAGAGTGCTTCTTTGCTTCCGAAAGCCACTTTGTGCTGACGTAATAAGTTTGTTTTTCTCAAGAAACCATACAAGACGGTCATTGACCATTCTTTCCATGGTTTTACAAACACAACTTGTTAAGGCTATGGGACGGTAATTTGAAGGGTTATCAGCATCTTTACCAGGTTTGGGCACTGGAATCACAATAGCTTCCCGCCATGAGGCTGGAATTGTTCCCGATTTCCAAACACTGTTAAAGATGTCAAGTAAACAATGAAGGGACTGGTACGGTAAATGTTTAAGGAACTGGTAGTGGATATCATCAGATCCAACTGCAGTGTCATGACACTTCTTAAGAGCTGTTTTAAGCTCTTTCATGGTGAAGTCTTTATTATAGTGCTCTGTGTTTTTAGATTTAAAATTCAATTTAACTTTTTCTTTTTGTTCTTGATGTTTTTGAAATTCTGAGGAATAGTTCGTGGAAGAGGATTTCTTTGCAAAGGTATCTGCTAAAACATTTGCGATGTCAGGTTTAGATGAAACAACGCCCTTGTCAGTGTTCAAATGCCCGACACTGAGCGAAGAGTTCTTGCCACTAATTTTTCGTACCATATCCCAAGTCATTTTGACAGACGATCTAGAATTTAATCTAGATACATACTGTCTCCAAGACGTACGTTTACTGCGTTTAATAGTTCGCCGTGCTCTCGCACGTGCAACTTTAAATTTTATAAGGTTTTCCTTAGTCGGCCTTAGATCAAACTCTCTAAGAACCGACTTTTGCTTTGCTATAGCCTTTTTGCAATCATCATTAAACCACGGCTTATTTGGATGCTTTGGATTTTTAGATGTTCTAGGAATTGCTTTTTCTGCAGATGAATACAACAAAGAGGTAAATAATTCTGCAGGATTCTCACAATCTTCAAAAGCTTGAGGTGTAATGGACTGTTCACATACAGTTTTGAACAAGCCCCAGTTTGCTTTGTGGAGTTTCCACCGTTGTGGTCGCTCCTGTACTGATGGCCCAATTTCCGAAACAAGAATCGGAAAATGGTCACTGCCATGTAAATCGTCATCAACTTTCCAGTTGAAGTCTGGAAAAATTTGAGGACTGCAAACTGTCAAATCTAATGATGAGTACGAACCAGTAGCAGGATGTAGATAAGTCGATGACTTATCATTTAAAAGAGAAAGATCATGCTTTGAAATAAAGTCTTCAACAATTTTACCTTTGTTGTCTGTGTTTGAACAGCCCCATAATGCATGGTGAGAATTAAAATCTCCCATTAAAACAAAAGGTTTGGGTAATTGTTCAATAAGACGATCTAGTTTCCTGTCGTCAACAGGATAACTAGGGGGAAGATAAATAGAACAAAGGGTAATAGTTTTGTTGAGAGAAATACTAACAGCCACTGCCTGTAAGGTAGTATCAAGCTGCACAGGGCGATGTGGAACATTGTTGTTTACAATGATACCAACTCCTCCCGATGCCCTTTCACTTTCCGTAAAGTTTTTAAGGTAACAAGAATGATACTTGAATGAAAATTTATCAGTATCTTTCAAAAAGGTTTCTTGTAAACAAACTGCAACTGGTTTTTCTTTCGAGACTAAAAGATTAAGTTCCTCGAAATTAGATTTGATACTTCGGCAATTCCATTGAATAATAGTATTCGCCATGATAAATGATAATAATAATGTAACTAAACCACATTTTGATGGAAGTCTGGATATATTCATCTTTTATTCAATTTAATGATATTGCTGCCCTGCTTATTCCTATTAGAATCTGCACTAGGTAGTTCATCCGTAACCATGTCTTCTTCAAGGCCATGGAAACGGTTGTAGTTTTTAATAGGATCATCCGATCCTTTGGGAATGCGATCAGAGATCACCGGTTTTGTTTGTTTTTTCTTTTTTACATTTTCATTTGTTTCCTGGTTTTCTGAATTACAACTTGAAGCCGTAGACACTGCATTTGATTTTGGTTCTTGTCTCGTTGTCGGATTGACTGGCAGACGTGCTGATGAACTTGCCACAGGCGTTTTTGGATCTTTTGCTTGAGTAGGGGATGTTGTTTCTGCACTCTGAGAAGAGGAATGATTAGACGGATTTTTTGAAGTTTCGAATAATTTGGAGATTTCGGTTTTCTTTTCAGGGAACAAAATACAAAGTTTTCCAAATAAGTCTTTGCAATTTTGACAACCACTTCCTTTCTTATTGTTACTAGAGTCAACGGTAGCAGCTTGAGCGTATGAGTTGGTTAGGTTAATTCTATTTTCAACTATCTTTTTGGCCTCTGGGAAAGATAAACCTTCTTTATATTTGATAGTAACAATTTCTTTTTCTCTTTTCCAAACAGGGCAGGAGCGTAAAGTTGATATATGCTCCCCTCCGCAATTAAGGCATTTCAAGGGTTTCTGACAAGTTTCTGTATTGTGGGTCATTGCCTCTCCAGCACATCGAGGGCAAGATTCGTCTTTGTTACATTTCTTTTCATGGTGTCCAAATTTATAGCAGTTGAAGCACTGTAGAGGGTTTGGGATGTACATCTCTACAGCGACTTTAAGATATCCGACTTTGATTGATCTAGGTAGAATTGAAGTTCCAAAAGTAAGAATAATTGTGTTAGTAGGTTTCTTTGCACCGCTTCGAAATACAGAAATACGTTTGGCTGCTTTGACATTTTGTGATGATAGTTCCTCTACGATTTCCTGTTCAGTTACTCCTTCTAAGTCCTGACAACGAATTATCCCTCGTGAAATGTTCAAAGTATCGTGTGGTCTGCACTTAGCAGGAATACTGAAAAAGCTTTTTAATTTCATTAGATTTTCTGCATGCTTTTGTTTTTCTACTTCGACAAGTATAGATCCAGATCTGAGCTTTTTGACCGATTTGGGCTCACCGGCCAAAGAAACAATTACTTTCTGAATAACAAAAGGCGATAACTTTGTAAGTGGTTGTTCTAAATCGTCCGAGTCGATAACGAGGAATCTTGGGAAAGATCCTACACAGTGCATTCCGTTGTCCGTAGTTTCCATGCATTTTCTTTTAAAAGTTTGGCTATCCATGTTTAGTTTTTTAAATTTCTTCACCCGGGCCCCCACCCACCACGGAGTCCAACAAGGGGACATGAAAGCGGAGCGGATATCCGACTCCTCATGCCAGGGTTACCCAGATGGTATACTCAGGCAAAACTAACAAATCGGCCTGATAATGAGATACATGGACGGTTCCCCAAGATCAGGGTCCCGCCATGCATATCGCCACCAAATCAAAAAGCGTATTTCACCCAATTAACCCATAAGCCTATATAGATGAGGAATAAAACAATACAACGCAACATTTAAAAATATCACAACAGTAACATTACATTATGCTGATTTAAAGAGGATTCTAATTGTGAAAATATACTAGTTAGATATATAAAGGAAGAAAAAGGACAGGTGGTTCGTCAATTATTCCAAAAAAGTAAATGTTGTCTATGACAACAATATTAAAGACAAAGATATAGATGCCTCATCTAAAGCGACCAGCCGATTGCCTAGACCGGGTCCATCTAAGCTCCCGTTTACACCGAAGCCGAGGCCAAAGTAGCGTGTTGGGAAGCTGGAGAGCCCTGGGCTTCCCTCAACTAACCAGGATCCTCTTTTCCGGCTTACGAGTATCCACTCACGGCCAACAAGCGGGTCCGTTACAGACACACTGTCCTTTGCTTGGGGTCTTACCATTTGCTACAGGACACGGCAGCCGGGATATTTCTAATCCCCCTCCACAGCTGGGGGTCGTATTGAATGTTAAAACGATCGTGTTTGTAGGTTTCTTTTGCCCGTTACTGTAAACAGAAATCCTCCTGGCTGCTGTTACATGTTGTGACTGTAATTCTGCAACTATCTCCTCCTCAGACACTCCCCGAAGATCGGGGCAGCGAATAAGGCCTTTAGACGAGTTCAAAGTCGAGTGTTCAAAGCATGAAACAGGTACATCAAAAAACTTTTTGATTTTCAACAAATTTTCGGCATGTGCCTTCTTGTCAACTTCAACAAGAAGGGCACCCGATTTCAATTTTTTAATTGATTTCGGTTCGCCAGCATAAGAAAGGATGCACTTGTTGATTACAAAAGGTGACATTGAAGAAAGTGGCTTCTTATCGTTTTTCGATTCGATGAGCAGAAATCTAGGGAAATTCGATTGGCAGTGTCCATTATCCGTGTCAGAGTCAAAATCAGAGCGCGTTCGTTTGTTTTTTTGTAAAGAATCCATATTTGAAAATTTAATGTTCATCATCTGGGGTCCCCAACCCACCACGGAGTCCAACAAGGGGACATGGAAAATGGAGCGGATCTCCAGCTCCCCATGCCAGGGATCCCCAGATGGTATACTCAAGCCAACCAAATAAACACGCGCGACAATGACATACATGACTAATCTCTAAACTAAGACAAACCATGCATTTCAACGTCGATCATGACATTTAATCAACTCAATTAGCCCATGAGCCTATATAGACGAGGACAAAAAGAGACTACAATAGCAAAAAATTGATACAATAAAGTGTATAACTTAATCCATTTAAACATAATGAGAAGTATTGCCTATAAGTATAAGTCTTCGTCTAAAGCGACCAGCCGATTGCTTAGACCGGGCCCATCTAAGCTCCCGTTTACACCGAAGCCGAGGCCAAAGCCAGCGTGTTGGGAAGCTGGAGAGCCCTGAGCTTCCCTCAACTGACCAGGATCCCCTTTTCCGGCTTACGAGTATCCACTCACGGCCAACAAGCGGGTCCGTTACAGACACACTGTCCTTTGCTTGGGGTCTTACCATTTGCTACAGGACACGGCAGCCGGGATATTTCTAATCCCCCTCCACAGCTGGGGGTACGTCATAGGTAGGATTATCTGGGTTAGATTTAAGTTTTAAATAATAATCCATTGATAATTTCTTTCTACGTAAATTCAAAGATGGCTCATTTGCTTCCGCATAAAGACTATTAATGGGCGATGTTTTAAATGCACCCAGCGCAATACGTAAACCTTGATTATGAATAGAATCAAGCTTGCGCAAGTAGGATTGACGGGCGGATCCGTAAACAACACAACCATAGTCTAATTTAGATCTCACAAGAGATCTATAAAGACGTAATAAAACTTTTTTGTCTGCTCCCCAGTATATACTGGAGACGACACGTAAAAGACTTAGAGCTTTCTTACATTTATTGCCCAAATATTCAATGTGCGGGATGAACGATAATTTAGAGTCAAATAAAAGACCAAGGAACTTAAATTCTGGGACAACTTCGATACGGATCCCGTCCAAAGTGAGTTCTGGATCGGGATGGTATTTTCTCGATTTACAGAAATGCATACATTTTGTCTTGGTTTTAGAAAATTTAAAACCATTTTCATTTGACCATTTACTCAGGTTGTTTAGAACCTGCTGTAACTGTCGTTCGATGGTATGCATATGTTTTGAGCGATAACAAATACAAAAGTCATCAACGTAAAGGAAATATTCAATACCAGGGCAAGTAGCCTTAATTATATTGTTGATCTTAACACTGAAAAGTGTAACGGAGAGAATAGAGCCCTGGGGAACACCCATCTCCTGTTCGTGAGGATCAGAGAGCGTATCTCCAACCCTGACTCTAAATTGCCGTTCATCCAAAAATGCAGAAATGAAATAAGCAAGGCGACCTCGTACACCGAAATCATAGAGGTCATTCATAATTCCGTACTTCCAAGTGGTGTCATATGCACTCTCTAAATCAAAAAAGACTGAATGAATGAATGAATGGAGTTTTAAGGCCCGTCGACTACTAAGGTCATATTGGGCGCACTCACTGTAATTATACCTCACCACAAGATGTATAAATATGTATTAGTTACATAAACATCCAGAGGAGAAATGATAAAAATACGATATTATATAACGGATAAAATATTTCTATGCAAAATAACAAAACACCATGAATAATCCGACGTGAGCACGAAAGAACATGGGCTCCTCCCAGATCAGAGAATACCCATGCCCGTGTCCACCCGACCGGAAAATCCACAGATCAACGAAATAAATTAAACAAACTGAAATTAACCAGATAAAAATACCATATAGAGGATGAAATAACAATAGGCCATGAATAATCCGACGTGAGCACGAAAGGACATGGGCTTCTCCCAGATCAGAGAACACCCATGTCCGAGTCCACCCGACCGGAAAATCATATAAAAAACTACAACGCACATCGCCGAATAATCCGACGTGAGCACGAATGGACATGGACTCCTCCCAGATCAGAGGTCACCCATGTCCGAGTCCACCCGACCGGAAAATTCATAGTGCATAAAACCTATTAAAATAACTGAAGTATAAATGATTAAAACTATCATACGAAATATTGTATGACAATGTACCATGAATAATCCGACGTGAGCACGAATAGACATGGGCTCCTCCCAGATCAGAGAACACCCATGTCCGAGTCCACCCGACCGGAAAATCCATAGGACATATTAAATATTACAGAATTAATATCACAGCTAAATCTTTTTAAAGAGATTACACTCTTTCAGAAAGTTGAAAATTGATTCAGGCCTTACAGTTTCAAACAATGTTTTCAAACTGTCGACGTTAAAGTGCCTGTTTCTTATGATGGCTAAATCTACACAATCAATAAGTAGATGCTGAACAGTTAGTGCCTCGTTACAAGGAATACATTGAGGTTTTTCCTCGTTTTTTAATAAGTACGAATGGGTCAAATGTGTGTGACCAATTCGTAGTCGGGCCAAAACTAACTCTTCGCGGCGGTCAGATCGAAGACCTGGCAGCCATTCACCAAGTGCAGGTTTAATACTAAACAATTTATTTTGGTGATTAGCCTCGTCGCTCCAACAATTGTGCCATACATTGTGAATAAAACTATTTATCAAAGGTTTAAAATCAGTAAAAGGGACTTTAAAAGGTAAAATATCTAGTGACAACGCCTCCTTGGCAGCTTTGTCTGCCTCTTCGTTGCCACGTAGACCGCAATGGCTTGGAAGCCAGCAAAAGACAATATCAGTATCTTCATCAATAGCATATAACCGAGAAAGCTTCTCAAGAAGTTTTACAATAATCGGGTTGTCCGTTTTTTTGTGCTCGAGCGCTTGCATACAGGACAGAGAGTCCGTAAAAATAATGTAGCGCCAGTAGCCATTTTCAATGATGTGCTCGAGCGCAAGGTCAATAGCCTTGAGCTCGGCAGAGAAAATGGACGAGTTATCGGGCAAACGAAACTGATATTTGAAGCCATCTAAAATGGCAGCAGAAGCAACTTTTTCTTCGCTTTTAGAACCATCGGTGTAAATTTGTAAATGAAGCATGTGCTTTTCTTGTACTTCAAGAAATTTATTTTTAAACACAACTTGATCAGTTTCCGACTTTTTCGTTGAAGCAAGATCATAAATAAAGGTTGGACTTTTGGACGTCCACAAAGGTACGTTTGGAACTTTATGTTCGGCCACGTCATCTAGATCAAAATCTAGAGAATTTACGTCTGCCTTACAACGTAAACTGAAAGGAGGTATAACTGATTCTTTTTTATTAAAATCCTCTTCGTGAAGAGGTTCAAAAACAATGTCATGTGTAGGATTATCTGGATTAGATTTAAGTTTTAGATAATAATCCATTGATAATTTTTTTCTTCGTAAATTCAAAGATGGCTCATTTGCTTCCGCATAAAGACTGTTAATTGGCGATGTTTTAAATGCGCCCAGCGCAATACGTAAACCTTGATTATGAATAGAATCAAGCTTGCGCAAGTAGGATTGACGGGCGGATCCGTAAACAACACAACCATAGTCTAATTTAGATCTCACAAGAGATCTATAAAGACGTAATAAAACTTTTTTGTCTGCTCCCCAGTCCATACTGGAGACGACACGTAAAAGATTTAGAGCTTTCTTGCATTTATTGCTCAAATATTCAATGTGCGGGATGAACGATAATTTAGAGTCAAATAAAAGACCCAAGAACTTGAATTCTGGGACAACTTCGATTCGGATCCCGTCCAAAGTGAGTTCTGGATCGGGATGGAGTTTTCTGGATTTACAGAAATGCATACATTTTGTCTTGGTTTTAGAAAATTTAAAACCATTTTCATTCGACCATTTACTCAGGTTGTTTAAAACCTGTTGCAACTGTCTTTCAATGGTATGCATGTGTTTTGATCGGTAGCAAATACAGAAGTCATCAACGTAAAGGAAATATTCAATACCAGGGCATGTTGCCTTTATAATATTATTGATTTTAATACTAAAGAGTGTAACAGAAAGAATAGAGCCCTGGGGAACACCCATCTCCTGTTCATGAGGATCAGAGAGCGTATCTCCAACCCTGACTCTAAATTGCCGTTCATCCAAAAATGCAGAAATGAAATAAGCAAGGCGACCTCGAATACCGAAATCATGGAGGTCATTCATGATTCCATACTTCCATGTGGTATCATATGCACTCTCCAAATCGAAAAAGACTGAAACAACGTGTTCTTTTTTGATAAAAGCTTCTCGAATAAATGTCTCGAAACGAACTAAATGGTCGAGAGTGCTTCTTTGCTTACGGAAGCCACTTTGGGCTGGTGTAATAAGTTTGTTTTTCTCAAGAAACCATACAAGACGGTCATTGACCATTCTTTCCATGGTTTTACAAACACAACTTGTTAAGGCTATAGGCCGGTAATTCGAAGGATTATCTGAATCTTTACCAGGTTTGGGTACTGGAATGACAATAGCTTCCCGCCACGAGGCTGGAAGTATTCCCGTTTTCCAAACACTGTTAAAGATATCGAGTAAACATTGGAGGGATTCGTGCGGTAAATGCTTCAAGAACTGGTAGTGGATATCATCGCATCCAACTGCAGTATCGTGGCATTTCTTAAGGGCTGTTTTAAGCTCCTTAAGAGTAAATTCTTTATTATAATGCTCTGCATTTTTGGATTTAAAATTCAAGTTAACTTTTTCTTTTTGTTGTTGATGTTTTTGAAATTCAGGTGAATAATTAGAAGAGGAGGATTTTTTGGCAAAAGTATCAGCCAAAACATTTGCTATGTCAGGCTTAGATGAAACAACGCCATTATCAGTATTCAAGTGCCCAACACTGAGCGAGGAGTTCTTGCCACTAATTTTCCGCACCATATCCCAAGTCTTTTTGACAGACGATCTAGAATTTAATCTAGATACATACTGTCTCCAAGACGTACGTTTACTGCGTTTAATAGTGCGCCGTGCTCTCGCACGTGCAACTTTAAACTTTATAAGATTTTCCTTAGTCGGCCTTAGATCAAACTCTCTAAGAACCGACTTTTGCTTTGCAACAGCCTTCTTGCAATCATCATTAAACCACGGCTTATTTGGATTTTTAGGATTTTTTGATGTTCTTGGAATTGCTTTTTCTGCAGATGCATATAATAAAGAAGTAAATAATTCTGCAGGATTCTCACAATCTTCAAAAGCTTGAAGTGTAATGGACTGTTCACATATAGTTTTGAACATGCCCCAGTTTGCTTTATGGAGTTTCCACCGTTGTGGTCGCTCCTGTACAGATGGCCCAATTTCCGAAATAAGAATCGGAAAATGGTCACTGCCATGCAGGTCGTCATCAACTTTCCAGTTAAAATCTGGAAAAATTTGAGGACTGCAAACTGTCAAGTCTAAAGATGAAAATGAACCAGTAGCAGGATGTAGATAAGTAGATGACTTATCATTTAGAAGAGAAAGATCGTGACTAGAAATGAAGTCTTCAACGATATGACCTTTATTGTCTGTATTTGAACATCCCCATAAAGAATGGTGAGAATTAAAATCCCCCATTAAAACAAACGGTTTGGGTAACTGTTCAACAAGACGATCTAGTTTCCCGCGGTCAACATGAGAACTAGGAGGTAGATAAATAGAACAAAGCGTTATCGTTTTGTTGAGCGAAATACTAACAGCTACCGCTTGCAAAGTAGTGTCGAGGTGCACAGGACGATGTGGAACATTGTTATTCACAATGATACCAACACCTCCCGACACTCTTTCACTTCCCGTAAAATTTTTAACATAACAAGAATGATACTTGAGGGAAAAATTATCAGTATCTTTCAAAAAAGTTTCTTGTAGACAAACTGCTACTGGTTTTTCTTTCGAGACTAAAAGACTGAGTTCCTCGAAATTTGATTTTATACTTCTGCAATTCCACTGAATAATAGTATTCGCCATGATTAACAATAAAAATATTAATAAACCACAATGTAAAGGAAGTCTGGAATTATTCATTTCTTGTTCAGTTTAATAATATTGCTACCTTGCTTATTCTTTCTGGAATCTTCGTAGTCATCCGTTACCATCTCATCATCGAGAGACCGATAACGGTTATACTGTTTAATAGGATCCTGGGATCCTTTTGGCTGGCGATCAGAGATCACCGGTTTAGAAGGTCTTTGCCTTCTATTTGGGCTAGAAGATTCAGTATCACCATGGCTTGAAGAAGCTTTGCTATCGGACTTCGATTCAGACTTCGAATCTTTTCTATTTCCATTGTCTACATTTAAATTCGAATTTGATGAAATTTTGGACTCTTGTGGTTTATGCGAAGAAGGATTTGTCTTAGCCACAGAAGGAGCCGATTCTGAATTTGTAGAAGGGAATAACTTCGAAATCTCGTCCTTCTTTTCAGGAAACAAGATACAAAGTTTCCTGAAAAGGCCCTTACAATTCTCACAGTCGCCTTCGTCTTTGGAGGTAGTTGATTTGATTTTTGTCGCTTGAGCAAAAGAGGTCATATTGTTACGGGTTTCAACAATCTTTCTAGCTTCAAAGAAAGATAAACCTTCTCTGCACTTTACTGTGACAATATCCTTCTCGCGCTTCCAATTTGGACACGAACGCGAAGTCGAAATGTGTGTTCCACCGCAGTTAACACACTTTTCATCTTCGTGACAGTCATCAACATCGTGTGACTCAGCCAGGCCGCCACAACGACGACATAACTGAGCCTCACGGCACTTGTTCTCATGGTGCCCATACTTAAAACATCTGTAGCATTGGAGCGGATTCGGGATGTATAAATCAACGTTAACCTTCAATGAATGAATGAATAGTGTTTTAAGGCCCGTCGACTACTAAGGTCATATTGGGCGCACTCACTGTAATTATACCTCACTACAAGATGTATAGGAATATGTATTAGTTACATAAACATCTAGAGGAGAAATGATAAAAATACGATATTCTATAACAGATAAAATTCTATGCAAATTTATAAAACACCATGAATAATCCGACGTGAGCACGAAAGGACATGGGCTCCTCCCAGATCAGAGGTCACCCATATCCGAGTCCACCCGACCGGAAAATCATATCAAAAAATACAATGCACCTCGCCGAATAATCCGACGTGAGCACGAATGGACATGGGCTCCTCCCAGATCAGAGGTCACCCATGTCCGAGTCCACCCGACCGGAAAATTCATAGGGCATATAACCTATTAAAAATAACTGAAGTATAAATGATTAAAAATATCGTGCGAAATATTGTATAACAATGTACCATGAATAATCCGACGTGAGCACGAATAGACATGGGCTCCTCCCAGATCAGAGAACACCCATGTCCGAGTCCACTCGACCGGAAAATCCACAGAACAAATAAATATAGAATATTAAACGTAACTAAAGTATCACAGATCAAATATCACAGACTATAATAAAAAGAGCTAAATCTTTCTAAAGAGATTACACTCTTTAAGAAAGTTAAAAATCGACTCAGGCCTCACGGTATCAAATAACGATTTCAAATTATCAACGTGAAAGTGCCTGTTTCTTATGATGGCAAGATCTACACAATCAATGAGTAGATGTTGGACAGTAAGTGTCTCATTACAAGGAATACACTGTGGTTCTACCTCGTTCTTTAATAGGTGCGAATGGGTCAAATGAGTATGACCGATTCGCAATCTGGCCAAAACTAATTCTTCGCGGCGGTCAGACCGAAGACCTGGCAGCCATTCACCAAGTGAAGGTTTAATCGAAAATAATTTATTTCGTTGATTTGCCTGGTCACTCCAACAGTTCTGCCACACATTGTGGATAAAAGTATTAATTAGAGGTTTAAAATCAGTAAAAGGAACTTTAAAAGGTAAAACATCTAGTGACAATGCGTCCTTGGCAGCCCTATCTGCCTCTTCGTTGCCACGTAGACCACAATGGCTTGGAAGCCAGCAAAAGACAATATCAGTATCTTCATCAGCAGCATAGATACGAGACAGCTTTTCAAGAAGTTTAACTATGATAGGGTTGTCCGTTTTCTCGTGTTCCAGCGCTTGCATACTAGATAAAGAGTCAGTGAAAATAATGTAACGCCAATAACCATTTTCAATAATGTGCTCGAGCGCAAGGTCAATAGCCTTGAGCTCGGCAGAGAAAATGGATGAATTATCAGGCAGACGATACTGATATTTGTAACCATCCAAGATGGCAGCTGAAGCAACTTTTTCTACATTTTTAGACCCATCTGTATAAATTTGAAAGTGCATAATGTGTTTTTCCTGTATTTCAAGGAATTTAGTTTTAAATACAACTTGATCAGTTTCAGATTTTTTAGTTGAAGCTAGATCATAAATAAAGGTGGGACTTTTAGACGTCCACAAAGGAACATCTGGAACTTTATGTTCGGCCACATCATCTAGATCGAAATCTAGAGATTCTATGTCAGCTTTACAACGTAAACTAAAGGGTGGAATTTCTGATTCCTTCTTTTTGAAGTCCTCTTCGTAAAGAGGTTCAAAAACAGAATCATGTGTAGGATTATCTGGATTTGATTTCAATTTCAAATAGTAATCCATAGACAATTTCTTTCGACGTAAGTTTAAAGATGGTTCGTTTGCTTCAGCATAGAGACTATTAATTGGCGATGTTTTAAATGCGCCCAACGCAATACGTAGACCTTGATTGTGTATTGAATCAAGTTTGCGTAAGTAAGATTGACGGGCAGAGCCGTAAACAACGCATCCATAATCCAATTTCGATCTCACAAGAGATCTATAAAGACGTAATAAAACTTTTTTGTCTGCGCCCCAGTCCATACTGGAGACAACGCGTAAAAGATTCAGAGCTTTCTTACACTTATTGCTCAGATATTCAATGTGCGGGATGAACGATAATTTAGAGTCAAATAAAAGACCCAGAAATTTAAATTCTTGGACAACTTCAATTCGGATCCCGTCCAAAGTGAGTTCTGGATCGGGATGGAGTTTTCTGGATTTACAGAAATGCATACATTTTGTCTTGGTTTTAGAAAATTTAAAACCATTTTCATTCGACCATTTACTCAGGTTATTTAAAACCTGTTGTAACTGTCGTTCGATGGTATGCATATGTTTTGAACGATAACAAATACAAAAGTCATCAACGTAAAGAAAATATTCAATACCAGGGCAAGTAGCCTTAATAATATTGTTGATTTTAACACTAAAAAGTGTAACAGAAAGAATGGAGCCCTGGGGGACACCCATCTCCTGTTCATGAGGATCAGAGAGCGTATCTCCAACCCTGACTCTAAATTGCCGTTCATCCAAAAATGCAGAAATGAAATAAGCAAGGCGACCTCGTATACCGAAATCATGGAGGTCATTCATGATTCCATACTTCCATGTGGTATCATATGCACTCTCTAAATCAAAAAAAGACTGAAACAACGTGTTCTTTCTTGATAAAAGCTTCTCGTATAAAAGTCTCGAAGCGAATTAAATGATCGAGAGTGCTTCTTTGCTTACGAAAGCCACTTTGGGCGGACGTAATAAGTTTGTTTTTCTCAATAAACCATACAAGACGGTCATTGACCATTCTTTCCATGGTTTTACAAACACAACTTGTTAAGGCTATAGGCCGGTAATTTGAAGGATTATCTGAATCTTTACCAGGTTTGGGTACTGGAATGACAATAGCTTCCCGCCACAAGGCTGGAAGTATTCCCGTTTTCCAAACACTGTTAAAGATATCAAGTAAACACTGAAGGGATTGGTGTGGTAAATGCTTCAAGAACTGGTAGTGGATGTCATCACACCCAACTGCAGTATCATGGCATTTCTTAAGGGCTGTTTTAAGCTCCTTAAGAGTAAATTCTTTATTATAATGCTCTGTATTTTTGGATTTAAAATTCAAATTAACTTTTTCTTTTTGTTCTTGATGTTTTTGAAATTCTGACGAATAATTAGCAGAGGAGGATTTCTTTGCAAAGGTATCTGCTAAGACATTTGCTATGTCTGGTTTAGATGAAACAACGCCATTATCAGTATTCAAATGCCCAACACTTAGTGAAGAGTTTTTGCCACTAATTTTACGCACCATATCCCAAGTCTTTTTGACAGATGATCTAGAATTTAATCTAGATACATACTGCCTCCAAGACGTGCGTTTACTGCGTTTAATAGTGCGGCGTGCTCTCGCACGTGCAACTTTAAACTTTATAAGATTTTCCTTGGTCGGCCTTAGATCAAACTCTCTAAGAACCGACTTTTGCTTTGCTATAGCCTTTTTGCAATCATCATTGAACCATGGCTTATTTGGATGTTTTGGATTTTTAGACGTTCTAGGAATTGCTTTTTCTGCAGATGCATATAATAAGGACGTAAACAATTCTGCAGGATTTTCGCAATCTTCAAAAGATTGAGGTGTAATGGACTGTTCACAAACAGTTTTGAACAAGCCCCAGTTTGCTTTATGGAGTTTCCACCGTTGTGGTCGCTCCTGCACTGATGGCCCAATTTCCGAAATAAGAATCGGAAAATGGTCACTGCCATGCAAATCGTCATCAACTTTCCAGTTTAAATCTGGAAAAAATTGAGGACTGCAAACTGTCAAGTCTAATGATGAATAAGAACCAGTAGCAGGATGTAGATAAGTCGATGACTTATCGTTTAAAAGGGATAAATCATGATTTGAAATAAAGTCTTCCACAATATGACCCTTGTTATCAGTATTTGAACATCCCCATAATGTATGGTGGGAATTAAAATCTCCCATTAAAATAAAAGGCTTGGGCAATTGTTCAATGAGTCGATCTAGTTTCCTGCCGTCGACAGGAGAACTAGGTGGAAGATAAATAGAACAAAGCGTTATAGTTTTATTCAGAGAAATACTAACAGCTACTGCTTGTAAAGTAGTGTCAAGCTGTACAGGACGATGTGGAACACTGTTATTCACAATGATACCAACACCTCCTGAAGCTCTTTCACTCCCCGTAAAATTTTTAAAGTAACAAGAATGATACTTTAGGGTAAACTTGTCAGTATCTTTTAAAAAAGTTTCTTGTAGACAAACTGCTACTGGTTTTTCTTTCGAGACTAGAAGATTTAGTTCTTCGAAATTTGCTTTGATACTTCGGCAATTCCATTGGATAACTGTATTCGCCATGATAGATAATAAAATTAAAAGTATACCACATAGTAACGGAAGTCTGAACATATTCATTTGTTTTTATTAAGTTTGATAATGTTATTACCTTGCTTATTCTTTCTGGAATCTGCATGGTCATCGGTCATCATGTCTTCTTCAAGACACTCAAACCGATTATATTGTTTGATGGGGTCCTGAGACCCTTTTGGTTGGCGATCAGAGATCACCGGTTTCGAAGGTGCAGGCCTTCGATTTTGATTTAATGAATCACGGCTAGATTGGTTTACTATTTCATTACTTTTTGTCTTTGATTCAGACTTAGAATCTTGTTTTGGCAAGCTTTTGCTAGCTGTAACAGCAGCTGGTGGAGTGACGGAGGTTGTTTTTGGTTCAGGAGGTTTAATAGGTTGTTGGAGCGTATCGGGTGTAGAAATCGGAGAAGTTGGGACAGTTTTTGTTGAAGAAAATAGTTGCGAAATTTCTTCCTTCTTTTCAGGAAAAAGAATACACAATTTCCTGAAAAGACCTTTGCAATTTTCGCAATCACTGTCAGATTTGTTTGAATTAACTTTGGTCGCTTGAGCATACGAAGAAGTGAGATTAGTTCGACTGTCTACAATCTTTCTGGCTTCAAAAAATGAGAGGCCTTCACGACACTTAACGGTCACAATTTCCTTTTCCCGCTTCCAGTGTGGACAAGCACGAGAAGTGGACTTGTGGGCTTCGCCGCAGTTATGGCACTTTGGCGTGTTGCTACAATTAAGATAGTCGTGCGATTCTGGCGATTCGCAACAACGATGACATTGAGCAAAGTCCTCCTTGCAGTTCTTCTCGTGATGTCCGAACTTGAAACAAGAATAACACTGGAGCGGGTTGGGAATATATAACTCCACGTTGACCTTTAGATACCCAACTTTCAGTGATTTTGGGAGAAGCGACGTATTAAATGTGAGCACAATAGTATTGGTAGGTTGCTTTATTCCATTTTTAAAAATGTGTATCCTCCTTGCTGCAGTTACATGTTGCGAAGACAGTTCAGTGACAATTTCATCCTCCGGTACTCCCTGCAAATCACGGCAGCGGATCAGACCTTTGGATGAGTTCAATGTGGAGTGTTCAGTACACTTGGCTGGTAAGTCAAAGAACGTTTTAAGTTTCAACAAATTATCTGCATGCGACTTCTTGTCAACTTCGACAAGAAGGGCACCAGATTTCAATTTCTTTATTGATTTGGGCTCGCCTGCATATGAAAGTATGCACTTGTTTATCACAAAAGGGGATAATGTTGTCAAAGCTTTGCCATTAGCGGTCGATTCAATAAGTAAATACCTTGGGAATGAGCTATTGCATGAAGAGTTTTCCGAGTCCGAGTCTATTTCTGAGCGCGTTCGTTTATAACTTTTAGAATCCATATTTGTGATTTTAAAGTTCATCATCTGGGCCCCCACCCGCCACAGAGTCCAACAAGGGGACATGGAAAACGGAGCGGATATCCAGCTCCCCATGCCAGGGATACCCAGATGGTATACTCAAGCCAATCTCACAACAAGTGCGACAGGGACATACATGGTTAATCTCTAAAACAAAGATCAGCCATGTATTTCAACGCCGATCAAGCCATTCAATCAACCCAATTAACCCATGAGCCTATATAGACATGGACAAATCAAATCAAGTATAAGAGTGTATACAGCGATAATTGCTATTACGATAACAGTATAAAATGTAGTGTTATACATGTATGAAATGACATAATTGTACAAAAAAGTCCAAGTCTAAAGCGACCAGCCGATTGCCTAGACCGGGTCCATCTAAGCTCCCGTTTACACCGAAGCCGAGGCCAAAGCCAGCGTGTTGGGAAGCTGGAGAGCCCTGAGCTTCCCTCAACTGACCAGGATCCCCTTTTCCGGCTTACGAGTATCCACTCACGGCCAACAAGCGGGTCCGTTACAGACACACTGTCCTTTGCTTGGGGTCTTACCATTTGCTACAGGACATGGCAGCCGGGATATTTCTAATCCCCCTCCACAGCTGGGGGTTAAATTAAACAAACTGAAATTAACCAGATGAAAATACCATATAGAGGATGAAATAACAATAGGCTATGAATAATCCGACGTGAGCACGAAAGGACATGGGCTTCTCCCAGATCAGAGAACACCCATGTCCGAGTCCACCCGACCGGAAAATCATATAAAAAACTACAACGCACATCGCCGAATAATCCGACGTGAGCACGAATGGACATGGGCTCCTCCCAGATCAGAGGTCACCCATGTCCGAGTCCACCCGACCGGAAAATTCATAGTGCATAAAACCTATTAAAATAACTGAAGTATAAATGATTAAAACTATCATACGAAATATTGTATGACAATGTACCATGAATAATCCGACGTGAGCACGAATAGACATGGGCTTCTCCCAGATCAGAGAACACCCATGTCCGAGTCCACCCGACCGGAAAATCCATAGAACATATTAAATATCACAGAATTAATATCACAGCTAAATCTTTTTAAAGAGATTACACTCTTTCAGAAAGTTGAAAATTGATTCAGGCCTTACAGTTTCAAACAATGTTTTCAAACTGTCGACGTTAAAGTGCCTGTTTCTTATGATGGCTAAATCTACACAATCAATAAGTAGATGCTGAACAGTTAGTGCCTCGTTACAAGGAATACATTGAGGTTTTTCCTCGTTTTTTAATAAGTACGAATGGGTCAAATGTGTGTGACCAATTCGTAGTCGGGCCAAAACTAACTCTTCGCGGCGGTCAGATCGAAGACCTGGCAGCCATTCACCAAGTGCAGGTTTAATACTAAACAATTTATTTTGGTGATTAGCCTCGTCGCTCCAACAATTGTGCCATACATTGTGAATAAAACTATTTATCAAAGGTTTAAAATCAGTAAAAGGGACTTTAAAAGGTAAAATATCTAGTGACAACGCCTCCTTGGCAGCTTTGTCTGCCTCTTCGTTGCCACGTAGACCGCAATGGCTTGGAAGCCAGCAAAAGACAATATCAGTATCTTCATCAATAGCATATAACCGAGAAAGCTTCTCAAGAAGTTTTACAATAATCGGGTTGTCCGTTTTTTCGTGCTCGAGCGCTTGCATACAGGACAGAGAGTCCGTAAAAATAATGTAGCGCCAGTAGCCATTTTCAATGATGTGCTCGAGCGCAAGGTCAATAGCCTTGAGCTCGGCAGAGAAAATGGACGAGTTATCGGGCAAACGAAACTGATATTTGAAGCCATCTAAAATGGCAGCAGAAGCAACTTTTTCTTCGCTTTTAGAACCATCGGTGTAAATTTGTAAATGAAGCATGTGCTTTTCTTGTACTTCAAGAAATTTATTTTTAAACACAACTTGATCAGTTTCCGACTTTTTCGTTGAAGCAAGATCATAAATAAAGGTTGGACTTTTGGACGTCCACAAAGGTACGTTTGGAACTTTATGTTCGGCCACGTCATCTAGATCAAAATCTAGAGAATTTACGTCTGCCTTACAACGTAAACTGAAAGGAGGTATAACTGATTCTTTTTTATTAAAATCCTCTTCATGAAGAGGTTCAAAAACAATGTCATGTGTAGGATTATCTGGATTAGATTTAAGTTTTAGATAATAATCCATTGATAATTTTTTTCTTCGTAAATTCAAAGATGGCTCATTTGCTTCCGCATAGAGACTGTTAATTGGCGATGTTTTAAATGCGCCCAGCGCAATACGTAAACCTTGATTATGAATAGAATCAAGCTTGCGCAAGTAGGATTGACGGGCGGATCCGTAAACAACACAACCATAGTCTAATTTAGATCTCACAAGAGATCTATAAAGACGTAATAAAACTTTTTTGTCTGCTCCCCAGTCCATACTGGAGACGACACGTAAAAGATTTAGAGCTTTCTTGCATTTATTGCTCAAATATTCAATGTGCGGGATGAACGATAATTTAGAGTCAAATAAAAGACCCAGGAACTTGAATTCTGGGATAACTTCGATTCGGATCCCGTCCAAAGTGAGTTCTGGATCGGGATGGAGTTTTCTGGATTTACAGAAATGCATACATTTTGTCTTGGTTTTAGAAAATTTAAAACCATTTTCATTCGACCATTTACTCAGGTTGTTTAAAACCTGTTGCAACTGTCTTTCAATGGTATGCATGTGTTTTGATCGGTAGCAAATACAGAAGTCATCAACGTAAAGGAAATATTCAATTCCAGGGCATGTTGCCTTTATAATATTATTGATTTTAATACTAAAGAGTGTAACAGAAAGAATAGAGCCCTGGGGAACACCCATCTCCTGTTCATGAGGATCAGAGAGCGTATCTCCAACCCTGACTCTAAATTGCCGTTCATCCAAAAATGCAGAAATGAAATAAGCAAGGCGACCTCGAATACCTAAATCATGGAGGTCATTCATGATTCCATACTTCCATGTGGTATCATATGCACTCTCCAAATCGAAAAAGACTGAAACAACGTGTTCTTTTTTGATAAAAGCTTCTCGAATAAATGTCTCGAAACGAACTAAATGGTCGAGAGTGCTTCTTTGCTTACGGAAGCCACTTTGGGCTGGTGTAATAAGTTTGTTTTTCTCAAGAAACCATACAAGACGGTCATTGACCATTCTTTCCATGGTTTTACAAACACAACTTGTTAAGGCTATAGGCCGGTAATTCGAAGGATTATCTGAATCTTTACCAGGTTTGGGTACTGGAATGACAATAGCTTCCCGCCACGAGGCTGGAAGTATTCCCGTTTTCCAAACACTGTTAAAGATATCGAGTAAACATTGGAGGGATTCGTGCGGTAAATGCTTCAAGAACTGGTAGTGGATATCATCGCATCCAACTGCAGTATCGTGGCATTTCTTAAGGGCTGTTTTAAGCTCCTTAAGAGTAAATTCTTTATTATAATGCTCTGCATTTTTGGATTTAAAATTCAAGTTAACTTTTTCTTTTTGTTGTTGATGTTTTTGAAATTCAGGTGAATAATTAGAAGAGGATGATTTTTTGGCAAAAGTATCAGCCAAAACATTTGCTATGTCAGGCTTAGATGAAACAACGCCATTATCAGTATTCAAGTGCCCAACACTGAGCGAGGAGTTCTTGCCACTAATTTTCCGCACCATATCCCAAGTCTTTTTGACAGACGATCTAGAATTTAATCTAGATACATACTGTCTCCAAGACGTACGTTTACTGCGTTTAATAGTGCGCCGTGCTCTCGCACGTGCAACTTTAAACTTTATAAGATTTTCCTTAGTCGGCCTTAGATCAAACTCTCTAAGAACCGACTTTTGCTTTGCAACAGCCTTCTTGCAATCATCATTAAACCACGGCTTATTTGGATTTTTAGGATTTTTTGATGTTCTTGGAATTGCCTTTTCTGCAGATGCATATAATAAAGAAGTAAATAATTCTGCAGGATTCTCACAATCTTCAAAAGCTTGAAGTGTAATGGACTGTTCACATACAGTTTTGAACATGCCCCAGTTTGCTTTATGGAGTTTCCACCGTTGTGGTCGCTCCTGTACAGATGGCCCAATTTCCGAAATAAGAATCGGAAAATGGTCACTGCCATGCAGGTCGTCATCAAATTTCCAGTTAAAATCTGGAAAAATTTGAGGACTGCAAACTGTCAAGTCTAAAGATGAAAATGAACCAGTAGCAGGATGTAGATAAGTAGATGACTTATCATTTAGAAGAGAAAGATCGTGACTAGAAATGAAGTCTTCAACGATATGACCTTTATTGTCTGTATTTGAACATCCCCATAAAGAATGGTGAGAATTAAAATCCCCCATTAAAACAAACGGTTTGGGTAACTGTTCAACAAGACGATCTAGTTTCCCGCGGTCAACAGGAGAACTAGGAGGTAGATAAATAGAACAAAGCGTTATCGTTTTGTTGAGCGAAATACTAACAGCTACCGCTTGCAAAGTAGTGTCGAGGTGCACAGGACGATGTGGAACATTGTTATTCACAATGATACCAACACCTCCCGACACTCTTTCACTTCCCGTAAAATTTTTAACGTAACAAGAATGATACTTGAGGGAAAAATTATCAGTATCTTTCAAAAAAGTTTCTTGTAGACAAACTGCTACTGGTTTTTCTTTCGAGACTAAAAGACTGAGTTCCTCGAAATTTGATTTTATACTTCTGCAATTCCACTGAATAATAGTATTCGCCATGATTAACAATAAAAATATTAATAAACCACAATGTAAAGGAAGTCTGGAATTATTCATTTCTTGTTCAGTTTAATAATATTGCTACCTTGCTTATTCTTTCTGGAATCTTCGTAGTCATCCGTTACCATCTCATCATCGAGAGACCGATAACGGTTATACTGTTTAATAGGATCCTGGGATCCTTTTGGCTGGCGATCAGAGATCACCGGTTTAGAAGGTCTTTGCCTTCTATTTGGGCTAGAAGATTCAGTATCACCATGGCTTGAAGAAGCTTTGCTATCGGACTTCGATTCAGACTTCGAATCTTTTCTATTTCCATTGTCTACATTTAAATTCGAATTTGATGAAATTTTGGACTCTTGTGGTTTATGCGAAGAAGGATTTGTCTTAGCCACAGAAGGAGCCGATTTTGAATTTGTAGAAGGGAATAACTTCGAAATCTCGTCCTTCTTTTCAGGAAACAAGATACAAAGTTTCCTGAAAAGGCCCTTACAATTCTCACAGTCGCCTTCGTCTTTGGAGGTAGTTGATTTGATTTTTGTCGCTTGAGCAAAAGAGGTCATATTGTTACGGGTTTCAACAATCTTTCTAGCTTCAAAGAAAGATAAACCTTCTCTGCACTTTACTGTGACAATATCCTTCTCGCGCTTCCAATTTGGACACGAACGCGAAGTCGAAATGTGTGTTCCACCGCAGTTGACACACTTTTCATTTTCGTGACAGTCATCAACATCGTGTGACTCAGCCAGGCCGCCACAACGACGACATAACTGAGCCTCACGGCACTTGTTCTCATGGTGCCCATACTTAAAACATCTGTAGCATTGGAGCGGATTCGGGATGTATAAATCAACGTTAACCTTCAAATAACCTATTTTCAGAGACTTGGGTAGCAAAGATGTATCAAAAGTCAAGACAATGGTATTAGTTGGTTTCTTGAGGCCGTTATTGAATATGTGAATTCGCCTTGCTGCCGTTACGTGCTGTGATTTTAATTCAGAGACAATCTCTTCCTCAGACACTCCCTGAAGATCTGGGCAGCGAATGAGTCCTTTAGACGTATTCAAAGTCGAATGTTCATAGCAGTTAACAGAAATGTCGAAAAACGTTTTCAAGCGAAGTAAGCTGTCAGCATGTGATTTCTTTTCTACCTCCACCAAGAGAGCACCAGACTTTAATTTCTTAATAGACTTTGGTTCACCGGCGTAAGAAATGATACATTTGTTTATCACAAAAGGCGACAGTGTAGTAAGCGGTTTTCGATCATCCGTAGCTTCAATTAATAAAAACCTTGGAAAGTTCAAATTGCGTGGTCGATTTTCCGAGTCCGAGTCATCATAATCAGAGCGTGTTCTTTTTATCTTTTGGTTCTCCATATTTGAAAAATTAAATTTCATCATCTGAGTCCCCCAACCCACCACGGAGTCCAACAAGGGGACATGTAAACGGAGTGGATATCCAACTCCACATGCCAGGGGTACTCAAATGGTATACTCAAGCCAATCAAATAAACAGGCGCGACAATGACATACATGACTAATCTCTTAACCAAGACAAACCATGCATTCCAAAGTCGATCATGACATTCAATTAACTCAATTAGCCCATGAGCCTATATAGACAGGGACAAGACACAACTGTTATAACATTAACTGATACAAGAAATGGTATAACTTGCTCAATTATTTAACAAGGGGTGAGATTGCATATGTGCACTAGCAAAAAAAGAAGTCCATGTCTAAAACGACCAGCCGTTTGCCTAGACCGGGCCCATCTAAGCTCCCGTTTACACCGAAGCCGAGGCCAAAGCCAGCGTGTTGGGAAGCTGGAGAGCCCTGAGCTTCCCTCAACTGACCAGGATCCCCTTTTCCGGCTTACGAGTATCCACTCACGGCCAACAAGCGGGTCCGTTACAGACACACTGTCCTTTGCTTGGGGTCTTACCATTTGCTACAGGACATGGCAGCCGGGATATTTCTAATCCCCCTCCACAGCTGGGGGTTCTAAAAAATAAAGATCAATCATGCATTTCAACACCGATAAAGCCATTCAATCAACTCAATTAACCCATGAGCCTATATAGACGAGGACATTATATACTTGTAAGAATAAAGTAATTTAAACTAAAAATTGTATAACTTGTAAAAGTTCGAAGCAATGAGGAAGATTGCATAAGGATACAAACAAAACGTCATCGTCTAAAGCGACCAGCCGATTGCCTAGACCGGGTCCATCTAAGCTCCCGTTTACACCGAAGCCGAGGCCAAAGCCAGCGTGTTGGGAAGCCGGAGAGCCCTGAGCTTCCCTCAACTGACCAGGATCCCCTTTTCCGGCTTACGAGTATCCACTCACGGCCAACAAGCGGGTCCGTTACAGACACACTGTCCTTTGCTTGGGGTCTTACCATTTGCTACAGGACACGGCAGCCGGGATATTTCTAATCCCCCTCCACAGCTGGGGGTCCGGTAATTTGAAGGATTATCAGAATCTTTACCAGGTTTGGGTACTGGAATGACAATAGCTTCCCGCCACGAGGCTGGAAGTATTCCCGTTTTCCAAACACTGTTAAAGATATCAAGTAAACACTGAAGGGATTGATGTGGTAAATGCTTCAAGAACTGGTAGTGGATGTCATCACATCCAACTGCAGTATCATGACATTTCTTAAGGGCTGTTTTAAGCTCCTTAAGAGTAAATTCTTTATTATAATGCTCTGTATTTTTGGATTTAAAATTCAAATTAACTTTTTCTTTTTGTTCTTGATGTTTTTGAAATTCTGGCGAATAATTAGCAGAGGAGGATTTCTTTGCAAAGGTATCTGCTAAGACATTTGCTATGTCTGGTTTAGATGAAACAACGCCATTATCAGTATTCAAATGCCCAACACTTAGTGAAGAGTTTTTGCCACTAATTTTACGCACCATATCCCAAGTCTTTTTGACAGATGATCTAGAATTTAATCTAGATACATACTGCCTCCAAGACGTACGTTTACTGCGTTTAATAGTGCGGCGTGCTCTCGCACGTGCAACTTTAAACTTTATAAGATTTTCCTTGGTCGGCCTTAGATCAAACTCTCTAAGAACCGACTTTTGCTTTGCTATAGCCTTTTTGCAATCATCATTGAACCATGGCTTATTTGGATGTTTAGGGTTTTTAGACGTTCTTGGAATTGCTTTTTCTGCAGATGAATATAACAGAGAGGTAAATAATTCTGCAGGATTCTCACAATCTTCAAAAGCTTGAGGTGTAATGGACTGTTCACAAACAGTTTTGAACAAGTCCCAGTTTGCTTTATGGAGTTTCCACCGTTGTGGTCGCTCCTGTACAGATGGCCCAATTTCCGATATAAGAATCGGAAAATGGTCACTGCCATGAAGGTCGTCATCAACTTTCCAGTTAAAATCTGGAAAAATTTGAGGACTGCAAACTGTCAAGTCTAATGATGAATATGAACCAGTAGCAGGATGTAGATAAGTAGATGATTTATCATTTAAAAGAGAAAGATCTTGTCTTGAAATAAAGTCTTCAACAATATGACCTTTGTTGTCTGTGTTTGAACATCCCCATAAGGAATGGTGAGAATTAAAATCTCCCATTAACACAAAGGGTTCGGGTAACTGTTCAACAAGACGATCTAGTTTCCTGCTGTCAACAGGAGAACTAGGAGGAAGATAAATAGAACAAATGGTAACAGTTTTGTTAAGAGAAATACTAACAGCAACTGCCTGTAAAGTAGTGTCGAGCTGTATAGGGCGATGTGGAACATTGTTATTCACAAGGATACCAACACCACCTGAAGCTCTATCACTCCCACTAAAATTATTAAGGTAACAAGAGTGATATTTAAGAGAAAACTTATCAGAATCTTTAAGAAATGTTTCCTGCAAACAAACTGCTACTGGTTTTTCCTTAGCAACTAAAAGATTTAATTCTTCAAAATTTGACTTTATACTACGGCAATTCCATTGTATAATTGTATTCGCCATGATATAATATATAAGTAAAATAACAAAAATACCACAGAATGTTGGAATTCTAGAATATTTCATCTTTTATTGAGTTTAATTATATTACTGCCTTGCTTATTCTTACTGGAGTCTGCATTAAATGAATCATCCGTCATCATGTCTTCTTCAAAACAATGATAACGGTTGTACTGTTTGATTGGATCGTCAGATCCTTTTGGTTGACGATCAGATGTCGTCGGTTTTGAATTTGCATTCTTTCTACTAGTATTGACCTCATTAGTGTTTTTGTTAGGTGAAGAAGACCTACTGCTGGTGGATCTAGGATCAGGTTTTGACCCTTGTTTGTTTGGATTTTCACGAGTAACAGAAGAAGTATTTGTTTTGTTAGATGTAGAAGCCTGTTGCGGAGCTTTTTTTGCCGATATTTGGTCATCGGAACGAGATGGTGTAGAAGGCAAAGGTTCTTTCGATTGAGGGAACAATTTTACGAGTTCGCTCTTCTTTTCGGGAAAGAGTACACATAGTTTCCCAAAAAGATCCTTGCAATTCTGACAGCCATCAGTAACCTTACTGGTCTCAGTATTTTGCTTTGTAGCACGTGCGTACGATGTCAAGTTATTGCGGCTTTCAACAATTTTCCGCGCTTCAAAGAAAGAAAGGCCCTCTCTACATTTTACAGTGATAATATCTTTTTCTTTCTTCCAATGCGAACAACTGCGAGAAGTCGCTAAGTGAGCTTCACTGCAGTTGACGCATTTTTGGTCAGCCCGACAATCGTCAACATCATGAGAATCTGCAGATTCGCCACAACGACGGCAAATCTGAGGTTTCTGGCATCTTTTCTCATGGTGACCATACTGAATGAATGAATGGAGTTTTAAGGCCCGTCGACAACTAAGGTCATATTGGGCGCACTCACGTTACCTCACTACAAGATGTATTAGGATATGTATTAGTTACATAAACATCCAGAGGGGATATGCTAAAAATACGATATTCTATACAACAGATAAAATTCTTAGCAAAATAACAAAACACCATGAATAATCCGACGCGAGCACGAAAGGGCATGGGCTCCCCCCAGATCAGAGGATACCCATGTCCGAGTCCACGCGATCGGAAAATCCACAGATCATCTAAATAAATTAAACAGACTGAAATTAACCAGATAAAAATATCATATAGAGGATGAAAAAAAGAATATATCATGAATAATCCGACGTGAGCACGAAAGGACATGGGCTTCTCCCAGATCAGAGAACACCCATGTCCGAGTCCACCCGACCGGAAAATCATATCAAAAAATACAATGCACCTCGCCGAATAATCCGACGTGAGCACGAAAGGACATGGGCTCCTCCCAGATCAGAGGTCACCCATGTCCGAGTCCACCCGACCGGAAAATTCATAGGGCATATAACCTATTAAAAATAACTGAAGTATAAATGATTAAAAATATCATACGAAATATCGTATATAACAATGTACCAGGAATAATCCGACGTGAGCACGAATAGACATGGGCTCCTCCCAGATCAGAGAACACCCATGTCCGAGTCCACCCGACCGGAAAACCCATAGAACATATAAAATATCACAGAGTAAATATCATACTTAAATCTTTTTAAAGAGATTGCACTCTTTTAGAAAGTTAAAAATTGATTCAGGCCTAACAGTATCAAATAATGTCTTTAAACTGTTAGCGTTGAAATGCCTGTTTCTAATTATGGCTAAATCCACACAATCAATGAGGAGATGCTGGACAGTCAGCTCCTCGTTACAAGGAATACATTGAGGTTTTTCCTCGTTCTTTAATAGGTGCGAATGGGTCAAATGAGTATGCCCAATTCGCAGTCGTGCCAAAACTAACTCTTCGCGGCGGTCAGATCGAAGACCTGGCAGCCATTCACCAAGTGCAGGTTTAATACTAAACAATTTATTTTGGTGATTAGCCTCGTCGCTCCAACAATTTTGCCATACATTTTGAATAAAACTATTTATCAGGGGTTTAAAATCAGTAAAAGGGACTTTAAAAGGTAAAATATCTAGTGACAACGCCTCCTTGGCAGCTTTGTCTGCCTCTTCGTTGCCACGTAGACCGCAATGGCTTGGAAGCCAGCAAAAAACAATATCAGTATCTTCATCAGAAGCATAGAGACGAGACAGCTTCTCAAGAAGTTTCACAACAATAGGATTGTCCGTTTTTTCGTGCTCGAGCGCTTGCATACAGGACAGAGAGTCCGTAAAAATAATGTAGCGCCAGTAGCCATTTTCAATGATGTGCTCGAGCGCAAGGTCAATAGCCTTGAGCTCGGCAGAGAAAATGGACGAGTTATCGGGCAAACGATACTGATATTTGAAGCCATCTAAAATGGCAGCAGAAGCAACTTTTTCTTCGCTTTTAGAACCATCGGTATAAATTTGTAAATGAAGCATGTGCTTTTCTTGCACTTCAAGGAATTTATTTTTGAACACTAAATGATCAGTTTCCGACTTTTTTGTTGACGCAAGATCATAAATAAAGGTGGGACTTTTGGACGTCCACAAAGGTACATGTGGAACTTTATGTTCGGCCACGTCATCTAGATCGAAATCTAGAGAATTTACATCTGCCTTACAACGTAAACTGAAAGGAGGTATAAATGATTCCTTCTTATTAAATTCCTCTTCATAGAGGGGATCAAAAACAACGTCATGTGTAGGATTATCTGGATTAGACTTAAGTTTTAAATAATAATCCATTGATAATTTCTTTCTACGTAAATTCAAAGATGGCTCATTTGCTTCCGCATGAAGACTGTTAATAGGCGATGTTTTAAATGCGCCCAGCGCAATACGTAAACCTTGATTATGAATAGAATCAAGCTTGCGCAAGTAAGATTGACGGGCAGATCCGTATACAACACAACCATAGTCTAATTTAGATCTCACAAGAGATCTATAAAGACGTAATAAAACTTTTTTGTCTGCGCCCCAGTCCATACTGGAGACGACACGTAAAAGATTTAGAGCTTTCTTGCATTTATTGCTCAAATATTCAATGTGCGGAATGAACGATAATTTAGAGTCAAATAAAAGACCCAGGAACTTGAATTCTGGGACAACTTCGATTCGGATCCCGTCCAAAGTGAGTTCTGGATCGGGATGGAGTTTTCTTGATTTACAGAAATGCATACATTTTGTCTTGGTTTTAGAAAATTTAAAACCATTTTCATTCGACCATTTACTCAGGTTGTTTAAAACCTGTTGCAACTGTCTTTCAATGGTATGCATGTGTTTTGATCGGTAGCAAATACAAAAGTCATCAACGTAAAGGAAATATTCAATACCAGGGCAAGTTGCCTTTATAATATTATTGATTTTAATACTAAAGAGTGTAACAGAAAGAATAGAGCCCTGGGGAACACCCATCTCCTGTTCATGAGGATCAGAGAGCGTATCTCCAACCCTGACTCTAAATTGCCGTTCATCCAAAAACGCAGAAATGAAATAAGCAAGGCGACCTCGAATACCGAAATCATAGAGGTCATTCATGATTCCATACTTCCATGTGGTATCATATGCACTCTCCAAATCAAAAAAGACTGAAACAACGTGTTCTTTTTTGATAAAAGCTTCTCTGATAAAAGTTTCGAAGCGAACTAAATGATCAAGAGTGCTTCTTTGCTTACGAAAGCCACTTTGGGCTGGTGTAATAAGTTTGTTTTTCTCAAGAAACCATACAAGACGGTCATTGACCATTCTTTCCATGGTCTTACAAACACAACTTGTTAAGGCTATAGGCCGATAATTCGAAGGATTATCTGAATCTTTACCAGGTTTGGGTACTGGAATGACAATAGCTTCCCGCCACGAGGCTGGAAGTATTCCCGTTTTCCAAACAGTGTTAAAGATATCGAGTAAACATTGGAGGGATTCGTGCGGTAAATGCTTCAAGAACTGGTAGTGGATATCATCGCATCCAACTGCAGTATCGTGACATTTCTTAAGGGCTGTTTTTAGCTCCTTAAGAGTAAATTCTTTATTATAATGCTCTGTATTTTTGGATTTAAAATTCAAGTTAATTTTTTCTTTTTGTTCTTGATGTTTTTGAAATTCAGGTGAATAATTGGAAGAGGAGGATTTTTTGGCAAAAGTATCTGCCAAAACATTTGCTATGTCAGGCTTAGATGAAACAACGCCATCATCAGTATTCAAATGCCCAACACTGAGCGAAGAGTTCTTGCCACTAATTTTCCGCACCATATCCCATGTCTTTTTGACAGACGATCTAGAATTTAATCTAGATACATACTGTCTCCAAGACGTACGTTTACTGCGTTTAATAGTGCGCCGTGCTCTCGCACGTGCAACTTTAAACTTTATAAGATTTTCCTTCGTCGGCCTTAGATCAAATTCTCTAAGAACTGACTTTTGCTTAGCTATAGCCTTCTTGCAATCATCATTAAACCACGGCTTATTTGGATGTTTAGGATTTTTAGACGTTCTTGGAATTGCCTTCTCTGCAGATGAATATAACAGAGAGGTAAACAATTCTGCAGGATTCTCACACTCTTCAAAAGCTTGAGGGGTAATGGACTGTTCACAAACAGTTTTGAACAAGTTCCAGTTTGCTTTATGGAGTTTCCACCGCTGTGGTCGCTCCTGTACTGATGGCCCAATTTCCGAAACAAGAATTGGAAAATGGTCACTGCCATGCAAATCGTCATCAACTTTCCAGTTAAAGTCTGGAAAAATTTGAGGACTGCAAATTGTCAAATCTAATGATGAGTACGAACCAGTAGCAGGATGTAGATAAGTCGATGACTTATCGTTTAAAAGAGAAAGATCATGCCTTGAAATAAAATCTTCAACAATATAACCTTTGTTGTCTGTGTTTGAACATCCCCATAATGCATGGTGAGAATTAAAATCTCCCATTAAAATAAAAGGCTTGGGTAACTGTTCAACAAGACGGTCTAGTTTCCTGCTGTCAACAGGGGAACTAGGAGGAAGATAAATAGAACAAAGAGTTACAGTTTTGTTGAGAGAAACACTAACGGCAACTGCCTGTAAAGTAGTATCAAGCTGCACAGGACGATGAGGAACATTGTTGTTCACAATGATACCAACACCTCCTGATGCTCTTTCATTTCCAGTAAAATTTTTAAAATAACAAGAATGGTATTTAAAGGAAAATTTATCTGTATCTTTAAGAAAAGTTTCTTGCAAACAAACTGCTACTGGTTTTTCTTTCGAGACTAAAAGATTAAGTTCCTCGAAATTAGATTTGATACTGCGACAATTCCATTGGATAATTGTATTCGCCATGATAGATAGTAAAATTAAAAGAACACCACAGATACATGGAAGTTTGGAATTAATCATTTATTCTTGTTTAATTTAATTATAGTGTTACCTTGCTTATTTCTGATGGAATCTGCTGAAGTATAGTCATCCGTTACCATGTCTTCATCAAGACAATGGTAGCGGTTGTATTGTTGAATAGGATCATCTGATCCTTTAGGGAGCCGGTTTGTGATAACCGGTTTCCTTCGGTTTTGATTTCCTGAATCATCTGACTCATTAGATGCATTTTGATTTGTAGATGTAGGCTTAGAATCTTGCTTGGCTGGTTTTGAAGAGGGTGCTGTTACAGGAGGAGTTGATGTTAAATTAATTTGTTGAGTGTTCTTTTCCTTGGGCTTTGAGGTAGATTGGTTATCTGAAGTAGTTGGCGATGGCTGTTTCGAGGTTTGAAAAAGTTTCGATATTTCATCCTTCTTTTCAGGGAAAAGCTGACACAGCTTTCCAAGCAAATCTTTGCAGTTCTGACATGCAGTTTGATTTTGATTGGAAAGTGAACTTTCCCTGGTTGCCTGAGAATAAGAAGTAATGTTGGTACGACTTTCTACAATTTTTCTTGCCTCGAAAAAGGAAAGTCCCTCTTTACATTTTACGGTTACTATTTCCTTTTCTCTCTTCCATTGTGGACATGCACGAGAAGTGGATATATGAGCACCTCCGCAGTTAACACAACGGGGCACTTCACTACACTCGTCGATGTCATGAGACTCAGCCAGGCCACCACAACGGCGGCAAAGCTGATCCTCAGTACATCTCCTCTCGTGATGGCCAAACTTAAAGCATCTGTAGCATTGAAGAGGATTAGGTATATATAGGTCAACTGTGACTCTCAAATAGCCCACTTTCAATGTTTTTGGAAGAATGGCAGAGTTAAATGTCAAAACGATAGTGTTGGTAGGTTTTTTAACGCCATTTGTGTAAATGTGTATTCTCCTAGCACCAGTAACGTGTTGAGATTGTAACTCGGAAACAATTTCGTCCTCAGACACTCCCTGAAGATCAGGACAGCGAATGAGCCCTTTAGACGTGTTCAGTGTAGCGTGTTCGGTACATTTTGCAGGGACATCAAAAAATTTCTTAATTCGAAGAAGATTATCGGAATGAGCTTTTTTCTCCACTTCTACTAAAATACCTCCTGATTTAAGTTTTTTGACGGATTTCGGTTCACCAGCATAGGCAAGAATACATTTATTGATTACGAAAGGCGACAGTTTTGTTAATTGTTTACTTTCATCCGTTGATTCTATAAGAAGAAACCTAGCAAAATGTGAATGTCCAGATCGATTATCCGAGTCGTTATCCATTTCAGAGCGTGTACGTTTTGTCTTTTGTGTATCCATATTTGAAGATTTGATGTTCATCATCTGGGGCCCCCAACCCGCCACGGAGTCCAACTAGGGGACATGGAAAATGGAGCGGATCTCCAGCTCCCCATGCCAGGGATACCCAGATGATATACTCAAGCCAAACAAACAAACAAAAGCGACAAAGACATACATGATTAATCTGTTAAACAAAGATCAGCCATGCATTTCAACGCCGATCAAGCCATTCAATCAACTCAATTAACCCATGAGCCTATATAGACATGGACAGATCAAATCAAGTATAAAAGTGTATACAGCGATAATTGCTATTACGATTACAGTATAGAATGTAGTGTCATACATGTTTGAAATGACATAAATGCACAAAATGTCCAAATCTAAAGCGACCAGCCGATTGCCTAGACCGGGTCCATCTAAGCTCCCGTTTACACCGAAGCCGAGGCCAAAGCCAGCGTGTTGGGAAGCTGGAGAGCCCTGGGCTTCCCTCAACTGACCAGGATCCCCTTTTCCGGCTTACGAGTATCCACTCACGGCCAACAAGCGGGTCCGTTACAGACACACTGTCCTTTGCTTGGGGTCTTACCATTTGCTACAGGACAAGGCAGCCGGGATATTTCTAATCCCCCTCCACAGCTGGGGGTGGTGACCATACTGAAAACAACGATAACATTGCAGGGGATTAGGTACATAGATATCAACTGCTACATTCAAATATCCCACTTTAATTGATTTTGGAAGTATGGAAGTAGAGAAAGTAAGTACAATTGTGTTTGTGTTCTTCTTTTGTCCATTTTGGTACACAGTAATTCTTCTGGCAGATCTTACATGTTGTGAACCGAGTTCAGCAACAATTTCTTCCTCAGATATACCCTGCAAATCGCGACAGCGAATTATTCCTTTTGAGGTATTCAAGGTTTCGTGAGGATTGCATTCAGCCGGAATGTTGAAAAACGTGTTCAATTTCAAAAGGTTTTCGGCATGTTTCTGCTTTTCAACTTCAACAAGAAGAGCTCCTGAATTTAGCTTTTTCACCGACTTAGGTTCGCCTGCTAAAGAAATCAATACTTTGTGAATAACAAACGGGGACAGTTTTGCAAGAGGTCTTTCGTCATCTACCGATTCTATAACAAGAAATCTAGGGAAAGGTCCAGCACACGGTCTTTGGTCAATATCCGCTTCCATATCAGTACATTTTCGTTTAAAAGTTTTAGTCTCCATATTTGTTTATTTGGTATTCGTCATCCGGGCCCCCACCCACCATGGGGTCCTACAAGGGGACATGAAAAATAGAGCGGGTATCCAGCTCCTCATGCCAGGGTTACCCAGATGGTATACTCAGGCAAAAATAACAAGATGGTGTGATAAGGAGATACATGGACAGTGCTCCCAGATCAGAGCCCCGCCATGCATGTCAATACCAAATCAAAAAGCGCTTCTCACCCAATTAACCCATGAGCCTATATAGATGAGAGCTAAGACAATTTCATACAGTACTCTATATATGATAAATGTAGCATTAAAAACGCACATTCAAAAAATTCCAATGGATAACATACAACCATTAGATAAGTAAAGTGATAAAGAACGATGGAACATCCAGTAATTAAAATTTACAAATAATATATGCCGTCTGTGACAACAATATTTAGAACAAAAATAATTGCCTCATCTAAAGCGACCAGCCGATTGCCTAGACCGGGTCCATCTAAGCTCCCGTTTACACCGAAGCCGAGGCCAAAGCCAGCGTGTTGGGAAGCTGGAGAGCCCTGAGCTTCCCTCAACTGACCAGGATCCCCTTTTCCGGCTTACGAGTATCCACTCACGGCCAACAAGCGGGTCCGTTACAGACACACTGTCCTTTGCTTGGGGTCTTACCATTTGCTACAGGACACGGCAGCCGGGATATTTCTAATCCCCCTCCACAGCTGTTAAGAAAGTTAAAAATTGATTCAGGCTTCACAGTATCAAATAGTGATTTCAAACTGTCAGCATTGAAGTGCCTGTTTCTAATGATGGCTAAGTCTATACAATCAATTAGGAGGTGCTGGACAGTCAGCTCCTCGTTACAAGGAATGAATGAATGAATAGTGTTTTAAGGCCCGTCGACTACTAAGGTCATATTGGGCGCAACAGCAACACATACCTGGATGTATACAAAATTACTGATATGTATATAGTTACATAAACATCCAGAAAGGTACATTATAGTGACTATATATCTAATTCAAGAATAGATAATGTTACCTTGTATAAAATTAATTAATACCAGTATTACAACACAATATTAAAACTAGACAAAAACAACCATGAACCATGAATAATCCGATGTGAGGACGAATAGACATGGGCTCCTCCCAGATCAGAGAACACCCATGTCCGAGTCCACCCGACCGGAAAATCCACAGAACAAATAAATATAGAATATTAAACGTAACTAAAGTATCACAGATCAAATATCACAGACTATAATAAAAAGAGCTAAATCTTTCTAAAGAGATTACACTCTTTAAGAAAATTAAAAATCGACTCAGGCCTCACGGTATCAAATAACGATTTCAAATTATCAACGTTAAAGTGCCTGTTTCTTATGATGGCAAGATCTACACAATCAATGAGTAGATGTTGGACAGTAAGTGTCTCATTACAAGGAATACACTGTGGTTCTGTCTCGTTCTTTAATAGGTGCGAATGGGTCAAATGAGTATGACCGATTCGCAATCTGGCCAAAACTAACTCTTCGCGGCGGTCAGACCGAAGACCTGGCAGCCATTCACCAAGTGAAGGTTTAATCGAAAACAATTTATTTCGTTGATTTGCTTGGTCACTCCAACAGTTCTGCCATACATTGTGGATAAAAATATTAATTTGAGGTTTAAAATCAGTAAAAGGAACTTTAAAAGGTAAAACATCTAGTGACAACGCGTCCTTGGCAGCCCTATCTGCCTCTTCGTTGCCACGTAGACCACAATGGCTTGGAAGCCAGCAAAAGACAATATCAGTATCTTCATCAGCAGTATAGATACGAGACAGCTTTTCAAGAAGTTTAACTATGATAGGGTTGTCCGTTTTCTCGTGTTCCAGCGCTTGCATACTAGATAAAGAGTCTGTGAAAATAATGTAACGCCAATAACCATTTTCAATAATGTGCTCAAGCGCAAGGTCAATAGCCTTGAGCTCGGCAGAGAAAATGGATGAATTATCAGGCAGACGATACTGATATTTGTAACCATCCAAGATGGCAGCTGAAGCAACTTTTTCTTCATTTTTAGACCCGTCTGTATAAATTTGAAAGTGCATAATGTGTTTTTCCTGTATTTCAAGGAATTTAGTTTTAAATACAACATGATCAGTTTCAGATTTTTTAGTTGAAGCTAGATCATAAATAAAGGTGGGACTTTTAGACGACCACAAAGGAACGTCTGGAACTTTATGTTCGGCCACATCATCTAGATCGAAATCTAGAGATTCTATGTCAGCTTTACAACGTAAACTAAAGGGTGAAATTTCTGATTCCTTCTTTTTGAAGTCTTCTTCGTAAAGAGGTTCAAAAACAGAATCATGTGTAGGATTATCTGGATTTGATTTCAATTTCAAATAGTAATCCATAGACAATTTCTTTCGACGTAAGTTTAAAGATGGTTCGTTTGCTTCAGCATAGAGACTATTAATTGGCGATGTTTTAAATGCACCCAATGCAATACGTAGACCTTGATTGTGTATTGAATCAAGTTTGCGCAAGTAAGATTGTCGGGCAGAGCCGTAAACAACGCATCCATAGTCTAATTTAGATCTCACAAGAGATCTATAAAGGAGTAATAAAACTTTTTTGTCTGCTCCCCAGTCCATACTGGAGACTACACGTAAAAGATTTAGAGCTTTCTTACATTTATTGCTCAGATATTCAATGTGCGGGATGAACGATAATTTAGAGTCAAATAAAAGACCCAGAAATTTAAATTCTGGGACAACTTCGATTCGGATCCCGTCCAAAGTGAGTTCTGGATCGGGATGGAGTTTTCTCGATTTACAGAAATGCATACATTTTGTCTTGGTTTTAGAAAATTTAAAACCATTTTCATTCGACCATTTACTCAGGTTATTTAAAACCTGTTGTAACTGTCGTTCGATGGTATGCATATGTTTCGAACGATAACAAATACAAAAGTCATCAACGTAAAGAAAATATTCAATACCAGGGCAAGTAGCCTTAATAATATTGTTGATTTTAACACTAAAAAGTGTAACAGAAAGAATGGAGCCCTGGGGAACGCCCATCTCCTGTTCATGAGGATCAGAGAGCGTATCTCCAACCCTGACTCTAAATTGCCGTTCATCCAAAAATGCAGAAATAAAATAAGCAAGGCGACCTCGTATACCGAAATCATGGAGGTCATTCATGATTCCATACTTCCATGTGGTATCATATGCACTCTCTAAATCAAAAAAGACTGAAACAACGTGTTCTTTCTTAATAAAAGCTTCTCGTATAAAAGTCTCGAAGCGAACTAAATGATCGAGGGTGCTTCTTTGCTTACGAAAGCCACTTTGGGCCGACGTAATAAGTTTGTTTTTCTCAAGAAACCATACAAGACGGTCATTGACCATTCTTTCCATGGTTTTACAAACACAACTTGTTAAGGCTATAGGCCGGTAATTTGAAGGATTATCTGAATCCTTACCAGGTTTGGGTATTGGAATGACAATAGCTTCCCGCCATGAGGCTGGAAGTATTCCCGTTTTCCAAACACTGTTAAAGATATCAAGTAGACAGTGAAGGGACTGGTACGGTAAATGTTTAAGAAACTGGTAGTGGATATCATCAGATCCGACTGCAGTGTCATGGCACTTCTTTAGAGCTGTTTTAAGCTCTTTGATGGTGAAGTCTTTATTATAGTGTTCTGTGTTTTTAGATTTAAAATTCAATTTAACTTTTTCTTTTTGTTCTTGATATTTTTGAAATTCTGAGGAATAATTCGTAGAAGAGGACTTCTTTGCAAAGGTATCTGCTAAAACATTTGCGATGTCGGGTTTAGATGAAACTACGCCATTGTCAGTGTTCAAATGCCCAACACTGAGCGAAGAGTTCTTGCCACTAATTTTTCTTACCATATCCCAAGTCTTTTTGACAGATGATCTAGAATTTAATCTAGATACATACTGTCTCCAAGACGTACGTTTACTGCGTTTAATAGTGCGTCGTGCTCTTGCACGTGCAACTTTAAACTTTATGAGATTTTCCTTAGTCGGTCTTAGATCAAACTCTCTAAGAACCGACTTTTGTTGTGCTATAGCCTTCTTACAATCATCGTTGAACCACGGCTTATTTGGATGTTTCGGATTTTTAGACGTTCTTGGAATTGCCTTTTCTGCAGATGCATATAACAATGATGTAAACAATTCTGCAGGATTCTCGCAATCTTCAAAAGATTGCGGCGTAATGGACTGTTCACAAACAGTCTTGAATAAGTTCCAGTTTGCTTTATGGAGTTTCCACCGTTGTGGTCGCTCCTGTACTGATGGCCCAATTTCCGATACAAAAATCGGAAAATGGTCACTACCATGCAGGTCGTCATCAACTTTCCAGTTAAAATCTGGAAAAATTTGAGGACTGCAAACTGTCAAATCTAATGATGAGTACGAACCAGTAGCAGGATGTAGATAAGTAGATGACTTATCGTTTAAAAGAGAAAGATCGTGCCTCGAAATAAAGTCTTCAACAATATAGCCTTTGTTGTCTGTCTTTGAACATCCCCATAAATAATGGTGAGAATTAAAATCTCCCATTAACACAAAAGGTTTGGGTAATTGTTCAATAAGACGATCTAGTTTCCTGCTGTCAACAGGACAACTAGGGGGTAGATAAATGGAACAAAGGGTAATGGTTTTGTTGAGAGAAATGCTAACGGCAACTGCTTGAAGATTTGTGTCCAGATGAACAGGACGGTGAGGAACATTGTTATTTACAATGATTCCAACACCTCCTGAAGCTCTTTCACTTTCCGTAAAGTTTTTAAGATAGCAGGAGTGATACTTTAGCGTAAACTTGTCAGTATCTTTAAGGAAAGTTTCCTGCAAACAAACTGCTACTGGTTTTTCTTTGGAAACTAAGAGGTTAAGTTCCTCAAAGTTTGATTTAACACTGCGGCAATTCCATTGTATAATAGTATTCGCCATAATGAAAAATGTTGTTAATAATATACCAACAAGTATTGGAAGGATGGAATTATTCATCTCTTATTTAATTTAATTATTGTGTTTCCTTGCTTATTTTTACTGGAATCTGCATTATCAAAATCATCGGTTACCATATCTTCGTCAAGACAATGGTACCGATTAAATTGTCTTATCGGATCCTCGGACCCTTTAGGCTGGCGGTCAGAGACCACCTTTTTTGAAGGTTTAGACCTTCGAGCTTGACTTACATTATCATTTGATGCACTACTTGTTTCGGATTTGGACTCGGAAGTCAAATTTTGTTTCTGTCGAGATTCTATAACTGGCGAAGAATTAGTCGTTTTACGTACGGAAGTCTTCGGGTCGGGGTTTTGAGGTTTAACGTTATCAGCTTTCGGAGGTGCAGAAGGTACAGATGCAGGAGGTAAAGGTGTTTTGGGGGAAAACAATTTTGCTATTTCCTCCTTCTTTTCGGGAAACAACAAAATTAGTTTTCCAAACAGGTCTTTACAATTTTGGCACCCATTTTCATCCTTATTAACGTTTGAATTTCCTTTAGCTGTGTTAGCGTACGAAGGGATATTAGTGCGACTGTCAACTATTTTACGTGCCTCATAGAAAGAAAGGCCTTCCCTGTATTTAACAGTTACAATATCCTTTTCCCTCTTCCAGTGTGAACATTCACGAGAGTTTGAAGGATGTGCCTCACCGCAGTTGTGACACTTTGGTGTATTACTGCACATGCCGAAGTCGTGAGTCTCAGTTGACTCACAACAACGACCACATACAATTTCCTTTTGACAATTCTTCTCGTGATGTCCGTATTTATAGCAGTTGTAACACTGGAGAGGGTTAGGTATGTAAATATCAACCTTCACCCTCAAATATCCAACCTTTAAACTTTTAGGAAGTATAGCCGTACTGAATGTCAAGATGATGGTATTCGTTGGTGTTTTAACTCCTTTTTTGAAAATAGAAATTCTTTTTGCAGCAGTAACGTTCTGCAATGCCAGCTCTGATACAATTTCCTCCTCAGACACGCCCTGAAGATCAGGGCAACGAATGAGGCCTTTTGAACTGTTCAGAGTAGGATGTGCAGAACACTTTACCGGGGTTTCAAAGAACTTTCTGACTTTGAGTAAATTATCTGCGTGTGATTTCCTGTCTACTTCAACTAGGAGAGCACCAGATCTTAATTTCTTAATCGATCTGGGTTCACCAGCATAAGACAAAATGCATTTATTAATCACAAAGGGCGACAATGTTGCCAACGATTTACCATCATCTTGCGATTCAATGATCAAAAACCTAGGGAAATTCGTGTTGCATTGAGTGTTTTCCGAGTCCGAGTCAATTTCACTGCGCGTTCTTTTTAGCTTTTGTGTATCCATGTTTGAGGTTTAAAAGTTCATCATCCGGGCCCCCACCCGCCACAGAGTCCAACAAGGGGACATGGAAAATGGAGCGGATATCCAGCTCCCCATGCCAGGGATACCCAGATGGTACACTCAAGCCAATCAAACAAACAAAAGCGGCAAAGACATACATGGCCAATCTCTGAAATAAAGACTCATCATGTATTTCAACGCCGATCAAGCCATTCAATCAACTCAATTAACCCATAAGCCTATATAGACGAGAACAAATCATATCAAGTATAAAAATGAGTACAGCAATAATTGCTATTACGATTACAGTATAAAATGTAGTGTTATACATGTATGAAATGACATAAATGTACAAAAAAGTCCAAGTCTAAAGCGACCAGCCGATTGCCTAGACCGGGTCCATCTAAGCTCCCGTTTACACCGAAGCCGAGGCCAAAGCCAGCGTGTTGGGAAGCTGGAGAGCCCTGAGCTTCCCTCAACCGACCCGGATCCCCTTTTCCGGCTTACGAGTATCCACTCACGGCCAACAAGCGGGTCCGTTACAGACACACTGTCCTTTGCTTGGGGTCTTACCATTTGCTACAGGACACGGCAGCCGGGATATTTCTAATCCCCCTCCACAGCTGGGGGTTCGTTACAAGGAATACACTGAGGTTTCTCCTCACCCTTTAATAGGTACGAATGGGTCAGGTGGGTGTGACCAATTCGTAGTCGGACCAAAACTAACTCCTCGCGGCGGTCAGGTCGAAGACCCGGCAGCCATTCACCAAGTGCAGGTTTTATACAAAACAATTTGTTTTGGTGATTGGCCTCGTCGCTCCAACAGTTCTGTCATACATTATGAATAAAAATATTAATAAGGGGTTTAAAATCAGTAAAAGGAACTTTAAAAGGTAAAATATCCAGTGCCAACGCCTCTTTGGCAGCTTTGTCTGCTTCTTCGTTGCCACGTAGACCACAATGGCTTGGAAGCCAGCAAAAGACAATATCAGTATCTTCATCAGAAGCATATATACGAGACAGCTTCTCGAGGAGTTTAACAATAATAGGATTGTCCGTTTTTTTCGTTCTCGAGCGCTTGCATGCAAGACAAAGAGTCTGTAAAAATAATGTAGCGCCAATAACCATTTTCAATGATATGCTCGAGTGCAAGGTCAATAGCCTTAAGCTCGGCAGAGAAAATGGACGAGTTATCGGGCAGACGATACTGATATTTGTAGCCATCTAAGATGGCAGCTGAAGCAACTTTCTCTTCAGACTTAGAACCATCTGTATAAATGAATGAATGAATGAATGAATGGAGTTTTAAGGCCCGTCGACTACTAAGGTCATATTGGGCGCACTCACTGTAATTATACCTCACTTCAAGATGTATAGGAATATGTATTAGTTACATAAACATCTAGAGGAGAAATGATAAGAATACGATATTCTATAACAGATAAAATTGTATGCAAATTTATAATACACCATGAATAATCCGACGTGAGCACGAAATGACATGGACTCCTCCCAGATCAGAGAATACCCATGTCCGAGTCCACCCGACCGGAAAATCCACAGATCATCGAAATAAATTAAACAAACTGAAATTAACAAGATAAAAATATCATATAGAGGATAAAACAACAATAGGTCATGAATAATCCGACGTGAGCACGAAAGGACATGGGCTTCTCCCAGATCAGAGAACACCCATGTCCGAGTCCACCCGACCGGAAAATCATATAAAAAACTACAATGCACATCGCCGAATAATCCGACGTGAGCACGAATGGACATGGGCTCCTCCCAGATCAGAGGTCACCCATGTCCGAGTCCACCCGACCGGAAAATTCATAGTGCATAAAACCTATTAAAATAACTGAAGTATAAATGATTAAAACTATCATACGACATATTGTATGACAATGTACCATGAATAATCCGACGTGAGCAAGAATAGACATGGGCTCCTCCCAGATCAGAGAACACCCATGTCCGAGTCCACTCGACCGGAAAATCCATAGAACATAAAAAATATCACAGATTAAATATCACAGCTAAATCTTTTTAAAGAGATTACACTCTTTCAGAAAGTTAAAAATTGATTCAGGCCTTACAGTTTCAATGAATGAATGAATGGAGTTTTAAGGCCCGTCGACTACTAAGGTCATATTGGGCGCAACGACAACACATACCTGGATGTATACAAAATTACTGATATGTATATAGTTACATAAACATCCAGAAAGGTAAATTATAGTGACTATATATCTAATTCAAGAATAGATAATGTTACCTTGTATAAAATTAATCAATACTATAAATATAACACAATATTAAAACTAGACAAAAAACAACCATGAACCATGAATAATCCGGTGTGAGGACGAATAGACATGGGCTCCTCCCAGATCAGAGAACACCCATGTCCGAGTCCACTCAACCGTAAAATCCACAGAACAAATAAATATAGAATATCAAACGTAACTAAAGTATCACAGATCAAATATCACATACTATAATAAAAAGAGCTAAATCTTTCTAAAGAGATTACACTCTTTCAGAAAGTTAAAAATCGACTCAGGCCTCACGGTATCAAATAACGATTTCAAATTATCAACGTTAAAGTGCCTGTTTCTTATGATGGCAAGATCTACACAATCTATGAGTAGATGCTGAACAGTTAGTGCCTCGTTACAAGGAATACATTGAGGCTTTTCCTCGTTTTTCAATAAGTACGAATGGGTCAAATGTGTGTGACCAATTCGTAGTCGGGCCAAAACTAACTCCTCGCGGCGCTCAGATCGAAGACCTGGCAGCCATTCACCAAGTGCAGGTTTAATACTAAACAATTTATTTTGGTGATTAGCCTCGTCGCTCCAACAATTTTGCCATACATTGTGAATAAAACTATTTATCAGAGGTTTAAAATCAGTAAAAGGGACTTTAAAAGGTAAAATATCTAGTGACAACGCCTCCTTGGCAGCTTTGTCTGCCTCTTCGTTGCCACGTAGACCGCAATGGCTTGGAAGCCAGCAAAAGACAATATCAGTATCTTCATCAATAGCATATAAACGAGAAAGCTTCTCAAGAAGTTTTACAATAATCGGGTTGTCCGTTTTTTCGTGCTCGAGCGCTTGCATACAGGACAGAGAGTCCGTAAAAATAATGTAGCGCCAGTAGCCATTTTCAATGATGTGCTCGAGCGCAAGGTCAAGAGCCTTGAGCTCGGCAGAGAAAATGGACGAGTTATCGGGCAGACGATACTGATATTTGAAGCCATCTAAAATGGCAGCAGAAGCAACTTTTTCGTCGCTTTTAGAACCATCGGTATAAATTTGTAAATGAAGCATGTGCTTTTCTTGTACTTCAAGGAATTTATTTTTAAATACTAAAGGATCAGTTTCCGACTTTTTCGTTGAAGCAAGATCATATATAAAGGTGGGACTTTTGGATATCCATAAAGGTACGCGTGGAACTTTATGTTCGGCCACGTCATCAAGATCGAAATCTAGAGAATTCACATCTGCCTTACAACGTAAACTGAAAGGAGGTATAATTGATTCCTTCTTATTAAATTCCTCTTCATAAAGAGGTTCAAAAACAACGTCATGTGTAGGATTATCTTCATTAGATTTTAGTTTTAAATAATAATCCATTGATAATTTCTTTCTACGTAAATTCAAAGATGGCTCATTTGCTTCCGCATAAAGACTGTTAATTGGCGATGTTTTAAATGCGCCCAGCGCAATGCGTAAACCTTGATTATGAATAGAATCAAGCTTGCGTAAGTAGGATTGACGGGCGGATCCATAAACAACACAACCATAGTCTAATTTAGATCTCACAAGAGATCTATAAAGACGTAATAAAACTTTTTTGTCTGCTCCCCAGTCCATACTGGAGACAACACGTAAAAGATTAAGAGCTTTCTTACATTTATTGCTCAGATATTCAATATGAGGAATGAACGATAATTTAGAGTCAAATAAAAGACCCAGGAACTTAAATTCTGGGACAACTTCAATTCGGATCCCGTCCAGAGTCAGTTCTGGATCGGGATGGAGTTTTCTGGATTTGCAAAAATGCATACATTTGGTTTTGGTTTTAGAAAATTTAAAACCATTTTCATTCGACCATTTACTCAGGTTGTTTAAAACCTGTTGTAACTGTCGTTCAATGGTATGCATGTGTTTAGATCTGTAACAAATGCAGAAGTCGTCAACGTAAAGAAAATATTCAATACCAGGGCAAGTAGCCTTAATAATATTGTTGATTTTAACACTGAAAAGTGTAACCGAAAGAATGGAGCCCTGGGGAACACCCATCTCCTGTTCATGAGGATCAGAGAGCGTATCTCCAACCCTGACTCTAAATTGTCGTTCATCCAAAAATGCAGATATGAAATAAGCAAGGCGACCTCGTATACCGAAATCATGGAGGTCATTCATGATTCCATACTTCCATGTGGTATCATATGCACTCTCTAAATCAAAAAAGACTGAAACAACATGTTCTTTCTTGATAAAAGCTTCTCGTATAAAAGTCTCGAAGCGAACTAAATGATCGAGGGTGCTTCTTTGCTTACGAAAGCCACTTTGGGCTGACGTAATAAGTTTGTTTTTCTCAAGAAACCATACAAGCCGGTCATTGACCATTCTTTCCATGGTTTTACAAACACAACTTGTTAAGGCGATAGGCCGGTAATTTGAAGGATTATCTGAATCTTTACCAGGTTTGGGTACTGGAATGACAATAGCTTCCCGCCACGAGGCTGGAAGTATTCCCGTTTTCCAAACACTGTTAAAGATATCGAGTAGACACTGAAGGGATTGGTGCGGTAAATGCTTCAAGAACTGGTAATGGATGTCATCACATCCAACTGCAGTATCATGACATTTCTTAAGGGCTGTTTTAAGCTCCTTAAGAGTAAATTCTTTATTATAATGCTCTGTATTCTTGGATTTAAAATTAAAATTAACTTTTTCTTTTTGCTCTTGATGTTTTTGAAATTCAGGCGAATAATTAGAAGAGGAGGATTTCTTAGCAAAAGTATCTGCTAAAACATTTGCTATGTCAGACTTTGATGAAACAACGCCCTCATCAGTATTCAAATGCCCAACACTGAGTGAGGAGTTCTTGCCACCAATTTTCCGCACCATATCCCAAGTCTTTTTGACAGATGATCTAGAATTTAATCTAGATACATACTGTCTCCAAGACGTTCGTTTACTGCGTTTAATAGTGCGTCGTGCTCTCGCACGTGCAACTTTAAGCTTTATAAGATTTTCCTTAGTCGGCCTTAAATCAAACTCTCTAAGAACCGACTTTTGCTTTGCTACAGCCTTTTTGCAATCATCATTAAACCATGGCTTATTTGGATGTTTAGGGTTTTTTGACGTTCTTGGAATTGCTTTTTCTGCAGATGAATACAAAAGAGAGGTAAATAATTCTGCAGGATTCTCACAATTTTCAAAAGCTTGAGGTGTAATGGACTGTTCACATACAGTTTTGAACAAGCCCCAGTTTGCTTTATGGAGTTTCCACCTTTGTGGTCGCTCCTGTACAGATGGCCCAATTTCCGAAATAAGAATCGGAAAATGGTCACTGCCATGCAAATCGTCATCAACTTTCCAGTTAAAATCTGGAAAAATATGAGGACTGCAAACTGTCAAATCTAATGCTGAATATGAACCAGTAGCAGGATGTAGATAAGTAGATGATTTGTCATTTAAAAGAGAAAGATCGTGCTTTGAAATGAAATCGTCAACAATATGACCTTTATTGTCCGTGTTAGAACAACCCCATAACGTGTGATGGGAATTAAAATCTCCCATTAAAACAAACGGTTTGGGTAATTGATCAATGAGTTGATCTAGCTTTCTGCTGTCGACAGGAGAACTAGGCGGAAGATAAATAGAACAGAGGGTAATAGTTTTGTTCAGAGAAATACTAACAGCTACTGCTTGTAGAGTAGTATCAAGCTGTACAGGACGATGTGGAACATTGTTATTAACAATGATACCAACACCCCCTGAAGCCCTCTCACTCCCCGTAAAATTTCTAAGGTAACAAGAATGATGTTTTAGAGAAATCTTGTCAGTATCTTTCAGGAAAGTTTCTTGTAAACAAACTGCTACTGGTTTTTCTTTTGAGACTAAAAGATTAAGTTCCTCGAAATTTGATTTGATACTTCGGCAATTCCATTGAACAATAGTATTCGCCATGATGAATATTAAAGTTAAAAAGAGACAGCAGTTAAATGGAAGTTTGGAATTATTCATTTTTATTTATTCTTATTAATTCTTATAATGTTACTGCCTTGCTTATTTTTGTTGGATTCTGCAACAAACGGTTCATCCGTGACCATGTCTTCATCAAGACAATGGTAACGGTTAAATTGTTGGATCGGGTCATCCGATCCTTTGGGTCGGCGATCCGAAATCACCGGTGTTGCAGGCTTTTTCTTTTGATTAGATAAAGTACTTGCATTTGTATTGGTGCTAGTTTTATTGATAGAAGTCTTCTCGCTTCTGGTTTCTTCTCTGACAGAAGATTGTGCTGGTGAACTGTTCGTTTTTGCCATGGTGTCTGAAACCTGATTACTTGGAGGTTTCACAGAATCAGAAGAGGATGAAGGTGGCGATGTCGAGCCAGGGAATAACATGCTTATCTCTTCTTTCTTTTCTGGAAAGAGGATACACAACTTTCCGAAAAGATCCTTGCAGTTCTGGCACCCGGTATCACTTTTGTGAGGGTCTACATTTACTTTAGTGGCCTGAGCATATGTATTCAGATTGTTCCTGCTTTCGACGACCTTTCTGGCATCGAAAAATGAAAGACCTTCTCTGCATTTTACAATAACAATCTCCTTTTCTTTCTTCCAATAGGGGCACGAACGGGAGGTCGCCAAGTGTGCTTCACCACAGTTGACACACTCGACGGAACCCTCACAATTGTCAGTATCGTGTGACTCGGCAAGACGAGTACAACGACGGCACCTCTTATCCTTTTGGCATTTGGATTCATGATGCCCAAACCCAAAACAACGGTAACATTGTAATGGGTTCGGAACATACATGTCCACAGCAACCTTCAAATACCCAACTTTTATCGACTTCGGGAGTAATGCAGAATTAAACGTGAGAACGATTGTGTTAGAATTCTTTTTTACACCATTGTTGTAAAAGGTCAATCTTCTTGCGCCTGTTACATTCTGGGAAGCAAGTTCGGCGACAATTTCACCTTCAGATACTCCCTGAAGGTCACGACACCGAATTATACCTTTTGATGTATTCAATGTAGCATGAGGTGTACATTTACTTGGTATGTCAAAAAAATTCTTCAGCTTTAAGAGATTTTCTGCATGCACACGCTTTACAACTTCAATCAAAAGAGCACCAGAGTTCATTTTCTTGACGGATTTAAGCTCACCAGCCATAGAAACCAAAACTTTATTTATTACAAATGGAGACAGTTTCGATAGAGGTCTATTTTCATCCTTTGATTCAATCAATAAAAATCGCGGAAACATTGCAGTCGATGAGACGTGTCCAGAGTCATTATCCAATTCAGAGCATTTTCGTTTAGAGTTTTGCGTATCCATTTTGAGTTTTGTGTTGTTCATTACCCGGGCCCTCACCCACCATGGGGTCCAACAAGGGGACATGGATTTCGGAGTGGGTATCCAACTCCCCATGCCAAGGCTACCCAGGTAATATACTCAAGCCAACCAACCAACTAGTTCGACAAAAAAGTACATGAAAAAACTCCACACAGAGCTTCGCCATGCAAATTGACGTCGACCAAGCCACGTAATCAACCCAATTAACCCATGAGCCTGCATAGACTAGAGCTAAAAACTTTTAAATGACAACGGGAAAATATACCCTACAAAGGTTCAGTTTTAGATGACTGAAAAAGGAGTATCTTGACAATATTGTCGATAAAGTAAACTTATAGAACGATGATGTATGCACTAGCCTAAAACGACCAGCCGATTGCCTAGACCGGGTCCATCTAAGCTCCCGTTTACACCGAAGCCGAGGCCAAAGCCAGCGTGTTGGGAAGCTGGAGAGCCCTGAGCTTCCCTCAACTGACCAGGATCCCCTTTTCCGGCTTACGAGTATCCACTCACGGCCAACAAGCGGGTCCGTTACAGACACACTGTCCTTTGCTTGGGGTCTTACCATTTGCTACAGGACACGGCAGCCGGGATATTTCTAATCCCCCTCCACAGCTGGGGGTATCTGTATAAATATGAAAATGCAACATGTGTTTTTCCTGAATTTCAAGGAATTTATTTTTGAACACAGAAGGATTAGTTTCAGACTTTTTCGTTGAAGCAAGATCATAAATAAAGGTGGGACTTTTAGACGACCATAAAGGGACGTCTGGAACTTTAAGTTCGGCCACGTTATCAAGATCGAAATCTAGGGATTCTATGTCAGCTTTACAACGTAAACTAAAGGGTGGAATTTCTGATTCCTTCTTATTAAATTCCTCTTCATAAAGAGGTTCAAAAACAACATTATATGTAGGGTTATCTGGATTTGATTTAAGTTTTAAATAATAATCCATGGATAATTTCTTTCTACGTAAATTCAAAGATGGTTCGTTTGCTTCTGCATGGAGACTATTAATAGGCGATGTTTTAAATGCGCCCAGCGCAATACGTAAACCTTGATTATGAATAGAATCAAGCTTGCGCAAGTAGGACTGACGGGCGGATCCGTAGACAACACAACCATAGTCTAATTTTGATCTCACAAGAGATCTATAAAGGCGTAATAAAACATTTTTGTCTGCTCCCCAGTCCATACTGGAGACGACACGTAAAAGATTTAGAGCTTTCTTACATTTATTGCTCAAATATTCAATGTGGGGAATGAATGACAATTTAGAGTCAAATAAAAGTCCCAAGAACTTAAATTCTGGGACAACTTCGATTCGGATCCCGTCCAAAGTGAGTTCTGGATCGGAATGGAGTTTTCTCGATTTACAGAAATGCATACATTTTGTCTTGGTTTTAGAAAATTTAAAACCATTTTCATTCGACCATTTACTCAGGTTATTTAAAACCTGTTGTAACTGTCGTTCGATGGTATGCATATGTTTCGAACGATAACAAATACAAAAGTCATCAACATAAAGAAAATATTCAATACCAGGGCAAGTAGCCTTTATAATATTGTTGATTTTAATACTGAAAAGGGTGACTGAAAGAATACAGCCCTGAGGGACACCCATCTCCTGTTCATGAGGATCAGAGAGTGTATCTCCAACCCTGACTCTAAATTGCCGTTCATCCAAAAACGCAGAAATAAAATAAGCAAGGCGACCTCGTATACCGAAATCATAGAGGTCATTCATGATTCCATACTTCCATGTGGTATCATATGCACTCTCTAAATCAAAAAAAACGGAAACAACATGTTCTTTCTTGATAAAAGCTTCTCGAATAAAAGTTTCGAAGCGAACTAAATGATCAAGAGTGCTTCTTTGCTTACGAAAGCCACTTTGGGCCGACGTAATAAGTTTGTTTTTCTCAAGAAACCATACCAGACGGTCGTTGACCATCCTTTCCATGGTCTTACAAACACAACTTGTTAAGGCTATAGGACGATAATTTGAAGGATTATCAGAATCTTTACCAGGTTTGGGTACTGGAATTACAATTGCTTCCCGCCATGAGGCTGGAAGTATTCCCGTTTTCCAAACACTGTTAAAGATATCAAGTAAACACTGAAGGGACTGGTACGGCAAATGTTTCAAGAACTGATAGTGGATTTCATCACATCCAACTGCAGTATCGTGACATTTCTTAAGGGCTGTTTTTAGTTCCTTAAGAGTAAAATCTTTGTTATAATGCTCTGCATTTTTAGATTTAAAATTCAATTTAATTTTTTCTTTCTGTTCTTGGTGCTTTTGAAATTCAGCAGAATAATTAGAAGAGGAAGATTTCTTTGCAAAGGTATCTGCCAAAACATTTGCAATCTCAGACTTAGATGAAGCAACGCCATTGTCTGTATTCAAATGTCCAACACTGAGTGAAGAGTTCTTGCCACTAATTTTCCGCACCATATCCCAAGTCTTTTTGACAGACGATCTAGAATTTAATCTAGATACATACTGTCTCCAAGATGTTCGTTTACTGTGTTTAATAGTACGCCGTGCTCTCGCACGTGCAACTTTAAACTTTATAAGATTTTCCTTCGTCGGTCTTAGATCAAACTCTCTAAGAATCGACTTTTTCTTTTCTATAGCTTTCTTGCAGTTATCATTAAACCATGGCTTATTTGGATGTTTAGGATCTTTTGACGTTCTTGGAATTGCCTTTTCTGCAGAGGAATATAAAAGAGAGGTAAACAATTCTGCAGGATTCTCACAATCTTCAAACGCTTGAGGTGTAATGGACTGTTCACATAAAGTTTTGAACAAGCCCCAGTTTGCTTTATGGAGTTTCCACCGTTGTGGTCTCTCCTGTACAGATGGCCCAATTTCCGAAATTAGAATCGGAAAATGGTCACTGCCATGCAGGTCGTCATCAACTTTCCAGTTAAAATCTGGAAAAACTTGAGGACTGCAAACTGTTAAATCTAATGATGAATAGGAACCAGAAGCAGGATGTAGATAAGTCGAAGATTTATCATTTAAAAGAGAAAGATCATGACGTGAAATAAAGTCTTCAACAATATGACCCTTATTGTCAGTATTTGAACACCCCCATAGAGTATGGTGGGAATTTAAATCTCCCATTAAAATAAAAGGTTTAGGCAATTGTTCAATTAGTCGGTCTAGTTTTCTGCCGTCAACAGGAGAACTAGGAGGGAGATAAATAGAACAGAGGGTTATAGTTTTGTTCAGAGAAATACTAACAGCTACTGCTTGCAAGGTAGTGTCAAGCGGTACAGGGCGATGTGGAACATTGTTATTTACAATGATTCCAACACCTCCTGAAGCTCTTTCACTCCCCGTAAAGTTTTTAAAGTAACAAGAATGATACTTTAGGGTAAACTTGTCAGTATCTTTAAGGAAAGTTTCTTGTAAACAGACTGCCACTGGTTTTTCTTTCGAGACTAAAAGGTTGAGTTCCTCGAAATTCGATTTGATACTTCGGCAATTCCACTGAATAATAGTATTCGCCATGATAGATAATAAAATTAAAAATATACCACACAGTAGTGGAAGTCTACAATTACTCATTTATTTAGTTTGATAATGGTACTACCTTGCTTATTCTTTCTGGAATTTGCATGGTCATCGGTCATCATGTCTTCCTCAAGACATTCGAACCGATTATATTGTTTGATAGGGTCCTGTGACCCTTTTGGCTGGCGATCAGAGATCACCGGCTTCGAAGGTGCAGGCCTTCGATTCTGATTTACTGATTCACGGCTAGATTGGTTAGCTATTTCAATACTTGAAGATTTAGAATCGGATTTAGAATTAGGTTTTGGTACATTTTTGACAGCTGGGGCAGGAGTTAGTAGACTGACTGAAGTTACTTTTGGCTCAGGAGTTTTACTTGATGGTTGAGGCGTGTCAGGACTAGAAGAGGAAACCGTTGAAGATTTGGACGGAGAGAATAATTGTGAAATCTCTTCCTTCTTCTCAGGAAAGAGAATGCACAATTTACTAAAAAGGTTCTTGCAGTTTTCACAATCACTCTCCGTTTTGTTCGAGTTGCTCTTGGTAGCTTGCGCATATGAAGCAGTAAGGTTCATACGGCTATCAACAATTTTTTAGCTTCAAAAAATGACAGGCCTTCACGACATTTCACTGTAACAATTTCCTTTTCCCGCTTCCAGTGGGAACATACACGAGAAGTTGACTTATGAGCTTCACCACAATTGTGACACTCAGGTGTGTTGCTACAATTGTGGTAGTCATGCGTCTCAGGTGACTCACAGCAACGGTGACAGAGATCGAATGCACTTTTACAATTCTTCTCGTGATGCCCGAACTTAAAACAGGAGTAGCACTGAAGCGGGTTTGGAATGTACAGTTCAACGTTTACCTTTAAGTATCCTACTTTCAAAGATTTTGGGAGCAATGCCGTTTTAAACGTAAGGACAATAGTGTTTGTCGGTTTTCGCTTTCCTTCTTTGAAAATATGAATCCTCCGAGCTGCTACAACATGTTGAGAGGCCAGTTCCTTGACAATTTCATCCTCCGATACCCCCTGCAAATCAGGGCAGCGGATAAGACCTTTGGATGAATTTAAAGTGGGGTGTTCCGTGCACTTAGATGGTATGTCAAAAAACTTTTTCAACTTCAAAAGATTGTCCGCGTGCGACTTCTTGTCGACTTCAACAAGAAGAGCACCAGATTTCAACTTCTTAATTGATTTTGCCTCGCCAGCATATGACAACATGCATTTATTTATCACAAAAGGTGACAAGGTCGATAAAGCTGTACCATCATCAGTCGATTCAATTAATAGATATCTTGGGAATGAGCTTTTGCATGATGAGTTTTCCGAATCCGAGTCAATTTCCGAGCGTGTACGTTTAAAAGTTTTAGAATCCATGTTTGAAGATTGGCATTCATCATCTGGGTTCCCCAACCCACCGCGGAGTCCTACAAGGGGACATGGAAACGGAGCGGATATCCAGCTCCCCATGCCAGGGATACCCAGATGATATACTCAAGCCGACCAAACAGACAAGCGCGGCAAAGACATACATGACAAGACTTCAAAACTAAGACCAATCATGCATTTCAGCGCCGATCAAGGCATTCAATCAACTCAATTAACCCATGAGCCTAGATAGACGAAAACAAACCAAGACAGTTAATCATAACATAAAAAGTGACACAAGAAATTGTATAACATATGCAATCTCGAGTCAGTGGGCGAAATGGCGCATTGGTACATACAAAAGTCATCGTCTAAAGCGACCAGCCGATTGCCTAGACCGGGTCCATCTAAGCTCCCGTTTACACCCAAGCCGAGGCCAAAGCCAGCGTGTTGGGAAGCTGGAGAGCCCTGGGCTTCCCTCAACTGACCAGGATCCCCTTTTCCGGCTTACGGGTATCCACTCACGGCCAACAAGTAAAAGATTTAGAGCTTTCTTACATTTATTGCTCAAATATTCAATGTGCGGAATGAACGATAATTTAGAGTCAAATAAAAGACCTAGGAATTTGAATTCTTGGACAACTTCGATTCGGATTCCGTCCAGAGTCAGTTCTGGATCGGGATGGACTTTTCTGGATTTACAGAAATGCATACATTTTGTCTTGGTTTTAGAAAATTTGAAACCATTTTCATTCGACCATTTACTCAGGTTATTTAAAACCTGTTGTATCTGTCGTTCGATGGTATGCATATGTTTCGAACGATAACAAATACAAAAGTCATCAACGTAAAGAAAATATTCAATACCAGGGCAAGTAGCCTTAATAATATTGTTGATTTTAACACTAAAAAGTGTAACAGAAAGAATGGATCCCTGGGGGACACCCATCTCCTGATCATGAGGATCAGAGAGCGTATCTCCAACCCTGACTCTAAATTGCCGTTCATCCAAAAATGCAGAAATGAAATAAGCAAGGCGACCTCGTATACCGAAATCATGGAGGTCATTCATGATTCCATACTTCCATGTGGTATCATATGCACTCTCTAAATCAAAAAAGACTGAAACAACGTGTTCTTTCTTGATAAAAGCTTCTCGTATAAAAGTCTCGAAGCGAACTAAATGATCGAGAGTGCTTCTTTGCTTACGAAAGCCACTTTGGGCCGACGTAATAAGTTTGTTTTTCTCAAGAAACCATACAAGACGGTCATTGACCATTCTTTCCATGGTTTTACAAACACAACTTGTTAAGGCTATAGGCCGGTAATTTGAAGGATTATCTGAATCTTTGCCAGGTTTGGGTATTTGAATGACAATAGCTTCCCGCCACGAGGCTGGAAGTATTCCCGTTTTCCAAACACTGTTAAAGATATCAAGTAAACACTGAAGGGATTCGTGTGGTAAATGCTTCAAGAACTGGTAGTGGATGTCATCACATCCAACTGCAGTATCGTGGCATTTCTTAAGGGCAGTTTTAAGCTCCTTAAGAGTAAATTCTTTATTATAATGTTCTGTATTTTTGGATTTAAAATTCAAATTAACTTTTTCTTTTTGCTCTTGATGTTTTTGAAATTCTGGCGAATAATTAGAAGAGGAGGATTTCTTAGCGAAAGTATCTGCTAAGACATTTGCTATGTCTGGCTTAGATGAAACAACACCATTATCAGTATTCAAATGCCCAACACTTAGTGAAGAGTTTTTGCCACTAATTTTACGCACCATATCCCAAGTCTTTTTGACAGATGATCTAGAATTTAATCTAGATACATACTGTCTCCAAGACGTACGTTTACTGCGTTTAATAGTGCGCCGTGCCCTCGCACGCGCAACCTTAAACTTTATAAGATTTTCCTTCGTCGGTCTTAGATCAAACTCTCTAAGAACCGACTTTTGCTTTGCTATAGCCTTCTTACAATCATCATTAAACCATGGCTTATTTGGATGTTTAGGATTTTTAGACGTTTTCGGAATTGCCTTTTCTGCAGACGAATATAAAAGAGAGGTAAACAATTCTGCAGGATTCTCACAATCTTCAAAAGCTTGGGGTGTAATGGACTGTTCACAGACAGTTTTGAACAAGTCCCAGTTTGCTTTATGGAGTTTCCATCGTTGTGGTCGCTCCTGTACAGATGGCCCAATTTCCGAAATAAGAATCGGAAAATGGTCACTGCCATGAAGGTCATCATCAACTTTCCAGTTAAAATCTGGAAAAATTTGAGGACTGCAAACTGTTAAATCTAATGATGAATAGGAACCAGAAGCAGGATGAAGATAAGTCGAAGATTTATCATTTAAAAGAGAAAAATCATGACGTGAAATAAAGTCTTCAACAATATGACCTTTATTGTCAGTATTTGAGCACCCCCACAATGTATGGTGGGAATGAATGAATGAATGGAGTTTTAAGGCCCGTCGACTACTAAGGTCATATTGGGCGCACTCACTGTAATAAAACCTCACTTCAAGATGTATAGGAATATGTATTAGTTACATAAACATCTAGAGGAGAAATGATAAAAATACGATATTCTATAACAGATAAAATTCTATGCATTTTTTTTTACACCATAAATAATCCGACGTGAGCACGAAAGGACATGGACTCCTCCCAGATCAGAGAATACCCATGTCCGAGTCCACCCGACCGGAAAATCCACAGATCATCGAAATAAATTAAACAAACTGAAATTAACAAGATAAAAATATCATATAGAGGATAAAACAACAATAGGTCATGAATAATCCGACGTGAGCACGAAAGGACATGGGCTTCTCCCAGATCAGAGAACACCCATGTCCGAGTCCACCCGACCGGAAAATCATATAAAAAACTACAATGCACATCGCCGAATAATCCGACGTGAGCACGAATGGACATGGGCTCCTCCCAGATCAGAGGTCACCCATGTCCGAGTCCACCCGACCGGAAAATTCATAGTGCATAAAACCTATTAAAATAACTGAAGTATAAATGATTAAAACTATCATACGACATATTGTATGACAATGTACCATGAATAATCCGACGTGAGCACGAATAGACATGGGCTCCTCCCAGATCAGAGAACACCCATGTCCGAGTCCACTCGACCGGAAAATCCATAGAACATAAAAAATATCACAGATTAAATATCACAGCTAAATCTTTTTAAAGAGATTACACTCTTTCAGAAAGTTAAAAATTGATTCAGGCCTTACAGTTTCAAACAATGTTTTCAAACTGTCGACATTAAAGTGCCTGTTTCTAATGATGGCTAGATCTACACAATCTATGAGTAGATGCTGAACAGTTAGTGACTCGTTACAAGGAATACATTGAGGCTTTTCCTCGTTTTTCAATAAGTACGAATGGGTCATATGTGTGTGACCAATTCGTAGTCGGGCCAAAACTAACTCCTCGCGGCGCTCAGATCGAAGACCTGGCAGCCATTCACCAAGTGCAGGTTTAATACTAAACAATTTATTTTGGTGATTAGCCTCGTCGCTCCAACAATTTTGCCATACATTGTGAATAAAACTATTTATCAGAGGTTTAAAATCAGTAAAAGGGACTTTAAAAGGTAAAATATCTAGTGACAACGCCTCCTTGGCAGCTTTGTCTGCCTCTTCGTTGCCACGTAGACCGCAATGGCTTGGAAGCCAGCAAAAGACAATATCAGTATCTTCATCAATAGCATATAAACGAGAAAGCTTCTCAAGAAGTTTTACAATAATCGGGTTGTCCGTTTTTTCGTGCTCGAGCGCTTGCATACAGGACAGAGAGTCCGTAAAAATAATGTAGCGCCAGTAGCCATTTTCAATAATGTGCTCGAGCGCAAGGTCAATAGCCTTGAGCTCGGCAGAGAAAATGGACGAGTTATCGGGCAGACGATACTGATATTTGAAGCCATCTAAAATGGCAGCAGAAGCAACTTTTTCGTCGCTTTTAGAACCATCGGTATAAATTTGTAAATGAAGCATGTGCTTTTCTTGTACTTCAAGGAATTTATTTTTAAATACTAAAGGATCAGTTTCCGACTTTTTCGTTGAAGCAAGATCATATATAAAGGTGGGACTTTTGGACATCCACAAAGGTACGCGTGGAACTTTATGTTCGGCCACGTCATCAAGATCGAAATCTAGAGAATTCACATCTGCCTTACAACGTAAACTGAAAGGAGGTATAACTGATTCTTTCTTATTGAATTCCTCTTCATAAAGAGGTTCGAAAACAATGTCATGTGTAGGATTATCTGGATTAGATTTAAGTTTTAAATAATAATCCATTGATAATTTCTTTCTACGTAAATTCAAAGATGGCTCATTTGCTTCCGCATAGAGACTGTTAATTGGCGATGTTTTAAATGCGCCCAGCGCAATACGTAAACCTTGATTATGAATAGAATCAAGCTTGCGCAAGTATGATTGACGGGCAGATCCATAAACAACACAACCATAGTCTAATTTAGATCTCACTAGAGATCTATAAAGGCGTAATAAAACTTTTTTGTCTGCTCCCCAGTCCATACTGGAGACGACACGTAAAAGATTAAGAGCTTTCTTACATTTATTGCTCAAATATTCAATGTGCGGGATGAACGATAATTTAGAGTCAAATAAAAAACCAAGAAACTTAAATTCTGGGACAACTTCGATTCGGATCCCGTCCAAAGTGAGTTCTGGATCGGGATGGAGTTTTCTCGATTTACAGAAATGCATACATTTTGTCTTAGTTTTAGAAAATTTAAAACCATTTTCATTTGACCATTTACTCAGGTTGTTCAGAACCTGCTGTAACTGTCGTTCAATGGTATGCATGTGTTTAGATCTATAACAAATGCAGAAGTCGTCAACGTAAAGAAAATATTCAATACCAGGGCAAGTAGCCTTAATAATATTGTTGATTTTAACACTGAAAAGTGTAACCGAAAGAATGGAGCCCTGGGGAACACCCATCTCCTGTTCATGAGGATCAGAGAGCGTATCTCCAACCCTGACTCTAAATTGCCGTTCATCCAAAAAAGCAGATATAAAATAAGCAAGGCGACCTCGTATACCGAAATCATGGAGGTCATTCATGATTCCATACTTCCATGTGGTATCATATGCACTCTCTAAATCAAAAAAGACTGAAACAACGTGTTCTTTCTTGATAAAAGCTTCTCGTATAAAAGTCTCGAAGCGAACTAAATGATCGAGGGTGCTTCTTTGCTTACGAAAGCCACTTTGGGCTGACGTAATAAGTTTGTTTTTCTCAAGAAACCATACAAGACGGTCATTGACCATTCTTTCCATGGTTTTACAAACACAACTTGTTAAGGCTATAGGCCGGTAATTTGAAGGATTATCTGAATCCTTGCCAGGTTTGGGTACTGGAATGACAATAGCTTCCCGCCACGAGGCTGGAAGTATTCCCGTTTTCCAAACACTGTTAAAGATATCGAGTAGACACTGAAGGGATTGGTGCGGTAAATGCTTCAAGAACTGGTAATGGATGTCATCACATCCAACTGCAGTATCATGGCATTTCTTAAGGGCTGTTTTAAGCTCCTTAAGAGTAAATTCTTTATTATATTGCTCTGTATTCTTGGATTTAAAATTCAAATTAACTTTTTCTTTTTGTTCTTGATGTTTTTGAAATTCAGGCGAATAATTAGAAGAGGAGGATTTCTTAGCAAAAGTATCTGCCAAAACATTTCCTATGTCAGACTTTGATGAAACAACGCCCTTATCAGTATTCAAATGCCCAACACTGAGTGAGGAGTTCTTGCCACCAATTTTCCGCACCATATCCCAAGTCTTTTTGACAGATGATCTAGAATTTAATCTAGATACATACTGTCTCCAAGACGTTCGTTTACTGCGTTTAATAGTGCGTCGTGCTCTGGCACGTGCAACTTTAAACTTTATAAGATTTTCCTTAGTCGGCCTTAAATCAAACTCTCTAAGAACCGACTTTTGCTTTGCTACAGCCTTTTTGCAATCATCATTAAACCATGGCTTATTTGGATGTTTAGGGTTTTTTGACGTTCTTGGAATTGCTTTTTCTGCAGATGAATACAAAAGAGAGGTAAATAATTCTGCAGGATTCTCACAATTTTCAAAAGCTTGAGGTGTAATGGACTGTTCACATACAGTTTTGAACAAGCCCCAGTTTGCTTTATGGAGTTTCCACCGTTGTGGTCGCTCCTGTACAGATGGCCCAATTTCCGAAATAAGAATCGGAAAATGGTCACTGCCATGCAGGTCGTCATCAACTTTCCAGTTAAAATCTGGAAAAACTTGAGGACTGCAAACTGTCAAGTCTAATGACGAATATGAACCAGTAGCAGGATGTAAATAAGTAGATGATCTGTCGTTTAAAAGAGAAAGGTCATGCCTTGAAATGAAGTCTTCAACAATATAACCTTTGTTGTCTATGTTTGAACATCCCCATAAAGAATGGTGAGAATTAAAATCTCCCATCAAAACAAAAGGTTTGGGTAATTGCTCAACAAGACGATCTAGTTTCCTGCCGTCAACAGGAGAACTAGGAGGAAGATAAATAGAGCAGAGTGTAATAGTTTTATTGAGAGAGACACTTACGGCAACTGCCTGTAATGAAGTGTCAAGATGTACCGGGCGATGCGGAACATTGTTATTCACAATGATGCCAACGCCGCCCGATGCTCTTTCACTTCCCGTAAAATTCTTGAAATAGCAAGAATGATACTTGAAAGAAAATTTATCAGTATCTTTAAGAAAGGTTTCTTGTAGACAAATTGCTACTGGTTTTTCCTTTGAATGAATGAATGAATAGTGTTTTAAGGCCCGTCGACTACTAAGGTCATATTGGGCGCAACAGCAACACATACCTGGATGTATACAGAATTACTGATATGTATATAGTTACATAAACATCCAGAAAGGTAAATTATAATGACTATATATCTAATTCAAGAATAGATAATGTTACCTTGTATAAAATTAATCAATACTAGTATTATAACACTATATTAAAACTAGACAAAAACAACCATGAACCATGAATAATCCGATGTGAGGACGAATAGACATGAGCTCCTCCCAGATCAGAGAACACCCATGTCCGAGTCCACTCGACCGGAAAATCCAGGGAACAAATAAATATAGAATATTAAACGTAACTTAAGTATCACAGATCAAATATCACAGACTATAATAAAAAGAGCTAAATCTTTCTAAAGAGATTACATTCTTTAAGAAAGTTAAAAATCGACTCAGGCCTCACGGTATCAAATAACGATTTCAAATTATCAACATTAAAGTGCCTGTTTCTTATGATGGCAAGATCTACACAATCAATGAGTAGATGTTGGACAGTAAGTGTCTCATTACAAGGAATACACTGCGGTTCTACCTCGTTCTTTAATAGGTGCGAATGGGTCAAATGAGTATGGCCGATTCGTAATCTGGCCAAAACTAACTCTTCGCGGCGGTCAGACCGAAGACCTGGCAGCCATTCACCAAGTGAAGGTTTAATCGAAAATAATTTATTTCGTTGATTTGCCTGGTCACTCCAACAGTTCTGCCATACATTGTGGATAAAAGTATTAATTAGAGGTTTAAAATCAGTAAAAGGAACTTTAAAAGGTAAAACATCTAGTGACAACGCGTCTTTGGCAGCCCTATCTGCCTCTTCGTTGCCACGTAGACCACAATGGCTTGGAAGCCAGCAAAAGACAATATCAGTATCTTCATCAGCAGCATAGATACGAGACAACTTTTCAAGAAGTTTAACTATGATAGGGTTGTCCGTTTTCTCGTGTTCCAGCGCTTGCATACTAGATAAAGAGTCAGTGAAAATAATGTAACGCCAATAACCATTTTCAATAATGTGCTCAAGCGCAAGGTCAATAGCCTTGAGCTCGGCAGAGAAAATGGATGAATTATCAGGCAGACGATACTGATATTTGTAACCATCCAAGATGGCAGCTGAAGCAACTTTTTCTTCATTTTTAGACCCGTCTGTATAAATTTGAAAGTGCATAATGTGTTTTTCCTGTATTTCAAGGAATTTAGTTTTAAATACAACTTGATCAGTTTCAGATTTTTTGGTTGAAGCTAGATCATAAATAAAGGTGGGACTTTTAGACGACCACAAAGGAACGTCTGGAACTTTATGTTCGGCCACATCATCTAGATCGAAATCTAGAGATTCTATGTCAGCTTTACAACGTAAACTAAAGGGAGGAATTTCTGATTCCTTCTTTTTAAAGTCCTCTTCGTAAAGAGGTTCAAATACAGAATCATGAGTCGGATTACCTGGATTAGATTTTAATTTCAAATAATAATCCATAGACAATTTCTTTCGACGTAAGTTTAAAGATGGTTCATTTGCTTCAGCATAAAGACTATTAATTGGCGATGTTTTAAATGCGCCCAACGCAATACGCAAACCTTGATTGTGTATTGAATCAAGTTTGCGCAAGTAAGATTGACGGGCAGAGCCGTAAACAACGCATCCATAATCCAATTTCGATCTCACAAGAGACCTATAAAGACGTAATAAAACTTTTTTGTCTGCGCCCCAGTCCATGCTGGAGACAACACGTAAAAGATTCAGAGCTTTCTTACACTTATTGCTCAGATATTCAATGTGCGAGATGAACGATAATTTAGAGTCAAATAAAAGACCCAGAAATTTAAATTCTGGGACAACTTCAATTCGGATCCCGTCCAAGGTAAGTTCTGGATCGGGATGGAGTTTTCTCGACTTACAAAAATGCATACACTTTGTCTTGGTTTTAGAAAATTTAAAGCCATTTTCATTCGACCATTTACTAAGGTTGTTTAAAACCTGTTGCAACTGTCGTTCGATGGTATGCATATGTTTCGAACGATAACAAATACAAAAGTCATCAACGTAAAGGAAATATTCAATACCAGGACAGGTAGCTTTTATAATATTGTTTATTTTAATACTAAAAAGCGTAACCGAAAGAATACAGCCCTGGGGAACACCCATCTCCTGTTCGTGAGGATCAGAGAGCGTATCTCCAACCCTGACTCTAAATTGACGCTCATCCAAAAAAGCAGAAATAAAATAAGCAAGGCGACCTCGTATACCGAAATCATAGAGGTCATTCATAATTCCATACTTCCATGTGGTATCATATGCACTCTCGAGATCAAAAAAGACAGAAACAACATGCTCTTTTTTGATAAACGCGTCTCTTATAAATGTTTCAAAGCGAACTAAATGATAAAGGTTTTTCCTTTGAAGCTAATAGCTTGAGTTCGTCGAAATTAGCCTTAGCGCTACGGCAATTCCATTGAATAATATTATTCGCCATGACTAAAAGTAAAATTGTGAAGATACCATACAGCAATGGAAGTCTGTAATTATTCATTTCTTAGTATTTAATCTGATCATGTTGCTACCTTGCTTATTCTTATTGGAATCTGCAATGTAGGGTTCGTCCGTTATCATGTCTTCATCATGAAGACTCTGATAACGATTAAACTGTTGGATAGGGTCCTGTGATCCTTTCGGCTGGCGATCCGAGATCACAGGTTTTTTCTTGTTATTTTGAACACTTTGTTCACCTGAAACACTTACTGTAACAGGTGCACTTGATAACTTGGGCTTTGGTTTGTTTGTCGGAGAAGGTGCAGTAACAGAAGTAATTTGTTTATCTGGTAACTCAACATGTTTACTGGTGGATTGTTTGTTTGTGTTGACAGAAGGGAGAGGCGATGTAGATTTTTCTGCAGGGAAAAGTTTTGCGATTTCCTCTTTCTTTTCAGGGAAAAGTACACACAACTTTCCAAATAAATCTTTGCAAGTTTTACATGCACCATCAACTTTATTGGTATTAGAATTTTCTTTAGAAGCTTGAGCATAGGTTGTTAAATTATTCCTTGACTCGACAATTTTCCGAGCTTCAAAAAAAGAAAGTCCCTGTCTACATTTAACTGTTACAATGTCCTTTTCCCTCTTCCATATTGGACAAGCACGAGAAGTCGACAAGTGCGAACCCCCGCAGTTAACACATTTTTCGGGGATCTCGCACTCCTCGACGCCATGCAAATCAGCCGAACCGCCACAACGACGACAAAGCTGTTCCTCATGACAATTCTTCTCGTGGTGACCGTATTTGTAACAACGATAGCATTGAAGAGGGTTGGGAATGTACAGGTCAACATTGACTTTTAAATATCCCACCTTTAAGCATTTCGGGAGAATGGCCGTATTGAATGTTAAAACGATCGTGTTTGTAGGTTTCTTTTGCCCGTTACTGTAAACAGAAATCCTCCTGGCTGCTGTTACATGTTGTGACTGTAATTCTGCAACTATCTCCTCCTCAGACACTCCCCGAAGATCGGGGCAGCGAATAAGGCCTTTAGACGAGTTCAAAGTCGAGTGTTCAAAGCATGAAACAGGTACATCAAAAAACTTTTTGATTTTCAACAAATTTTCGGCATGTGCCTTCTTGTCAACTTCAACAAGAAGGGCACCCGATTTCAATTTTTTAATTGATTTCGGTTCGCCAGCATAAGAAAGGATGCACTTGTTGATTACAAAAGGTGACATTGAAGAAAGTGGCTTCTTATCGTTTTTCGATTCGATGAGCAGAAATCTAGGGAAATTCGATTGGCAGTGTCCATTATCCGTGTCAGAGTCAAAATCAGAGCGCGTTCGTTTGTTTTTTTGTAAAGAATCCATATTTGAAAATTTAATGTTCATCATCTGGGGTCCCCAACCCACCACGGAGTCCAACAAGGGGACATGGAAAATGGAGCGGATCTCCAGCTCCCCATGCCAGGGATCCCCAGATGGTATACTCAAGCCAACCAAATAAACACGCGCGACAATGACATACATGACTAATCTCTAAACTAAGACAAACCATGCATTTCAACGTCGATCATGACATTTAATCAACTCAATTAGCCCATGAGCCTATATAGACGAGGACAAAAAGAGACTACAATAGCAAAAAATTGATACAATAAAGTGTATAACTTAATCCATTTAAACATAATGAGAAGTATTGCCTATAAGTATAAGTCTTCGTCTAAAGCGACCAGCCGATTGCTTAGACCGGGCCCATCTAAGCTCCCGTTTACACCGAAGCCGAGGCCAAAGCCAGCGTGTTGGGAAGCTGGAGAGCCCTGAGCTTCCCTCAACTGACCAGGATCCCCTTTTCCGGCTTACGAGTATCCACTCACGGCCAACAAGCGGGTCCGTTACAGACACACTGTCCTTTGCTTGGGGTCTTACCATTTGCTACAGGACACGGCAGCCGGGATATTTCTAATCCCCCTCCACAGCTGGGGGTTGTATGGTGGGAATTAAAATCTCCCATTAAAACAAAAGGTTTAGGCAATTGTTCAATTAGTCGGTCTAGTTTCCTGCCGTCAACAGGAGAACTAGGAGGGAGATAAATAGAACAGAGGGTTATAGTTTTATTCAGAGAAATACTAACAGCTACTGCTTGTAAGGTAGTGTCAAGCTGTACAGGGCGATGTGGAACATTATTATTTACAATGATACCAACACCTCCTGAAGCTCTTTCACTCCCCGTAAAGTTTTTAACGTAACAAGAATGATATTTTAGGGTAAACTTGTCAGTATCTTTAAGGAAAGTTTCTTGTAAACAGACTGCTACTGGTTTTTATACGCCCGAAGGGTCGTATTATGTTATGGCCCCGCTCGTCTGTCTGTCTGTCCGTCCGTCTGTCCGTCTGTCCGTCCGTCCGTCCGTTAGCAATTTCTTGTGTGCGCAACTCCTCCTACAGTTTTGATCGGAATTTGATCAAACTTGCCACAATGAATCTCCATGGTGTCTAGTTGTGCATCCCGCTTACGGAATTTAATTAACTCTTTTCGTTCTTGAATTATCTGCCCTTGATTTAAAAAAATGCCCATTTTCTTGTGTGCGCAACTCCTCCTACAGTTTTGATCAGAATTTGATCAAACTTGCCACAATGAATTTTCATGGTGTCTAGTTGTGCACACCACTTACGGAATTTAGATAACTGTTTTCGTTCTTGAATTATCTGCCCTTGAATTTAAGAAAAAATGCCCATTTTCTCAAAAATGTCCATTTTCTGCTGTGTGCAACTCCTATTGTTTCAACCAGAATTTAATCAAACTAGCCACAATGAATCTCTATGGTGTCTTGTTGTGGAAACAAAAACTTTTGATAACTTTCCATGTTTGAATTAACTGCCCTTGAATCGAAAAAATGGCCAATTTTACTGACAAGCCCCTCTCGGGCGTATATGCGCCGCTTTGCGAAGCTCTTGTTCTTTGGAGACTAAAAGGTTGAGTTCCTCGAAATTCGATTTGATACTTCGGCAATTCCATTGAATAATAGTATTCGCCATGATAGACAAGAAAATTAAAAATATACCACACAGTAATAGAAGTTTACAATTACTCATTTATTAAGTTTGATTGTGTTACTACCTTGCTTATTCTTTCTGGAATGTGCAGGGTGGTCATCGGTCATCATGTCTTCTTCAAGACATTCGAACCGATTATATTGTTTGATGGGGTCCTGAGACCCTTTTGGCTGGCGATCAGAGATCACCGGTTTCGAAGGTACAGGCCTTCGGTTCTGACTGACTGATTCGCTGCTAGATTGTTTGACAGTTTCATTACTTGTTGACTTGGACTCGGATCTAGAGTCTGGTTTTGATATACTTTTAACAACTGGAGAAGTTGATGGATTGACTGATGGAGTTTTTAGAGTGATTGTAGTTGCTTTTGGTTCAGGAGTTTTACTTGATGATTTGGGCTTGTCAGAACTTGCAGAGGAAACTGTTGGAGTTTTGGACGGAGCGAATAACTGTGAGATCTCTTCCTTCTTCTCAGGAAATAAGATGCATAATTTACTGAAAAGATTTTTGCAGTTCTCACAGTCACTGTCCGCTTTGTTTGAATTACCCTTGGTAGCTTGCGCATATGAAGAGTTAAGGTTAATACGGCTATCAACAATTTTCCTAGCCTCAAAAAAAGAGAGGCCCTCTCGGCATTTTACCGTAACAATTTCTTTCTCCCGCTTCCAGTGGGAACATGCACGAGAAGTGGATTTGTGAGCTTCGCCACAATTGTGACACTGTGGCGTGTTACTACAATTGTGGTAGTCGTGTGTCTCAGGTGATTCACAACAACGATGGCAGAGGTCGAATGCACCTTTACAGTTCTTCTCGTGATGCCCGAATTTAAAACAAGAATAACACTGTAGCGGATTAGGTATATATAAGTCTACATTAACTTTTAGATACCCAATCTTAAGTGATTTCGGGAGCAGAGCTGTGTTGAAAGTTAGTACAATTGTGTTAGTCGGTTTCCTAGAGCCTTCTTGAAAAATGTGGATGCGTCTAGCCGCAGTAACATGCTGTGATCCAAGCTCCTGAACGATTTCCTCTTCTGACACTCCCTTAAGATCGGGGCAACGAATAAGGCCTTTAGAAAAATTTAGTGTACTGTGTTCGAAGCATTTGACGGGAATTTCGAAAAAGTTCTTTAGTTTCAGCAGGTTGTCTGCATGCGACTTCTTGTCAACTTCGACAAGAAGGGCACCAGATTTCAGTTTCTTGACAGATTTCGGTTCTCCAGCGTATGAAAGTAAACATTTGTTGATCACGAAAGGAGAGAGTGTAGAAAGGGCTTTTTCATCACAAGTAGATTCAATGATTAGAAATCTAGGAAAATGCTGGTTACTTGATCGTGTGTCCGTGTCCGAGTCTAATTCCGTGCGCGTTCTTTTAAAAGTTTTAGAATCCATGGTTAAAAAATAATTGTTCATCATCTGAGTCCCCCAACCCACCGCGGAGTCCAACAAGGGGACATGGAAATGGAGCGGATATCCAGCTCCCCATGCCAGGGGTACTCAGATGGTATACTCAAGCCGACCAACTAACCGATTCGGCACAGAGACACATGATATAGCTCTGCGAACAGAAATTCATCATGCAAGTCAATTCCGAACAAGACATTTAATCAACTCAATTAGCCCATGAGCCTATATAGACTTGAGCAGCATTACGATACTAAAATGACAATGCAAAGAGTGACAAGTGCACAAATAACATTGCAACAAAACATGGATGAGGTATGTATAACATTGATCTATGCTCAGTCTAAAGCGACCAGCCGTTTGCTTAGACCGGGCCCATCTAAGCTCCCGTTTACACCGAAGCCGAGGCCAAAGCCAGCGTGTTGGGAAGCTGGAGAGCCCTGGGCTTCCCTCAACTGACCAGGATCCCCTTTTCCGGCTTACGAGTATCCACTCACGGCCAACAAGCGGGTCCGTTACAGACACACTGTCCTTTGCTTGGGGTCTTACCATTTGCTACAGGACAAGGCAGCCGGGATATTTCTAATCCCCCTCCACAGCTGGGGGTTGCAGATGGTGCAGATATAAGAGACGCAATTGCTGCAGGTATTGATTCCGACGATGAGGGCAACGACAATGTCCAACAGAGACGTCAGCGATGACGTTAGCGGAAGATTACACAACCTGAACTTATAAGGAATAACCAGTTGTTATACGTACAGGGACTGGATGACGAAGAAGTTCATACAACATTACAGAAATTGGAATATTGGCTTCCTTGTCTTCCTTCTCTACTTACGACGACGTTGATGTCCAAAAGTGCATAATTTTTATAACTTATGACTTTGTCTGTTTTTGTATTTTTATGAAAGTCATGGTAGATCTAGTACCACCAGATATAACACCATCAGACCTTACTGATCCTCAAGACACAAGACATGTATGACTTTTTAACTTTGTCCTTTATTATGTTGCAAACGACTATTTACTATAGCATATTAGTAGTAAAACTTGTGAAACCGTATGCCTAGGCGATGTAATGTATTTTCTTTCGTGAAAAATATTAAAAGAAAAATATTGAAACAAAGACTCGAATTTTAAATTCATAAATTACCTTTACTTAATTTGAGCATGATGTTTTCCTAACAAATATTCATTTCAGGATTAATTCTAACGAAGGTAAACAAATATTGCAACTCTCAGTCTGATAGTGAAGAAGACTTTAACGTAGATACTTTAATCAGAGAGGTAGAACTTAGGTACAGAAGAAAAATTCTGATACAGGTGACGAAAATAAGAGTCTGGAGGGAAAAAATCGAAGTAAACTATCAACCAAGTCGAGACTTAAACAAAAATACAAGAAAAGTATCGTTTAAAGTGACATTTCAGAATTTTTTGTCATAAATTTTACTTTTATTTTTATCTGAAAGAGCATAATTCCTTATGAAAATTCTGAAAATTCCAAGCCAAAATATTGCGCCGTTTACGAGAAATTTATATTTTTGTGTCAAAATTGAACAAATTGTTGTGGACAACAGTTCGGATTTATATGCAATTTATCGATTATGTCTCAACTTTAAATGCGTGTTTCTCGCTTATTGGCAACAACTTAAAAAAACTAATAGTATTTATACTCATTAGAATAACCAATCTTGACATCAAGACATACTTTAAAAAATTGAAATTGGAATGAAATGTCCCTTTAAAACGTCAAATAAGGAGTCTATCGAATAAATATTGGGCTAAAACAGATTAAATAAAGAAATAAGAGCAAACAAAGCGACGAATCGCGCATTATTCTTCAAAAGTCTTATGTGAGGACACGAGACTACTGACGAGTCGGAAAACGATAGTCAGACGCTTGTGTGACCGAGATGGACCGCTTCCGTCGAGGATCGGTCATGGAATGTGACGGGATCAGTCATCATTGGAAAACCGACTTGGTTGTTATCAGGGACATTCTGAATGCGAATGGCAATGATGTTTTTTCCCAGTCGTTATACCGTTTATGAACAGACAAAATGGGCCAACTATATTCCAACAGGACAATGCTCGCCCACACACAGCACGGGTCACTACTCAATGCTTCAGGGGGGACTTTTCCATTCTATCTCTACTTCAGGATCATTTGATAGTGTTGTCGAGGTAGATCCAACAAATGAAAGTGAATCTGAAGCAGAACCCGTGGATATGTTTGAGATTCCCTTCATACATGAGCCTGAACAAGTTGACCCAATAGAAACTGTAGTCCCTGTTGGTAACATTGAGGCAGTGACGAAGACAGAAGCTACCGAACCTGAAGTGAATGAAAACTTCCGAGCGGAAAGGGTTCCAGACGACCATTACCAATAAATTATTCAGCTACACAACCGTATCCTATATGAAAGGTGATTGCACACCAGGTCCCATAACAGAAATTGCAAGTGCACGTGATATGGTCTCGATACCAGAAAAATGTGAAGTGAGAGTGTCATCCATTCTACAGAACCAATGTAGTGTTCATACTACTTAGCCTGACAATCATGGATGGAAAACAATCCAAATATTCATGACGTAAGAACTAATGGCGAGAAATTACTATCAAGAAAGCAACCACTATTCCCTAGGCGACGATATGATATTGAACATATTTGTGAATGCTGATGGCTAATATTTCCTTATTTTTTCTAAACAAGTACATGTATTAAAATATGCATGGGAAAAAAGTGCTATCACAGACCATTAAAATATAGAAAATCATGAAATAGACTGGGAGGGGGCTAGGATAGTGGAAAGGGAAAGTGATTGGAAAATGAGAAAGACTAAGGAGGCAGTACACATCCGGTTACAAGAAGGGCCGGTGATGAACAGGGACCAGGGGGCATTCCTTTCGGTGATCTACGACCCTCTTTTCGCCGATCTTCGGAAAATCGGCGGAAATTCACGAGGTCAACAGCCGCGAGTGAGAAGTGTCAGTCACTCCGAGGATGTCCACAGTAGTGGACGAAACAATCAGTGTAAATAAAAAAGGTTAGTGTTGTGTATTGAAGAAAAAGTCTATTCTAATTATGGATTACCACCACAATGAACAACTTCAGAGATACAAGTGCATGTATTATTATATGAGTTGTACCTTTAATATAGTCTTTTTTTGTCGATATGTTTTATCGTTGCCCTAGTGGTCGGTTTGCCTCAAAGGATTTGATCGCGATTTTGTTCGGTGGTATTCGAATATTGTATTCGTTTTCGCGTTTTCCCTCAATCCCTGACCCCGGTCACTCATTGCACACAGTTAACAATAACTTGTTTCTTTTACAGCTTACCTGCACGTAAGATGAGAACTACAGATTGTCGATTAAAAAGAGTTGAGCATTCAGTCACAACACTGATTTGGTAAGTTTGCAAGCATTAAAGCTAATTATTCTCTTCTTTGAAACATTGTGAGAAAAGGAGTAAAAGTTATATTTTGGTAGTCATTAATATTCAAATCATATTGTAAACATATTTCTCATCATTGTAGGTTAAGCGCCGTTTTAATAAGTTTTACAATTTATTGTATTCGTATTTCAGGATGTTGTTGGTACTTTGTTGAACTGAAGTTAAATACTAAAAATCGAGGCAGTGACCAAGACAGAAGCAACTGATGCAGAACCTTCCAAGCGGAAAGGGTTCAAGACCAGTACCAATATGTAATTCAGCCCACAACCGCATCCTACATGTACGGTGATTGTACACCAGGGCCCATAGCAGAAAGTTCTAGTACACGTGACATGGCGTCAATACCTGAAAAATGTGAAGTGAGAGTGTCATCCATGCTACAGAACCAATTTAGTGTTCATACTACTTCGCCTGGCAAATAATCCGAAAAATATTCATGACGCAAGAACTAATGGTGAGAAATTTGGAAAGCAACCACTATTCCCTAGGCGACGACATGATATTGAACATATTTGTGAATGCTGATGGCTAACATTTCCTTTTTTTCTAAACAAGATAATGTATTATTATATGAGTTGTACCTTTAATATAGTCCGGTCCTGATATTATGGCACCTCTTTATAAAATTCACCTAATGTAAACAACACAATACTGAACTCCAATCTACTGTTGTTTTGAATGTGATGGTTGTATCTTACAGGTGTCTCATATATGCAAAGTTGGATAGAAAATTAAGAACGTTTTTTCCTTAGTTTAGAGAGGTAAGTAGAGTAATGAATGATAATTTGAAATTGGAAAACTCAAATCTGTAGCTTTGTAGGTTAGCACAACTGTTGCATTTGTGACAAGTCTCAAATAGAAAGGAATCTTATTTGAAAAAGTGGCATATTCAATAAATGATAGAGATAGGATCGGTGTACAATATAGCACAGAAAACAATAAGGCAAATGGATATCAGCATTTCTCCTTTCGCCTCAATATATAGTCCAAAACCAACTCCATTATAGACGTTAGAACTAGGTCTTATTTTGGGTAAGGGTTAAAAACATCTAGAAAAACACGGAACTTTTTTACGTTGCATTTATATGCAGACCTATCTAGATCATTGTTATTCTCAAAATGCAAAAAAAAAATAAAATGAAAACATAAGGGAACCTGGGTAAACTGAAACTCTGTCATTTAGCATTTTCGCATTCGATGTTAAAAAAGCTTCTGCAAGATCTCAACAAGAGCTGTCCGAAGACAGCGCGCTCGACTTTCTAAGTTGCTTAGTATAAAGGGGGCATAACTCCAAATGTAGTGGATCCAGGGTCATGGGCCCTAATAGTAAGGTAGAGGGTGTGATGGTGAATAAGTATTCCAAGTTTGGAATGAATCCCTTTGATAGTATGGCCAACACCAACGCCAACACCAACGCCCAGGTGACAGTTTAAGCTCTCATTTTCTTCGAAAAGTCGAGCTAAAAACAAACAATTTAGAGAAAAAATGTACCAGGCCATGGTCACCTGTTGAAAACCTCTGACGAAATATGAACAACCAAAAGAAGAGATGCGCTACCTGGTCGAATTTGCTTCGTCCTTGGGGTGGAGTTCAAGACAAATTCGTCCATTCACATGTACACATCGTAGAGCTGTTTCAAGGCTTGTAACAAGGAGCTACAGCCGTTTCTAGCAGAGGTAATTCTCGAGGAATTGTTCTTCGCAATTTTTGTCATCGCTCAGTCGTACTTGTCGATATTTATTTGAAGATTTATCTTTTATTAACACAATTTCACACATGTTAAAAGTTTAATTTTCGTCACCTAAGTGAGCAAGGGATATATCACTAGGAGGGGCCCTCCTGACTGAAGGATCCCATTCCAATGATTCATGTGGCAAAAGGATCCAATATTGTGAATTTGGAATATTTTGGATTTGGAGGGGTAGTTCATTTATTAAATTTGGTGACGTGTAGTGGCCCTTCGTAATGAAAGAATATATTTCACTGGAGGATTGATGAAGGGGCTATAGGATCTAATATTGCATTTGATCAGGTTGGAGAATATCTTTTGATTTGTATTCGTTGTATATGTATATCTTTTTTTTTATTTTGCTTGTGCTGGGCATGGTGTTGAGGGCTTATTTTGGCGGTTGGACAATTAGCCAGCATCACACTTTGCTTCATTTGTATAATAGATCATGCCATTCTCAATAATGACTCATGTTGTAACGGTGAGATGTTGGCTCATTGTCCGTTTTGCACTACATCGCTTGGTAACTTATAACTTTCTTGAGGCAAGTACATGCAGTTCCTGAAGAAACTTACCTTTATTATCCATGGAACAATAAATTGGCCATACGCATTAAGAATAAATTGGCATCAAATCTTCTAATAAAGACTTCATCCAGATTCTTCTTCATATTATTATTATGTTGCATTGCTTGTACTCAACGTATGAAAAGCGTACTGGACGAATGACAAACGTATGCGCGGCGTATGTGTAACGTTCTTTCACCGTACATCAAGCGTATTCTGCATATGAAATGTCTCTTTAAACTTTTAATCCTTTATTTCCTAACACTAGCTGATATATCGTTCTGAAAATGCCATTTATACGCATAAATTGATTAAATTCGTTTCTTGGACCGAGTAGCCATGCCGAACAGCAAACCTGGAAGTGAAAAGAGATTACCGAATCAAATGGTTTCTTCAAACATTGAAAATGAATAACTTCTCTTGAATGTTTAAAGAGTTTGAGTTTATTGGGGTTTTACGCTGTTTTCAACTACCAGGGTCATATCGCGGCGGCTGGAGTACCTACCCATGGATTCCTGTTGTTTCTCAAACCAGTACTACCACAACACCCTTACCGAGCCTCCAGCTGCCCGCCCACTTAGGTTAACGATTTCAAACCTATTGGTGGGTGACAATTTTATCAGAAAGGGTATTAGCCGCGGCCGGGTATCGAACCCGGGACCTCTCGAATGAGGGTCAGATGCGCTACCAACTGCGCTAAGGCCGCGGCCTTGAATGTTTAAAGAAACCAAGAGAATCGGTGCAGAGTGAGTTATTATTGGGAATGGTCAGCTGAAAGGCGCGAACGGTGCACTTTACCTCGTCAAAATCCGTTGAGTAAAATCTGAGATATTAAACGAAATATACTTGAAGCGGAAGATATTTCGATGTGAACGCTTCCAAAAATTAACTTGAGCTATCTAACGTGAATCAGTAACGCTAATTAACGAACTGTATTTTAGCGACGTGTCAATGGACAAAAACATCAACAAAAACACAGAAAGAAGCATCAAAGATTTATTCAGATTTATGTCAATCAAAAACATCGATAAGCCAATGGAGTGAATGAATGAATGGAGTTTTAATGCCCGTCGACAACCGAGGTCATATTGGGCGCACTCACTGTAATTGACCAAACGCCGACTGTCAATCAAAAACATCGATTAGCCAATGGACGATCACAAAAATGTCATGCCCTAATTGTTCATCGTTGCACGTGGTTTTGTATCGATTTATCGACTGACAATCAAAACAATCGACATACCAATGGCAAAGAATTTTGTGCTAACAATAGACTAGGTTCAATGTTATGTTTTGATAAAACGCGTTTGTGTTGTTATAAAATCTCGTAACTACGGCTTAAATCAAGCCGTAGTTACGAGATTTTATAACAACAACTACAAAATACTACTTTGTTTGTCCGAATTGACGTCAAGATTAACTGGATGAAATCGTTCCCTATTAACGACCACATGCACATTGTTTGCCTTAAATTCTATGTTGGGCGGAGCGATCTGTCGATTGGCGTTTGGTCAATTATACCTCACTACAAGATGAATAGGGATATGTATTAGTTACATTAACATCTAGAGGAGAAATGATAAAAATACGATATTCTAAAGCAGATAAAATTCTATGCAAATTGATAACGCACCATAAATAATCCGACGTGAGCACGAAAGGACATGGGCTCCTCCCAGATCAGAGAATACCCATGTCCGAGTCCACCCGACCGGAAAATCCACAGATCATCGAAATAAATCAAACAAACTGAAATTAACCAGATAAAAATACCATATAGAGGATAAAATAACAAAAGGCCATGAATAATCCGACGTGAGCACGAAAGGACATGGGCTTCTCCCAGATCAGAGAACACCCATGTCCGAGTCCACCCGACCGGAAAATCCTATAAAAAATACAATGCACATCGCCGAATAATCCGACGTGAGCACGAATGGACATGTGCTCCTCCCAGATCAGAGATCACCCATGTCCAAGCCCACCCTACCGGAAAATTCATAGTGCATGAAATATATCTAAAAATAATTGAAGTATAAATGATTAAACTATCATACGAAATATTGTCTAACAATGTACCATGAATAATCCGACGTGAGCACGAATAGACATAGGCTCCTCCCAGATCAGAGAACACCCAAGTCCGAGCCAACCCGACCGGAGAATCCATAGAACATATAAAATATCACAGAATAAATATCACAGCTAAATCTTTTTTTAAAGAGAATACACTCTTTCAGAAAGTTGAAAATTGATTCAGGCCTTACGGACGATAAAAAAATGCCACACCCCAATTGTTTGACTTAAATTTTTCGTTGCACGAGATATTGTATCGACCTATTGACTGACACTCAAAACAATCGACATGTCAATTAACGATCAAATCCCAATTGTTTGTCTTAAATTCTATGTTGGGCGGAGCGATCTGTCGATTGGTCAATTACCTCGGGACTTTAAAAACCAAGTTTTTTTCGGACCAAGTTAACCAGAACCAATCTGTGATTGTCATATTACATGATCTATGTTACTTTGATGTAATTTCTGCCGAGCTCGGTTACCTCAGTCGCTAACGTCGAAGTCTGTCAAACCAGTGGTTGCTAGTTCGAACCCCGGCTCGGCCAGTATCCATTCTGACATTTGACAAAAATTCATTGGTCTCTCGCCAATGGGTGTAAATAATCTGTGTGAGAGAGCAGCTGGAGGCTAGGTTTGAATAGTGTGTTAGTACTGGTGCAAGAAACACAAGCCAAGGTAAGGTGACACAGGCACCGCGACATGACCATAGTAATTGAAGACGGCGTTAGGACTAAATAAATCAAATTGTGGCTTAATGTCACATAGAGGCCATTAGAGAATAGAATGAATCTACAGTTGGCGCCACATCGTATGGCACGTGTTTATATTTGTTTAGTGTTCAATGGCAATTAATTTTGTGCTAAAAATAGAAATGACTGGCAGTTATGTTTTGATAACCCGTCGGTGTTGTTATAAAATCTCGTAACTACGGCTTGAATCAAGCCGTAGTTACGAGGTTTTATAAAACACCCACGAATATTTATTTGTTTGTCCGAAATCACGTCATTGTTTACTTGATAAAATCGTTCCCTATTACATTTGAACAAAATATAAACATGCGGCGCCAACTGTAGATCAGTGAAGCATTACAGTTACAGATAATTACAAAAGATATCGACACTTTTCTCCTCTTCTCACAAAGCTTTCTTACGTTTCCTACAGTTAGCCGTTTTTGAATGAAATAAATGAATTGTTCTAGTTGCTGTTGTAGACTAAAAAGATATAATAAAGCAAGAAAATGCGTCCGTTAAGCCTTTCCCAAAAAAGACCTGCTTTTGACGACCTTAAGAGTAAAGACTTTTGAAAACATTGAGACAAAAGGAGAAACTGCTGATCATCAGCAGTTTCTCCTTTTGCCTCAATATTTTCTGTGCTACATTTTACACAAATCCTATCTTTAATAACTTCCATTTTGTCATTTTTGGCAGTTTTTGAAGTGGATCACCCTAAAATTTTGTCGTTTTGGAAAGGGTTTAAACATAATATTGATAATGCGGGAATAGGAGAAATTATTTATGATACAGTTTGTTCCTTTCTTTCTATGTTTTCGCGTAATATCATTGCTTCTTACGTAAAAACCAATGCGTGTTTAGAAAAGTGTCATTGCTTCAAACCAGATCGCGTTCTGAAACGGGGTGAAAATCAGAACCGATATAGTTTCGACATGGCAAATCTAAAAATAGCAACTGCAGCGCACCAGAAAGCCATGCTGCACGTGCAAATCGTGATCTAATTGGAGATGCTGATAGAGTGATGTTCTAAATATAGAACAGCTTAACCACTTATATTTAGAAGTGTTTGCTTGAAATTCTGTCGCATATTCGTTCTGCAACTTCTTTCAAATTGAACCAATCTAAGATTTTGTCTTCTAGTAATAGGTTAGAATACAAAATGCATTATTATGAGGCACCTAATACAACAGGGAAAGATTTTATCTACTTAACCATGACATAATTTCAAACAAATAGAATTTTCTAGATTTCGTTATAAAATCTCGTAGCTACGGCTTGATTCAAGCCATAGTTACGAGATTTTAAGACAACAACGACTATTTATCAAATTATAACGGCAACGCAAGCTATTTTAGCACAAGATTTATCGCCATTGTCAAGCTTAACGAGAGTAGGAGAGGCCGTCTAGGGTGAACCACAGACAGTGTTTATCAACAGGTACCATATGATGGCAAATATAATGTCCCTGTACACCGAAGGCATTGTCCAGATGTCAAAGCCGGTTGGGGGGGAAGGGGTCTGGGTGGAGAGTCTTGGGAGGACATGGGAGGGATGACGGAGGACATGTTTAGTCAGTTCTGGGACAGTGCATTTGCTCTTTGGTTTCAGGGTAATGAGGTATATGTACCGTTTCTTCCTCCCCCACCCCCTTTGAACAGGCAGGCAGAAGGCTCTCCAGTTTCCAAGTTTGGAAAAAAATATTGAAACACATTGTTAGCCTTATAGGCCGATTTCCTGCAAGGACGTCCAAAACTGGCATGAACGTGCTCCCATGTGTGCTGTCCAGATGTCAAAGCCTGTCGTCGTTTTTCAACAAAAAGCTCGTATCTGCAGCTTAACAAAGGCTGCAAATACGTTGTTTTTTTTTTGTTTGTTTGTTTTTTTTTGAAAAGCAGCGCTTTACTGGTTGAGGTGTAGGGAAAGTCTTCAGAGGACCCGGGAATGTTGACGGAGGACATATTTAGTCAGTTCTGGGACGGTGCATTTGCTCATTACTTTAAGGGTAACGAGGTATAGTACATATGTATATGTGCCGTTTCTCCCTCCGAACAAGCGGGCAGAAGGCTCTTTTTTGGGGGTGATTAGTATTGGAACATATGGTTTGCTTTACTGGCCGATTTCCAGCAAGGATGTCCAGAACTGGCCTGTTAGTGCTCTCCAAATCCTAACCAGGACGTTCCTACAGACTCGCCGGTGCAAGATTACCTCAGATTCCTGCCAATCCCGACGTCTATGTTGCTGCAGCGGGGTTTAAAAAGTCATTCCTGGAGGAAGTGTGAAAGGAGAGAACTCACTTTCTTTTTCAGCGCTAATGGGATGTCTTGCTTTCACTTCCCCAGGAACATTAGAGAATGTTTAGGAAGTTTGGCCCAGGTGGAGCACATGGACAAATCTGCGTCATTTTACAGGTTGATGATACGGAGAGGGATTTCTACAATGTTTCGAGACCAATTGCTCGGTAGATTCCACCATGTAAATGTGGATGGCCTGTTTGACAGGTATCGGGCTTGTTCAGATAAGCCTGTTGAGGTGATTATGGATTCCACCGAGACAATTGATCTCCAACCAATAGAGTAAACCGTCTCGATGCATCTTGTTAATGTCATAATGGAATTGTCCCATAATGAATTAATTAATCTAACTTTTAAAGTGGGTAATAAGATCAACAGTGATGTCACAAATGTTCAAGTTGAACGGGACAAGTGGTCTATCACAGGCTCCCGATGCTCACACATGTGGGAATGTCCTATAGCTCCCTAGTGGGTACGATATATATAAGGAGCTCAATGGATAACTTATAGAACTAGCCGATACTGAAGGTGCATGAAAATGGATAAAAATATGAAACAGCTTAAACTGATATTCAAAATAATCCCGACACTGAGTGAGGCTTACCGAGGTACACACAGTCAGATGGACGAGTCTCGAGTATGTCACCAAGGTGATATACAGAACATAGCCAGCTCTAGTGATGATCCTCGACAGAGAAGCGAACTGCCCCTGGTCTGTTCCAAGAGGTTCAGCAGAACAAGTTCCTGGCTTTCGTGCAGAAGTCGAATGTCATTCTTCCATTCCTAACGATCCTTAGTAAGAAACTTGGACACTCTCTCGATTATTCAACAGTGGACCCTATGGTGAAAAGAACATGTGAGAGTCTTCGTAATTTGTATGAGGTTGATAGTTCATGTGTGTTTAAATCCCGAAAAACATTATCTTCAGAAACTCTTTGTCTTGAAAGCAAGTCCGTGAGCACGAGAGAACAGACAATCCAATAATAGTTAAATTACTTGAAAAGCTGTCCTGTATCTTAGATGCTGATACTGATATCAATTTTTGCTGGCTTCCAAGGCAATGTGGTAGATGGCGAGGCGACGAAAAGGTAGATAAGACTGCCATGGACGCGTTGTCACTATACGTTTTACCTTTTCTTTAAAGTTCCGTTTAACGATTTAATCCTCTAATGAATACCTTTATTCACATTGTATGGCGAAATTGTTGGAGCGACCAGACAAATCAGTGAAATAAATTGTGTTCTATAAAACCTTCACTTGGTGAATGGCTGCCAGGTCTTCCATCTGACAGCCGCGAGGAATTAGTTTTGGCCCGACTGCGAGTCGGTCGTACACATGTGACCCATTCGCACATTTTAAAGAACAAGGTGTAATCTCAGTGTATTCCTTGTATTCAGCATGTATTAATTAATTGTGTATATCTAGATATAATTAGAAACAGGTACATATAACAAAAGTAATCTCCCTTAGTAGAGGTGTCGTCTGCAAAAATTAAATGTTGACCGATGAAGAAGATGACCGATGAAGAAGCGGGGCAATTTTTACGCAAAATACACCTAAAAACACTATAAGGACAACCGAATGCGATGCGACACGTTTAAATGACTGGATTCGCGACACCTACTTATGACAGACATTTGAAATTTAATCTATTTGGCATTGTTACCTGCAACTTTATTCAAAATGCACAAATCTAAGATTTTGCCATCAAGTAAAGGGTTAGAATACAAATCTATGCATTATTATGAGACACCTAATGCAATAGGGAAATATTTCCATTGTGCATTATATGTTTTACTTCTGAAGAGTGAGGTCTATGCCTCATGAAACAAATTTGTAAAAGTAAAATGTGTTGAGTCTTTGAGTATATATGAAGTGACAATATTTATTCATGTTGATTTTAAAGGGACATTTCATTCTAATTTCAATTTTTTAAAGTATGTCTTGATGCCAAGATTGGTTATTCTAATGAGTATAAATACTATTAGTTTTTTCAAGTTGTTGCCAATAAGCGAGAAACACGCATTTAAAGTTGAGACATAATCGATAAATTTCATATAAATCCGAACTGTTGTCCACAACAATTTGTTCAATTTTAACACTAAAATATAAATTTCTCGTAAACTGCGCAATATTTTGGCTTGAAATTTTCAGAATCTTCATAAGGAAATATGCTCTTTCAGATAAAAATAAAAGTAAAATTTATGACAAAAAATTCTGAAATGTCACTTCAATCACAAATTGTACAATGGAAAAAGTGGATGAACAAACATCAACTAGATGTTTCCCTTGAAAGTATAATTTTTGAAGGAACAGATTGTTGAAATTGTTAACTAAACATAAGTTTAAACAATCCCAAAACCTTTTACAGCCTTTTCTGTGTCATTCATGGTGATATTTACTAATTCTATGCATAAATAGTAAGTGCAAGTTCTAATGGCAGCCATATTGGTGTCTTTTGTTTTGGGATATTCCTCATGAAAATACTGAAAAATAACAGATTGTAAAACAAAGTCCACTATTTCATCTGTTAGTACTTCGATTACTAAAACGATGCTATAAGAAAAAGACTGTATGAAAATCACTTAGCTGTCGAGAAAATTTCACCCCCATAAAGGAGGTGTCTCACGAATAGGAAAAATAACATGGGAGTCTGCCCACGCTCGGAATTTAATGAAATTTGGCGTGAAGTTAGTACACTAGATAACGGTTCATATTCATGAAATGTTTCAAATCGAACATTCCAGAAAACAATTTTCTTTGAATTTTAAGTTTTCGCCATGAAAAAACAGGGTACCCTGATTAAAACAGTGTGCAAGCATTCTGGTTGTTAGTTTCATCGCGTAATTTATTCTAAAGATAATGCCCAGTAGTCCGTGATCCTGTATGAAACAAAATTATATATAATTATGTACAAAAAATTGTTTTATATCAACTGGTGTAAGGGGGTAACCCAAAAATTCATTGTTTTTAAATATCTTAGGCAAATTCTGTTCAAAAATTTTCTTTGTTCCAGTTTTTGTCAAGATTTGAAAATTATGTAAAAGTTGCGCACAAATATACCGATGATTATCGTGAAATATCGAGAAAAAATAAAACCGGTAAAATGTTGCTTTTGGAATTTCCCCCTGAATAGTGCACATTTCCAAGAATGGACAAAATTAAGATTTTTTAAAAATGACTTTTTTCAAATGTTTTGTTTACTTTTTTGGTTATTTTAGTTTACCTGAGGATAAATCAAGATGCAATGCATTTTTTCGGTTATTTCCTGTCATCTGTCCGTGTGTCTGTCTGTCTGTTGGCATTTTCTCAAAAAATCTTTTTTCTCCCAATCTGATATGTAAATCTTTTTGAAACTTGATAAAAAGTATCCTCGGGTTAAAGGAGTACAACTCTGTGTATTAGAATTTCTTTTTGTCAAAAACTTTTGTTGCTGTGGCAGCATAAAAGGGGAAACATTTCATATAATAAAAATAAGCTCTTTTTGTAAAGCTTTACACAGCCATGAGGTTTTAAATTTTGTATGTAAGTTTGCTTAGGGGTAGACTTCAAAGTTGGTTACAAAAATTTTGTCCATGGCCACATTAGATCTTGTCCAAGGTGTTCCTACTTTACAAAAAAGAGAGGAAATTGTCTAAAAAATATTTTTAATTATTCAAGTCAGCCGTGATTCATGAAAGCTAACAGCAAGAGTTATTTATAGATCTTTTGAAACATGAGAAAGCAAATAAGAAAAAGCACCGATTTCTCTGATGGCATTTGACAATCGTTCAAAAGTGAAAATATTGTTGTGATGCATAAGGAACAGATAATCCAGTTCCCATGTGGCTATTAAGGGCTATTGATGGCTAAACAACATGTTAATCATATGACATCATTGAAATGTGTATAAATTGTGTATCAATACAGGTTAAGCTATGGTCAGAAAAATAATTTGAGGAAATAATTGCACCCTGTTTTATCCCAATAGGGCCACGTTTTGATATAAACAAGCACATTTTCAACTGTGTAAATGAAAAGATATAATGCTGTAACAGTCTTTTACTGAATCAAAGGGGGCCTTCCATATCATGTTAGTTCATTAGGGGCGCTTAGAGCAAAAATAATTGGTTATGTATTGGTTACCCGGAAGGGCACCTTTTGATGCTTTACCGTACCGGTTCTAAGCGTCTTTTCAATTTCATAACATTTGGCTTGACATTTATTGCATGTCATAGTCTCACTAAAAATGGTGCATAGACAATGTGACCAAATAGTAAAGAAAACTTGAAATGTGTATATGTATGCCTGTCTTGGCTTCCATACATGTAATTTTGTAAATATAAGTAATATTTATATTAATTCTATGTTTTTTTCCAATGAGTTTTTTGGGCATGAATATTGCTGTAGGTTTGTACTGTATGCTACAGTTGATTTTACTAAATATAAAAATGTTTTTAGGAGCACAATCAAATTTTTACTGAATACAAGTTTTGGACCAAAACATCACCTTCATCAATAATATGTATTATATGACATTGTTACCGGTTTTGAATTTCTATATAATTTGGCTCAAAGTAAGAGGAAATATGTAGCATGTTTTTGTGATGATATGGAATCTTGACAAAGACTCCAACATACTTAACTTTGGAATTCAATTTTACTCTTTTCCAAAATTTTGCTGAATGAATGAATGAATGAATGAATGGTGCATTTTTTCACGATTAATTCAATAAAAAACATTCATAATAATTTCCTCAAATACCTTTTCTGGTATGAATGTAATGCCTTATGTGTCTCGGATCAAATTCAATTGACAGATCTTGAAAATACACAAAACTAAAGTTTTGCGACACATGAAAAAGGGGCCATGTTTCATGCCATAGTGGGAATAAGTCAAGGTGGCTTTTTGGAATCCAGTTTGGATTATCTAAGAAACTAAATGCATTTTCATAGCTTGTATAGGGTCCTCTATCACCATGCAGAATTAAAAGAAAATCCATGCGTGGGCAGATTTGAGACACCCCCTTTGTCGAGAAAACTCGCCTTTGGCAGTGACCCCTATGGCAGTTCTTGGGCGGTGCATTTGCTCTTTGTTTCAGAGTAATGAGGTATATGTAACGTTTCATCCCCTCCCTGAACAGGCAGGCGGAAGGCTCTCCTGTTTCCAACTTTGGGAAAAGTATCGGAACACATTATTAGCTTACAGGGCGATTTCCTGCAAGGATGTCCAAAACTGGCCTGTTAGTGCTCTCCGATCCTGACCAGGACGTTCCTACTGACTCGCTGGTGCAAGACTACCTCAGCTTTCTGTCAACCCCGATGTCCATGTTGCTGTAGTGGGTGTTAGAAAGTGATTCCTGGAGGGGTTGTGAGAGGAGAGAACTCACTTTATTTTTCAGTGCTAATTGGACCAATCGAAGATTTTGCCTTCTAGTAATGGGTTAGAATACAAATTTATGCATTATTATGAGACTAAATGCAATTTTCAGGCTTTACAAGAGCTGGAGAGGTCATGTAGGTTGAACCACAGACAGTGTTTGTCAACAGGGACCATCTGATGGCAAACGTTCTGTCCCTGTACAGTGAAGGCCTTGTCTAGACGTCAACGCCTATCATCGCTTTTTAACAAAAACCGTATCTGCAGCTTGTTTTAAGCTGCAGATACGGGTTTTTGTTGAAGAGCAGCTGGTTGAGGTGGAGGGAGAGTCTGGGGTGAACCTGGGCGGTATGACGGGGGACAATTGGATGTCTTGCCTTCCTTCCCCAAGGAACATTAGATATTGTTTAAGAAGTTTGGCCCAGGTGGAGCTCGTGGACAAATCTGCTTCCTTTTACAGGTTGATACGGAGAGGGATTTCTCCAATGTTTCGAGACCAATTGTTTGATAGAGTCCATCATGTAAATGTGGATGGCCTGTTCCACAACTATCGGAGTTGTCCCGATAAGCTTGTGAGGTCATCTTGGATTCCACTGAGACCACTGATCTCCAGCAATTGGAGCAAGTCGTCTCAATGTATCTGTTTAATGACACCAGGGAATTGTCCCATGATGACTTAACTTTACTTGTAAGGTGGGTAACAGGATCCACAGTGATGCCACAAATGTTCAAGTTGTTTTCAACGGGACAAGTGGTCTATGTGGCTCATGTCGCCCATACATGTGGGAATGTCCTAGAGCTCCCTACTGGGTACGATACAATGAATGAATGAATGAATGAATGGAGTTTTAAGGCCCGTCGACTGCTAAGGTCATATTGGGCGCACTCACCTCATTACAAGATGTATTAGGATATGTATTAGTTACATAAACATCTAGAGGGGGTATGATAAAAATACGATATTCTATACAACATATAAAATTTTAAGCAAAATAACAACACACCATGAATAATCCGACGTGAGCACGAAAGGACATGGGCTCCTCCCAGATCAGAGAATACCCATGCCCGAGTCCACCCGACCGGAAAATCCACAGATCATATAAATATATTAAACAAAACTGAAGTAAAAGAGATAAAAATGTCATACAGAAGATAGAACGACAATGAACCATGAATAATCCGACGTGAGCACGAATAGACATGGGCTTCTCCCAGATCAGAGAACACCCATGTCCGAGTCCACCCGACCGGAAAATCCATAGAACATATAAAATATCACAGATTAAATATCACAGTTAAATCTTTTTAAAGAGATTGCACTCTTTAAGAAAGTTAAAAATTGATTCAGGCCTAACAGTATCGAATAATGTTTTTAAACTGTCAGCGTTAAAGTGCCTGTTTCTAATGATGGCTAGATCTACACAATCAATGAGTAGATGCTGAACGGTTAGTGCCTCATCACAAGGAATACATTCAGGTTTTTCCTCGTTCTTTAATAAGTACGAATGGGTCAAATGTGTGTGACCAATTCGTAATCGGGCCAAAACTAACTCCTCGCGGCGGTCAGATCGAAGACCTGGTAGCCATTCACCAAGTGCAGGTTTAATACTGAACAATTTATTTTGGTGATTAGCCTCGTCGCTCCAACAATTTTGCCATACATTTTGAATAAAACTATTTATCAAGGGTTTAAAATCAGTAAAAGGGACTTTAAAAGGTAAAATATCTAGTGACAACGCCTCCTTGGCAGCTTTGTCTGCCTCTTCGTTGCCACGTAGACCACAATGGCTTGGAAGCCAGCAAAACACAATATCAGTATCTTCATCTGAAGCATAGAGACGTGATAGCTTCTCAAGAAGTTTCACGATATTAGGATTGTCCGTTTTTTCGTGCTCGAGCGCTTGCATACAGGACAAAGAGTCTGTAAAAATAATGTAGCGCCAATAGCCATTTTCAATGATGTGCTCGAGCGCAAGGTCAATAGCCTTGAGCTCGGCAGAGAAAATGGACGAGTTATCGGGCAAACGGTACTGATATTTGAAACCATCTAAAATGGCTGCTGAAGCAACTTTTCCTTCGCTTTTAGAGCCATCGGTATAAATTTGCAAATGTAGCATGTGCTTTTCTTGTACTTCAAGAAATTTATTTTTAAATACTAAAGGATCAGTTTCGGACTTTTTCGTTGAAGCAAGGTCATAAATAAAGGTGGGACTTTTAAACGTCCACAAAGGAACGTTTGGAACTTTATGTTCGGCCACGTCATCTAGATCGAAATCTAGAGAACTTACATCTTCCTTACAACGTAAACTGAAAGGAGGTATAACTGATTCCTTCTTATTAAATTCTTCTTCATAAAGAGGCTCAAATACAACGTCATGTGAAGGATTATCTGGGTTAGATTTAAGTTTTAAATAATAATCCATTGATAATTTCTTTCTACGTAAATTCAGAGATGGCTCATTTGCTTCCGCATAAAGACTGTTTATTGGCGATGTTTTAAATGCGCCCAGCGCAATACGTAAACCCTGATTATGAATAGAATCAAGCTTGCGCAAGTAGGATTGACGGGCGGATCCGTAAACAACACAGCCATAGTCTAATTTAGATCTCACAAGAGATCTATAAAGACGTAATAAAACTTTTTTGTCTGCTCCCCAGTCCATACTGGAGACGACACGTAAAAGATTTAGAGCTTTCTTACATTTATTGCTCAAATATTCAATGTGCGGGATGAACGATAATTTAGAGTCAAATAAAAGACCAAGGAACTTAAATTCTGGGACAACTTCGATACGGATCCCGTCCAAAGTGAGTTCTGGATCGGGATGGAGTTTTCTAGATTTACAGAAATGCATACATTTTGTCTTGGTTTTAGAAAATGTAAAACCATTTTCATTTGACCATTTACTCAGGTTGTTTAGAACCTGCTGTAACTGTCGTTCAATGGTATGCATGTGTTTAAATCTATAACAAATGCAGAAGTCGTCAACGTAAAGAAAATATTCAATGCCAGGGCAAGTAGCCTTTATAATATTGTTGATTTTAACACTGAAAAGTGTAACTGAAAGAATAGAGCCCTGGGGAACACCCATCTCCTGTTCATGAGGATCAGAGAGCGTATCTCCAACCCTGACTCTAAATTGCCGTTCATCCAAAAATGCAGATATGAAATAAGCAAGGCGACCTCGTATACCGAAATCATGGAGGTCATTCATGATTCCATACTTCCATGTGGTATCATATGCACTCTCTAAATCAAAAAAGACTGAAACAACGTGTTCTTTCTTGATAAAAGCTTCTCGTATAAAAGTCTCGAAGCGAACTAAATGATCGAGGGTGCTTCTTTGCTTACGAAAGCCACTTTGGGCTGACGCAATAAGTTTGTTTTTCTCAAGAAACCATACAAGACGGTCATTGACCATTCGTTCCATGGTTTTACAAACACAACTTGTTAAGGCGATAGGCCGGTAATTTGAAGGATTATCTGAATCTTTACCAGGTTTGGGTACTGGAATGACAATAGCTTCCCGCCACGAGGCTGGAAGTATTCCCGTTTTCCAAACACTGTTGAAGATATCGAGTAAACACTGAAGGGATTGGTGCGGTAAATGCTTCAAGAACTGGTAATGGATGTCATCACATCCAACTGCAGTATCATGGCATTTCTTAAGGGCTGTTTTAAGCTCCTTAAGAGTAAATTCTTTATTATAATGCCACCCCCAGCTGTGGAGGGGGATTAGAAATATCCCGGCTGCCATGTCCTGTAGCAAATGGTAAGACCCCAAGCAAAGGACAGTGTGTCTGTAACGGACCCGCTTGTTGGCCGTGAGTGGATACTCGTAAGCCGGAAAAGAGGATCCTGGTTAGTTGAGGGAAGCCCAGGGCTCTCCAGCTTCCCAACACGCTGCTTTGGCCTCGGCTTCGGTGTAAACGGGAGCTTAGATGGACCCGGTCTAGGCAATCGGCTGGTCGCTTTAGATGAGGCATTATATATCTTTCTTTGTCTTTGATACTGTTTTCGATGACAGCATTTACTATTTTGGAATATTTTAAAGAACCATCTGCTCTTTTTACTCTTTTTGTTCTAAATCAAATATTTCACAATTGCAATGTTCTCTTAATTGGCATTATACAATGCTATTCCTGTCGTATTTCGAATTGTTACGTACATGTTATATTGTTTTATTCCTCATCTATATAGGCTCATGGGTTAATTGGGTAGAAGGCGCTTTTTGATTTGGTACTGACATGCATGGCGGGGCCCTGATCTGGGGGCACTGTCCATGTATCTCTTTATCACACCATCTGGTTATTTTTGCCTGAGTATACCATCTGGGTAGTCCTGGCATGAGGAGCTGGAAACCCGCTCCTTTTTTTCATGTCCCCTTGTTGGACCCCAAGGCGGGTGGGGGCCCGGATGATGAATAGCAAATAACTAAACATGGAGCCTTCAACTAAAAGAAAATATATGCAAGTTAACACGGAATCGGACAACGGAAATGTAAACGGATCGTTCCCCAGATTTTTGCTAATTGAGTCAAAAGACGAACTTAAGCCTTTGTCAAAATTATCTCCGTTTGTAATACACAAATGTATTATGTCGTACGCAGGCGAGCCAAAATCGGTAAAGAAATTAAGTTCTGGTGCTCTTCTGATTGAAGTAGACAAACCCAAATATGCCGAAAACCTTCTCAAACTCAGCAAATTCTTTGATATCCCAGCAGAATGTACCCCACATGCAACTTTGAACTCTTCAAAAGGATTAATTCGATGTCCCGATTTACAAGGGGTCTCTGAGGATGAAATCGTTCGGGAATTAGAAAGTCAAAATGTTACTGCGGCAAAGCGAATCCACTTTTTCCGAGAAGGTGTGAGAAGAGCTACAAATACTATAATTTTGACTTTCAAATCAGCCATTCTACCCAAATCTTTAAAAATCGGTTATCTCAAAGTTCCAGTAGACATCTATATACCCAACCCATTACAGTGTTACTGTTGCTACAAATTTGGACACCACGAGAAGAAATGTCATGAGGAAGAACGTTGCCGCCGCTGTGGTGGTCTAGCAGAATCACATGACGTGGATGATTGTCATGCTGATCCTAAATGCATAAACTGCGGTGGGGATCACGTGGCAACCTCCCACACATGCTCGCACTGGAAAAGGGAGAAAGAAATAGTCACGGTGAAGTACAAAGAAGGTCTTTCTTTCTTTGAAGCCAAAAAAATTGTAGAGAACCGAATAAATCTAAATTCATATGCTCAAGCCACAAAGGGAAACATCACTAAAAACGATAATGGTTGCCAAAATTGCAAGGAACTCCTTGGGAAACTGTGCTTACTTTTCCCGGAGAAGAAAACCGAAATTGAAACTTTGTTTAACTCCACAAAATCTAGTTCATCATCTACCTCTCAGAATGCAGACAAAACACCCACTAACAACACAAATGAACAAAAATCTTCTTCAAACAATGTAGCTGCGTCGCCTCAAGTTAAACCCGTTTCCGATTCTAAACCTACAAGTAAAAGTCAAAGCAATAATGTAAACGAAGTTAAAAGTCCTAATCGAAGGCCTGGACCTTCGAGGCAGGTGATCTCTGATCGCCAGCCAAAAGGATCTCAGGATCCTATAAAACAATATAACCGTTATCATTCTCTCGATGAGGACATGATAACGGATGACTATGTAGATGCCAGAAAGAATAAGCAAGGCAACACTATTATAAAACTCAATAAAAAATGATTCATTCCAGACTCCTATTACATTGTGGTATAATTTTTATTTTAATGTTCATCATGGCGAACACTATAATTCAATGGAATTGCCGAAGTATCAAATCCAATTTCGAAGAACTCAATCTTTTGGTCTCGAAAGAAAAACCAGTAGCACTCTGCTTACAAGAAACTTTTCTTAAAGATACTGACAATTTTACTTTTAAATATTATTCTTGTTACCTTAATAACTTTAGTGGGAGTGAAAGAGCTTCGGGTGGTGTTGGAATTATTGTGAATAACAATGTTCCACATCGTCAAATACAGCTCGATACTACTTTACAGGCTGTTGCCGTTAGTGTTTCTCTGAACAAAACTGTTACCATTTGTTCTATTTATCTTCCTCCTAGTTCTCCTGTTGACAGCAGGAAACTAGATCGTCTTGTTGAACAATTGCCCAAACCATACATATTGATGGGAGATTTTAATTCCCATCACATGTTATGGGGTTGTTCTAACACGGACAACAAAGGTCATATTGTTGACGATTTCATTTCAAGGCACGATCTCTCTCTTTTAAATGACAAATCATCTACTTATCTACATCCTGCTACTGGTTCATACTCATCGATAGACTTGACAGTTTGCAGTCCTCAAATTTTTCCAGATTTTAACTGGAAAGTTGATGACGACCTTCATGGCAGTGACCATTTTCCGATTCTTATATCGGAAATTGGGCCATCTGTACAGGAGCGACCACAACGGTGGAAACTCCATAAAGCAAACTGGGACTTGTTCAAAACTGTTTGTGAACAGTCCATTACACCTCAAGCTTTTGAAGATTGTGAGAATCCTGCAGAATTATTTACCTCTCTGTTATATTCATCTGCAGAAAAAGCAATTCCAAGAACGTCTAAAAACCCTAAACATCCAAATAAGCCATGGTTCAATGATGATTGCAAAAAGGCTATAGCAAAGCAAAAGTCGGTTCTTAGAGAGTTTGATCTAAGGCCGACCAAGGAAAATCTTATAAAGTTTAAAGTTGCACGTGCGAGAGCACGCCGCACTATTAAACGCAGTAAACGTACGTCTTGGAGGCAGTATGTATCTAGATTAAATTCTAGATCATCTGTCAAAAAGACTTGGGATATGGTGCGTAAAATTAGTGGCAAAAACTCTTCACTAAGTGTTAGGCATTTGAATACTGATAATGGCGTTGTTTCATCTAAACCAGACATAGCAAATGTCTTAGCAGATACCTTTGCAAAGAAATCCTCCTCTGCTAATTATTCGCCAGAATTTCAAAAACATCAAGAACAAAAAGAAAAAGTTAATTTGAATTTTAAATCCAAAAATACAGAGCATTATAATAAAGTATTTACTCTTAAGGAGCTTAAAACAGCCCTTAAGAAATGCCATGATACTGCAGTTGGATGTGATGACATCCACTACCAGTTCTTGAAGCACTTACCACACCAATCCCTTCAGTGTTTACTTGATATCTTTAACAGTGTTTGGAAAACGGGAATACTTCCAGCCTCGTGGCGGGAAGCTATTGTCATTCCAGTACCCAAACCTGGTAAAGATTCAGATAATCCTTCAAATTACCGGCCTATAGCCTTAACAAGTTGTGTTTGTAAAACCATGGAAAGAATGGTCAATGACCGTCTTGTATGGTTTCTTGAGAAAAACAAACTTATTACGTCCGCCCAAAGTGGCTTTCGTAAGCAAAGAAGCACTCTCGATCATTTAGTTCGCTTCGAGACTTTTATACGAGAAGCTTTTATCAAGAAAGAACACGTTGTTTCAGTCTTTTTTGATTTAGAGAGTGCATATGATACCACATGGAAGTATGGAATCATGAATGACCTCCATGATTTCGGTATACGAGGTCGCCTTGCTTATTTCATTTCTGCATTTTTGGATGAACGGCAATTTAGAGTCAGGGTTGGAGATATACTCTCTGATCCTCATGAACAGGAGATGGGTGTCCCCCAGGGCTCCATTCTTTCTGTTACACTTTTTAGTGTTAAAATAAACAATATTATTAAGGCTACTTGCCCTGGTATTGAATATTTTCTTTACGTTGACGACTTCTGCATTTGTTACAGGTCTAAACACATGCATACCATTGAACGACAGTTACAGCAGGTTCTAAACAACCTGAGTAAATGGTCAAATGAAAATGGTTTTAAATTTTCTAAAACCAAGACAAAATGTATGCATTTCTGTAAATCGAGAAAACTCCATCCCGATCCAGAACTCACTTTGGACGGGATCCGTATCGAAGTTGTCCCAGAATTCAAGTTTCTTGGTCTTTTATTTGACTCTAAATTATCATTCATCCCGCACATTGAATGAATGAATGAATGGAGTTTTAAGGCCCGTCGACAACTAAGGTCATATTGGGCGCACTCGCGTTACCTTACTACAAGATGTATTAGGATATGTATTAGTTACATAAACATCTAGAGGGGATATGATAAAAATACGATATTCTACACAACAGATAAAATTCTCAGCAAAATAACAACACACCATGAATAATCCGACGTGAGCACGAAAGGACACGGGCTCCCCCCAGATCAGAGGATACCCATGTCCGAGTCCACCCGACCGGAAAATCCACAGATCATCTGAATAAATTAAACAAATTGAAATTAACCAGATAAAATTATCATATAAAGGATAAAATAACTATACGTTATGAATAATCCGACGTGAGCACGAAAGGACATGGGCTCCTCCCAGATCAGAGGTCACCCATGTCCGAGTCCACCCGACCGGAAAATCATATCAAAAAATACAATGCACCTAGCCGAATAATCCGACGTGAGCACGAATGGACATGGGCTCCTCCCAGATCAGAGGTCACCCATGTCCGAGTCCACCCGACCGGAAAATTCATAGGGCATATAACCTATTAAAATAACTGAAGTATAAATGATTAAAAATATCATACGAAATATTGTATAACAATGTACCATGAATAATCCGACGTGAGCACGGATAGACATGGGCTCCTCCCAGATCAGAGAACACCCATGTCCGAGTCCACCCGACCGGAAAATTCATAGAACATATAAGATATCACAGATTAAATATCACAGCTAAATCTTTTTAAAGAGATTACACTCTTTAAGAAAGTTAAAAATTGATTCAGGCCTAACAGTATCAAATAATGTCTTTAAACTGTTAGCGTTGAAATGCCTGTTTCTAATGATGGCTAAATCCACACAATCAATGAGGAGATGCTGGACAGTCAGCTCCTCGTTACAAGGAATACATTGAGGTTTTTCCTCGTTCTTTAATAGATGCGAATGGGTCAAATGTGTGTGCCCGATTCGCAGTCGTGCCAAAACTAACTCCTCGCGGCGGTCAGATCGAAGACCTGGCAGCCATTCACCAAGTGCTGGTTTAATACTAAACAATTTATTTTGGTGATTAGCCTCGTCGCTCCAACAATTTTGCCATACATTTTGAATAAAACTATTTATCAGTGGTTTAAAATCAGTAAAAGGAACTTTAAAAGGTAAAATATCTAGTGACAACGCCTCCTTGGCAGCTTTGTCTGCCTCTTCGTTGCCACGTAGACCGCAATGGCTTGGAAGCCAGCAAAAGACAATATCAGTATCTTCATCAGAAGCGTATAAACGAGAAAGCTTCTCAAGAAGTTTCACAATGATAGGGTTGTCCGTTTTTTCGTGCTCGAGCGCTTGCATACAAGACAGAGAATCTGTAAAAATAATGTAGCGCCAATAGCCATTTTCAATGATGTGCTCGAGCGCAAGGTCAATAGCCTTGAGCTCGGCAGAGAAAATGGACGAGTTATCGGGCAAACGATACTGATATTTGAAGCCATCTAAAATGGCAGCAGAAGCAACTTTTTCTTCGCTTTTAGAACCATCGGTGTAAATTTGCAAATGAAGCATGTGCTTTTCTTGCACTTCAAGGAATTTATTTTTGAATACTAAAGGATCAGTTTCCGACTTTTTTGATGATGCAAGATCATAAATAAAGGTGGGACTTTTTAACGTCCACAAAGGTACGTTTGGAACTTTATGTTCGGCCACGTCATCTAGATCAAAATCTAGAGAATTTACATCTGCCTTACAACGTAAACTGAAAGGAGGTATAACTGATTCCTTCTTATTAAATTCCTCTTCATAGAGAGGTTCAAAAACAACGTCATGTGTAGGATTATCTGGATTAGATTTAAGTTTTAAATAATAATCCATTGATAATTTCTTTCTACGTAAATTCAAAGATGGCTCATTTGCTTCCGCATAAAGACTGTTGATTGGCGATGTTTTAAATGCGCCCAGCACAATACGCAAACCTTGATTATGAATCGAATCAAGCTTGCGCAAGTAGGATTGACGGGCGGATCCGTAAACAACACAACCATAGTCTAATTTAGATCTTACAAGAGATCTATAAAGACGTAATAAAACTTTTTTGTCTGCTCCCCAGTCCATACTGGAGACGACACGTAAAAGATTCAGAGCTTTCTTGCATTTATTGCTCAAATATTCAATGTGTGGAATGAAAGAAAATTTAGAGTCAAATAAAAGACCCAGGAACTTGAATTCTGGGACAACTTCGATTCGGATCCCGTCCAAAGTGAGTTCTGGATCGGGATGGAGTTTTCTGGATTTACAGAAATGCATACATTTTGTCTTGGTTTTAGAAAATTTAAAACCATTTTCATTAGACCATTTACTCAGGTTGTTTAAAACCTGTTGCAACTGTCTTTCAATGGTATGCATGTGTTTTGATCGGTAGCAAATACAAAAGTCATCAACGTAAAGGAAATATTCAATACCAGGGCAAGTTGCCTTTATAATATTATTGATTTTAATACTAAAGAGTGTAACAGAAAGAATAGAGCCCTGGGGAACACCCATCTCCTGTTCATGAGGATCAGAGAGCGTATCTCCAACCCTGACTCTAAATTGCCGTTCATCCAAAAATGCAGAAATGAAATAAGCAAGGCGACCTCGAATACCGAAATCATGGAGGTCATTCATGATTCCATACTTCCATGTGGTATCATATGCACTCTCCAAGTCGAAAAAGACTGAAACAACGTGTTCTTTTTTTATAAAAGCTTCTCGAATAAATGTCTCGAAACGAACTAAATGGTCGAGAGTGCTTCTTTGCTTACGAAAGCCACTTTGGGCTGACGTGATAAGTTTGTTTTTCTCAAGAAACCATACAAGACGGTCATTGACCATTCTTTCCATGGTTTTACAAACACAACTTGTTAAGGCTATAGGCCGGTAATTAGAAGGATTATCTGAATCTTTACCAGGTTTGGGTACTGGAATGACAATAGCTTCCCGCCACGAGGCTGGAAGTATTCCCGTTTTCCAAACACTGTTAAAGATATCGAGTAAACACTGAAGGGATTGGTGTGGTAAATGCTTCAAGAACTGGTAGTGGATATCATCGCATCCAACTGCAGTATCGTGGCATTTCTTAAGGGCTGTTTTTAGCTCCTTAAGAGTAAATTCTTTATTATAATGCTCAGCATTTTTGGATTTAAAATTCAAGTTAACTTTTTCTTTTTGTTCTTGATGTTTTTGAAATTCAGGTGAATAATTAGAAGAGGAGGATTTTTTGGCAAAAGTATCTGCCAAAACATTTGCTATGTCAGGCTTAGATGAAACAACGCCATTATCAGTATTCAAATGCCCAACACTGAGCGAGGAGTTCTTGCCACTAATTTTTCGCACCATGTCCCAAGTCTTTTTGACAGACGATCTAGAATTTAATCTAGATACATACTGTCTCCAAGACGTACGTTTACTTCGTTTAATAGTGCGCCGTGCTCTCGCACGTGCAACTTTAAACTTTATAAGATTTTCCTTAGTCGGCCTTAGATCAAACTCTCTAAGAACCGACTTTTGCTTTGCAACAGCCTTCTTGCAATCATCATTAAACCATGGCTTATTTGGATGTTTAGGGTTTTTAGATGTTCTTGGAATTGCTTTTTCTGCAGATGAATATAACAGAGAGGTAAATAATTCTGCAGGATTCTCACAATCTTCAAAAGCTTGAGGTGTAATGGACTGTTCACATACAGTTTTGAACAAGCCCCAGTTTGCTTTATGGAGTTTCCACCTTTGTGGTCGCTCCTGTACAGATGGCCCAATTTCCGAAATAAGAATCGGAAAATGGTCACTGCCATGCAGATCGTCATCAACTTTCCAGTTTAAATCTGGAAAAATTTGAGGACTGCAAACTGTCAAGTCTAATGATGAATAAGAACCAGTAGCAGGATGTAGATAAGTCGATGACTTGTCATTTAAAAGAGAAAGATCGTGCCTTGAAATAAAGTCTTCAACAATATGGCCCTTGTTGTCTGTGTTTGAACATCCCCACAGCGTATGGTGGGAATTAAAATCTCCCATTAAAATAAAAGGCTTGGGTAACTGTTCAACAAGACGATCTAGTTTCCTGTTGTCAACAGGAGAACTAGGAGGAAGATAAATAGAACAAAGGGTTACTGTTTTGTTGAGAGAAACACTTACGGCAACTGCCTGTAAAGTAGTGTCAAGCTGAACAGGGCGATGTGGGACATTGTTATTCACAATGATACCCACACCTCCTGATGCTCTTTCACTTCCCGTAAAGTTTTTAAAGTAACACGAATGATATTTAAAGGTAAACTTGTCTGTATCTTTAAGGAAGGTTTCTTGTAAACAAACTGCTACTGGTTTTTCTTTAGAGACTAAAAGGCTAAGTTCCTCAAAATTGGATTTTATACTTCTACAATTCCATTGAATAATAGTGTTCGCCATGAGGGATATAAGGATTAAAATTAAACCACAGAGTATTGGAAGTTTGAAATTAATCATCTTTTATTAAGTTTAATAATGCTGCTACCTTGCTTATTCTTTTTGGAATCTGCGAGGTCATCGGTTATCATGTCTTCTTCAAGACTATGATACCGATTGTATTGTTTAATGGGATCCTGGGATCCCTTTGGTTGGCGGTCGGAGACCACCGGTTTAGAAGGCTTAGGCCTTCGATTTTCACTACTAGACTTGGCGTCATCATGACTGTTAGAAACGGTGCTGGCTGACTTTGAGCTTTCTGAAACTCTAGAGCTATCTGGTGCTTTTTGTAAAGGAAGTTCAGGTTCTGGAGACTTATTTGTAGTGTTTGTAGGCGGAGAGGAAGTAGATACTGCAGGAGTAGAAGATGGAAACAATTTTGAAATTTCTTCTTTCTTTTCAGGAAAAAGTATCATCAATTTCCTAAAAAGACCTTTGCAGTTTTCGCATCCAGTGTCGCTTTTGTTCGAAGTTTGATTTGGTTTAGTTGCATGGGCATAAGAGGCTAGGTTTGAACGACTTTCAACAATTTTCTTTGCTTCAAAAAAGGATAGGCCTTCCCTACATTTAACAGTAACGATATCCTTTTCCCGCTTCCAATGGGAACATGCACGAGAAGTCGACATGTGAGGACCATCGCAATTGATGCATCGCGCAGAGTTCTCACACTCGTCAACGTCATGAGTCTCAGCCAGATCGCCACAACGACGACAACGCTGAGCCTCCTGACACCTCTTCTCGTGATGCCCGAACTTAAAACACTTGTAACATTGGAGCGGGTTCGGAATATAGAGGTCTACATTAACCCGTAAGTATCCAATTTTCAAGCATTTCGGCAAAATAGCGGTGTTGAAAGTCAAAACAATGGTATTCGTTGCTTTTCTTAGTCCATTATTGTGAACGAAAATCCGTCTAGCAGCTGTCACATTTTGAGATCCAAGTTCCGAAACAATTTCTTCCTCAGACACCCCCTGAAGATCAGGGCAGCGAATTAGGCCTTTAGAAGTGTTGAGGGTTGCATGTTCGGAACATTTGGCAGGAATGTCATGAAACTTTTTGAGTTTTAATAAGTTGTCTGAATGTGACTTCTTATCAACCTCTACCAAAATGGCACCAGACTTCAACTTTTTGACTGTCTTAGGCTCACCAGCATAAGAAACGAGACATTTATTTATCACGAAAGGCGATAGAGTAGTCAACGATTTTTCACTTTCCGATTCTATCAACAAGTACCTAGGAAAATTCATATTGCTTGGTCGATTATCCGTATCCGAGTCTATTTCTAAGCGCGTCCTTTTAAGTGTTTTCGAATCCATGGTTAAAAATTGGTATTCATCATCTGGGCCCCCCAACCCGCCGCGGAGTCCAACAAGGGGACATGGAATTGGAGCGGATATCCAGCTCCCCATGCCAGGGATGCCCAGATGGTATACTCAAGCCGACCAAACAACAAGTGCGGCAAAGACATACATGAGTAATGTTTAAAATAAAGATCAACCATGCATTTCAACGCCGACCAAGGCATTCAATCAACCCAATTAGCCCATGAGCCTATATAGACGAGGACAAGACAGGACTTAATAAAATAACTAAAAGCTGATACAAGAAATTGCATGACCTGTATAATATCAAAGTAATTGTCAAGATAGAACATGTGTTCAATCAAACAGTCTTCGTCTAAAGCGACCAGCCGATTGCCTAGACCGGGCCCATCTAAGCTCCCGTTTACACCGAAGCCGAGGCCAAAGCCAGCGTGTTAGGAAGCTGGAGAGCCCTGAGCTTCCCTCAACTGACCAGGATCCCCTTTTCCGGCTTACGAGTATCCACTCACGGCCAACAAGCGGGTCCGTTACAGACACACTGTCCTTTGCTTGGGGTCTTACCATTTGCTACAGGACACGGCAGCCGGGATATTTCTAATCCCCCTCCACAGCTGGGGGTCCCCGCACATTGAATATTTAAGCAATAAATGTAAGAAAGCTCTAAATCTTTTACGTGTCGTCTCCAGTATGGACTGGGGAGCAGACAAAAAAGTTTTATTACGTCTTTATAGATCTCTTGTGAGATCTAAATTAGACTATGGTTGTGTTGTTTACGGATCCGCCCGTCAATCCTACTTGCGCAAGCTTGATTCTATCCATAATCAAGGTTTACGTATTGCGCTGGGCGCATTTAAAACATCGCCAATTAACAGTCTCTATGCGGAAGCAAATGAGCCATCTTTGAATTTACGTAGAAAGAAATTATCAATGGATTACTATTTAAAACTTAAATCTAATCCCGATAATCCTACACATGACGTTGTCTTTGAACCTCTTTATGAAGAGGAATTTAATAAGAAGGAATCAATTATACCTCCTTTCAGTTTACGTTGTAAGGCAGATGTGAATTCTCTAGATTTCGATCTAGATGACGTGGCCGAACATAAAGTTCCAAGCCTACCTTTGTGGACGTCCAAAAGTCCCACCTTTATTTATGATCTTGCTTCAACGAAAAAGTCGGAAAATGATCCTTTAGTGTTTAAAAACAAATTTCTTGAAGTACAAGAAAAGCACATGTTTCATTTGCAAATTTACACCGATGGTTCTAAAAGCGAAGAAAAAGTTGCTTCTGCTGCCATTTTAGATGGCTTCAAATATCAGTATCGTTTGCCCGATAACTCGTCCATTTTCTCTGCCGAGCTCAAGGCTATTGACCTTGCGCTCGAGCACATCATTGAAAATGGCTATTGGCGCTACATTATTTTTACAGACTCTCTGTCCTGTATGCAAGCGCTCGAGCACGAAAAAACGGACAACCCTATTATTGTGAAACTTCTTGAGAAGCTTTCTCGTTTGTATGCTTCTGATGAAGATACTGATATTGTCTTTTGCTGGCTTCCAAGCCATTGCGGTCTACGTGGCAACGAAGAGGCAGACAAAGCTGCCAAGGAGGCGTTGTCACTAGATATTTTACCTTTTAAAGTTCCTTTTACTGATTTTAAACCTCTCATATATAATTTTATTCAAAATGTATGGCAGAACTGTTGGAGCGACGAGGCCAATCATCAAAATAAATTGTTTTCAATAAAGCCTGCACTTGGTCACTGGCTGCCAGGTTTTCGATCTGAGCGCCGCGAGGAGTTAGTTTTGGCCCGACTACGAATTGGTCACACACATTTGACCCATTCGTACTTATTAAAAAACGAGGAAAAGCCTCAATGTATTCCTTGTAACGAGGCACTAACTGTTCAGCATCTACTCATAGATTGTGTAGATCTAGCCATCATTAGAAACAGGCACTTTAATGTCGACAGTTTGAAAACATTGTTTGAAACTGTAAGGCCTGAATCAATTTTTAACTTTCTGAAAGAGTGTAATCTCTTTAAAAAGATTTAGCTGTGATATTTAATCTGTGATATTTTTTATGTTCTATGGATTTTCCGATCGGGTGGACTCGGACATGGGTGTTCTCTGATCTGGGAGGAGCCCATGTCTATTCGTGCTCACGTCGGATTATTCATGGTACATTGTCATACAATATGCCGTTTTAATCATTTATACTTCAGTTATTTTAATAGGTTTTATGCACTATGAATTTTCCGGTCGGGTGGACTCGGACATGGGCGACCTCTGATCTGGGAGGAGCCCATGTCCATTCGTGCTCACGTCGGATTATTTTGCGATGTGCATTGTAGTTTTTTATATGATTTTCCGGTCGGGTGGACTCGGACATGGGTGTTCTCTGATCTGGGAGAAGCCCATGTCCTTTCGTGCTCACGTCGGATTATTCATGACCTATTGTTGTTTTATCCTCTATATGATATTTTTATCTTGTTAATTTCAGTTTGTTTAATATATTTCGATGATCTGTGGATTTTCCGGTCGGGTGGACTCGGACATGGGTATTCTCTGATCTGGGAGGAGTCCATGTCCTTTCGTGCTCACGTCGGATTATTCATGGTGTGTTATAAATTTGCATAGAATTTTATCTGTTATATAATATCGTTTTTTTTATCATTTCTCCTCTAGATGTTTATGTAACTAATACATATTCCTATACATCTTGAAGTGAGGTATAATTACAGTGAGTGCGCCCAATATGACCTTAGTAGTCGACGGGCCTTAAAACTCCATTCATTCATTCATTCTTTTATTATAATGCTCTGTATTTTTGGATTTAAAATTCAAATTAACTTTTTCTTTTTGTTCTTGATGTTTTTGAAATTCTGGCGAATAATTAGAAGAGGAGGATTTCTTGGCAAAAGTATCTGCTAAAACATTTGCTATGTCAGACTTAGATGAAACAACGCCCTCGTCAGTATTCAAATGCCCAACACTGAGTGAGGAGTTCTTGCCACCAATTTTCCGCACCATATCCCAAGTCTTTTTGACAGATGATCTAGAATTTAATCTAGATACATACTGTCTCCAATACGTACGTTTACTGCGTTTAATAGTGCGCCGTGCTCTCGCACGTGCAACTTTAAACTTCATAAGATTTTCCTTAGTCGGCCTTAGATCAAACTCTCTAAGAACCGACTTTTGCTTTGCTACAGCCTTTTTGCAATCATTATTAAACCATGGCTTATTTGGATGTTTAGGGTTTTTTGACGTTCTTGGAATTGCTTTTTCTGCAGATGAATATAAAAGAGAGATAAATAATTCTGCAGGATTCTCACAATTTTCAAAAGCTTGAGGTGTAATGGACTGTTCACATACCGTTTTGAACAAGCCCCAATTTGCTTTATGGAGTTTCCACCTTTGTGGTCGCTCCTGTACAGATGGCCCAATTTCCGAAATAAGAATCGGAAAATGGTCACTGCCATGCAGGTCGTCATCAACTTTCCAGTTAAAATCTGGAAAAATTTGAGGGCTGCAAACTGTCAAATCCAATGATGAATAGGAACCAGTAGCAGGATGTAGATAAGTCGATGACTTATCATTTAAAAGAGAAAGATCATGTCTTGAAATGAAATCGTCTACAATAAGACCTTTGTTGTCAGTATTAGAACATCCCCACAAAGTATGGTGGGAATTAAAATCTCATATTAAAACAAAAGGTTTAGGCAATTGTTCAATGAGTCGATCTAGCTTCCTCCCGTCGACAGGAGAACTAGGAGGGAGATAAAAAGAACAAAGTGTAATCGTTTTGTTCAGAGAAATACTAACAGCTACTGCTTGTAAGGTAGTGTCGAGCTGAACAGGACGATGTGGAACATTGTTATTCACAATGATACCAACACCCCCTGAAGCCCTCTCACTTCCTATAAAATTCTTAACATAACAAGAATGATATTTAAGGGAAAACTTGTCAGTATCTTTAAGAAAGGTTTCTTGTAAACAAACTGCTACTGGTTTTACTTGGGAAACTAAGAGGTTTAGTTCCTCAAAATTCGATTTAACACTGCGGCAATTCCATTGTATAATAGTATTCGCCATGATAAAAAAAGGTTGTTAATAATATACCAACAAGTAGTGGAAGTATGGAACTATTCATTTCTTATTTAATTTGATAATTGTGTTTCCTTTCTTATTCTTATTGGAATCTGCATTATTAGAATTTAAACATGTATCATCCGTCACCATGTCGTCGTCAAGACAATGGTAACGGTTGAATTGTTTAATAGGATCCTCGGATCCTTTGGGCTGGCGGTCAGAGACCACCATCTTTGACGGCTTAGGCCTTCGAGCTTGATCTTTATCATTTGTAGCTGTATTACTTTCAGTTTTGGACTCAGAAGTCGGATTTTGTTTTTGGCGGGGTTCAATAACTTGCGAAGCATTTGTTGTTTTACGTACAGATACTTTTGGTTCGGGATTTTGAGGTTTGGCGTTCAAATCAGCTTTTGGAGGTGCAGAAGGTAATGTTGCAGAAGGCAAAGGTGTTCTGGGGGAGAACAATTTTGCTATCTCTTCCTTCTTCTCGGGAAACAGCAAAACAAGTTTTCCAAATAGGTCCTTACAATTCTGGCATCCATTATCACCTTTATTGGTATTTGAATTTCCTTTAGCTGAATTTGCGTATGAAGGAATATTGTTACGACTGTCAACTATCTTTCGCGCCTCGAAGAAAGAGAGGCCTTCCCTGTATTTCACAGTCACAATATCCTTTTCCCTCTTCCAGTGTGAACATGCACGAGACGTTGAAGTATGTGCTTCACCGCAGTTGTGACACTTTGGTGAGTTACTGCACATGCCGAAGTCATGAGTCTCAGTTGACTCACAACAACGACCACATACAGTTTCCTTTTTACAACTCTTCTCGTGATGTCCGTATTTATAACAGTTGTAACACTGGAGAGGGTTAGGAATGTACATATCCACATTCACTCTCAAATATCCAACCTTTAAACTTTTCGGGAGAATAGCCGTGCTGAATGTCAAGACAATAGTGTTTGTTTGTTTCTTAAGTCCATTTTTGAAAACAGAAATCCGTCTTGCAGCAGTAACATTCTGAGAAGCAAGCTCTGCAACAATCTCATCCTCAGATACTCCCTGAAGATCAGGGCAGCGAATGAGGCCTTTTGAACTGTTGAGAGTTGGGTGCTCAGAACATGTTACCGGAATTTCAAAGAATTTCTTGACTTTAAGTAAATTATCGGCATGTGATTTTCTATCTACCTCAACTAGGAGAGCACCAGATCTCAACTTTTTGATAGATCTGGGTTCACCAGCGTAAGACAAAATACATTTATTAATCACAAAAGGCGACAACGTTGCTACCGATTTACTATCATCTTTCGATTCAATAACTAAAAACCTAGGGAAGTTCGAATTACATTGTGTGTTTTCCGAGTCCGAGTCAATTTCAGTACGAGTCCTTTTAAACTTTTGAGAATCCATGGTTGATTATTAAATGTTCATCATCTGGGCCCCCACCCGCCACAGAGTCCAACAAGGGGACATGGAAAATGGAGCGGATATCCAGCTCCCCATGCCAGGGATACCCAGATGGTATACTCAAGCCAACCAAAAAACAAAAGCGGTAAAGACATACATGACTAACTCCTAAAAAATAAAGATCAATCATGCATTTCAGCACCGATAAAGCCATTCAATCAACTGAATTAACCCATGAGCCTATATAGACGAGGACATTATATAATTGTAAGAACAAAGAAATTTAAACTTAAAATTGTATAACTTGTGAAAGTTCGAGGCAATGAGCAAGATTGCATAGGATACAAACAAAACGTCTTCGTCTAAAGCGACCAGCCGATTGCCTAGACCGGGTCCATCTAAGCTCCCGTTTACACCGAAGCCGAGGCCAAAGCCAGCGTGTTGGAAAGCTGGAGAGCCCTGGGCTTCCCTCAACCGACCAGGATCCCCTTTTCCGGCTTACGAGTCTCCACTCACGGCCAACAAGCGGGTCCGCACTTATAACAGACAGTCTGTCCTTTGCATGGGGTCGTACCATTTGCTACAGGACAGGGCAGCCAGGGTATTTCTAATCCCCCTCCACAGCTGGGGGCGTCCTTTGCTTGGGGTCTTACCATTTGCTACAGGACAGGGCAGCCGGGATATTTCTAATCCCCCTCCACAGCTGGGGGCGAATGAATGAATGAGGAGTTCGTGGGGGAACTCATAGAAATAGTCCATACTTAAGATGCCTGGAAGTGGAAAACCATATGAAACAATTAAAACTGATATTCAAAACAATGTACAGAGTATACTCAACAAATAACTTTGAATCAGCACCGGTAGAAAACAATTTAATTAAATGGGAAAGAATGGCAATACTAAAATATTTTCATACACCCAAAGCTGCTAGTCAAGCTGTCAAACATGTACAGCATCTCGATGAGTTCCAGAGAACAGTTTCATCAATCTTCAGATACTTCAAGATATCTGCTAAGATCCAACCCTTTGCGAACAATACAACGGATGTTGAACATCCCGGCACTGAGTGAAGCGTGCAGGGGTACACTCCGTCAGATGGCCGAGTCTCGAGTATGTCGCCAAGGTAATATATATAACATACGTCGCTTTAGTGAGGGTCCTCGAAAGAGAAGCTAACTTCGAACCAACAGATCCAAGAAGGTCAGCAGTACAAGTTTCTCTCCTGTGCACACATGTTAAAAGACATTCTGCCATTCCTCAAGATCCTCAGCAAGAAATTTCCAACAAAGTCTCTCGATTATTTAACAGTGGACCATGTGGTGAAAAAGACTTGTGAGATTCTTCTCGATTGTGTAAGGTTGATACACCGAAGACCAGTGTCAGAGACTTACTGTGCTAACGTTAACAAAGAGATCCATGCTTACATTGAGTTGAGGGATTCAGTGACGACAACTACTCTGAAGCTGCTGAAAATGTTGGGTACCAACTCGAACTAAAGTACAATGGACAACGGCAGGACATCCTTAGGTAAGTGATGCCACAATACATTAGCAAGCTTAGCAATGATATGGTAGACAGATTTTAAAACTCCGATCTACTGAACAACATGTATGTTACAATACCGACCATGATATGAAACTCAAAGATATGAGAAGAACACAGATTGATCAAGAGAAATGCTCTGTCTCACCTATTACAGCTGGGATAATTTACCATCTGTGACGCTTCCAAAGTATTTCAAAAAATGGTCATTACCATATTGTAGAGTCAGTACAATAAGTAAGTCAACAGCAGAATGGCCAAAATTGTGACACCAGTGACGATGACCCAGGTATGGAATATCTAGACTCTAAAAACCCCATAAAACGGGTAAAGGACTTTATTAAGAGTGACTATGTTTTGGACATGAAAGACTGTCTTCGTGATTGATCTTATTTTTTTAAAAGCAACTATGCGGGCTTCATATTCGAACACATATCGCAAAGTTATTAGGGAGATTAGCCAAAACAGTGGATGTGTCAAAGACGCTTGGTGTATCTGCCTAGCCAGTGGCATGTAAGGTGTTCCCATATTGGTGGACTTAGTCAACATTGAACATCAAGGAGAATGGTACAGCATTCATGGTTTGCTACTCCAAGAAAAGTCATTTTGGGGCAAGTTAAGCGTAAAAGAGAAATTGTTGCAAAAATAAAATACTCTAGAATACTACCACAAGAAGTCCTGCTCAAATATTAAGTAACTTTTGAACAATCATGAAATCGACTGACTCAGAAACAAAAACTATGTTTGATAATCTGCTTTACAGATAATATTAAGAAAATAAGACAACGAATATAACTGACTTAACTTCAAAAAAAAAAAGGAACAGCTTCAACAAAACATGTGTAACCTCTGATGTTCCAGTATCAGTTCAAGAAACAGTGAACTGGTATTTGCATCGCAGGGTCAGGGCAAATGCTGCTACTGCAAAATCTGTCAGCTGCTAGCTCTAGTCAGGCAGTGTCTGCAATTCTTAAAAATGCACTCTGGTTGGAGATTAGGTAAAACAGTGGGGACGCTTTAAGACACAGATAATGGACATTAAACATTTCATGATTATTTAATGAGTTATGGAGACCGAGTTGTAACTAAAAAGTCCGGACGACCTTGTTTCAGATACAATAGAATAAAAGAGTGGGCTTGTAGAAATAAAGTGTCCGGTCTCGGATCCATTTATTATCTAAAACTGTCTGTCAAATACTGAGCGCCACGTAATACCACTGCATTACATATATAGGTAATGAAAAAGCCAAGTCAATGACAGACCAAAAGAAGAACATATGTTTACAGACTGAAAACGACAGAATTTCCGGAACACTAGTTGGAACAAACGAAAACCAATAGAACGGCTGCCAGAGAAATGTATGCTAACGATAAACTTATAAATATTAAAAGCGCAAGTCAAGTAAGAATTGAAACATTTAGGACCGATAAAGGTGATAAAATGTTAGAATAGCTTAGCCCTCTATTGAAAAGGAAATGAAGAACAAGAGCTGTCACTGTAAGATGACAATGCCCCCGACACCGCTTTGATTTTAAATTATGGCCAATCTATGTTCAAGGCCAAGGTCATCCAGGGGTCAAGGTCACCAAAGTATGTGCCTACAGAAAGGTAATGTACCAAGGAATGTTGTGGTAAAGTATGAAGCGAATATGTTAAGTAATAAGGAAGTTATGGCCAATGTTAAAGTTTTTGGACGGAATGACGGACAGACAGACGGACAGACGGACGGACGGACGGACAGACGGACGGACGGACAAGTCAAATTTATGATGCCTCCCTATCGGGGGTATAAAAAGGATGGTGAAACTAATCAGCGTAAAATCAATGTTAATTATCTCGAAGGGTTTCTAGAAAATAAAAATAGAGAAGTAGTTGATGAAAACTTAAATAGATACCTTTCAAGGATAAAACAAAGTGTGTATGAGCTATTGGAGATCCAAGTGAATGCGTCCATAGTATCACATGCCATCAAATCTGTATTGAAGTAGCTAACAATACTGCAAAAACATTACCCTGCAAGAGATTTATCCTTAAAATGAGGTTATATCGTATATATATTTCTCAAGTTCATATCGGTGATGTCTGCTTACAGGAAATTTGCTCGGTCTTACTAACAGACGAAACTTCAAAATATAGTTCAAAGTTTATGGGTTATGAGGCAGCAGATTCAAACGGAAAAGACAGAGGGATAGTTTGCTCTCACTGCGACTGTCAATCAGGCATAGATGAGGACTTGTATATGAACAAAATCTCAACTATCTGGAGAGAGATGATCAGGGCCGATATTATCTAAATAAGGATCACACATACCACTATCAAATACAGACTCAATTAGGGGTAACATGAAAATGTTTGTGTTTCTTTGTAGTTTGGTCCACCAAAGACATTTTTGTAGAATGGATTATATTCAACGTAGAGCTCTATAGTGATACTTGTGAAAACCAGAATTACTGTTTGGTCAAATGATACTATTGTCCAACAAGGTTAACCCGGGACAACTTAATTTTCGTGCACAAAGTCCGTTAGTTGAGCGTCTTAACAAAACAAAGCCGAAGTGGGGTCATTACATATGCAGATGTCCCGGGTAATTCTTGCTGGACAATACAAGAGCTCGTTGCTAAATGTTTGACCGCAAAGACTTTCATGAACAAGGTAAACAACTTTGACCTAAAACAAACATCTGTCGACCAACAATCTATCTCAGGTAACAAAGTTAAACTATAACTAAATCAAGTTCTTCAGCCGCGAATTGTGAGTGACCAATCAAAAAGCATAATACCAATTGACAAGTGGTGTTTCCGTGGATATGTAAAATTTGAGAAAATGATTGCTTGCGATGATGGGAATTGTAAATACCCATGGTCCCATCTGGACTATGCTTGACAGACGAAAATATTGCGTGGAAAATGGTATTCTACGGAATGAAGACATCTCAATAGAAAATGTGCTATCAACAAACCTTGAACATTACCAAATGCTCTAAGAATTTTGTGGAAACAAAATATCAAACATCTTAGCTGCAGCTTGATCGAACACTTTTTGGGCGAAAATCATTAAGATACTATCTGTCAGCTTCAATTCAGAAATCAATGACATTGTTAGACATGGTAAAAAATCCAGAATGGCTGGAGTTATTAACTTTTATATTGGTATTCCTTTATCTTGGAAATGTGTTAGTAGATCCAATCTGATGGAACACTGGTTTGGTTCAGCATAAATAATTCAGAAAGTTGGAATGAAAAAAATGCCAGCAATGGCTCCTCAGCAAGATCTACAACAGGTTCCTTACACAACATTTCTCCTTTCACAAACAGAATTTTCACAAGAAGTTAACCATGTGTTATATTTTGCTGAACAAAATTTAGTTGAATTGAAAGTGCCATGAATGTAGTGCTGGATAATCTTCGCGGAATGAATGTTATACATTTTCTATTCTACACAAAAATGAACAAAAGTATACAGATCATCAGCATTCTTGTGTATTATCAGAATGTTTACGACTTGATATGTGAAGCCGATGGATAAATATATGGAGTAGTTGATGAGGCTAACAAATGATCATCTGAGATCAATGTGATCCAATGAAATAGAGCCGACTTTGGTTAAACGGAGCAGTTCTTTTTTGGAATGAATAGGATTGCACACCAATTGATGAGAGACAAATGCCAACTAACAGAATTTATGATGGACGAACCGGGGTTTGAACTCAAAACCCATGGATTGACATTATACTCTGAAGTTACCACCTGAGCTGTTGCGGCTCGGCTTCTCAAACAAGATAAAAAACTGTAACAAGTGCACAAATAAATGTGTCTATATCAAGTACACGAACAAGGGAATGTCATGTTTATTAGGCTTTAAAGAAATGCGTGAGCAGTGGTTTATTCAAATTAAACAAGAGCCGTCATCGGTTATGCTCCCCGAATAAGTGTTTTGTCAACAAGAGCTTCGGAAAGCGGCGCATATTCGCCCAGGAGGGGCTTGTCAGAAAAATATGTTGTGACGCGTGGAACCAGCAATGTGAGAGGTCACGAACTGTGACATATGAGGTCAAAGTGAGGCAGTACAAATAGCACGTGCCACCTGTGTACTGTGTAGTCTCCTGGAGGTCGGCCAACAGACAACATGTGTGGATGCTAACTGGAGACAACCAAGGACAATTACAGCCTATAACCACATTATAGTTCAGGTATTTACCCTACCCCCAAACTAGAACCCACCGGTTACTTTATTGGCGACGAGAATAATTTAAAAGAACCCATATTTGCATTGTTTGTTAGTTTTAACCCAGCATCTTGGAAGGAGAATTAGATTTTTCTTTCATGTCAGATTCAGTAAATTCTGTTAATTCAGTTTTGCTGCCAGTTCAAGGTCATTTGTGTCCTTGTCAGTTTCTTAGTAAAATTAATTTTTTACTTTGTCAGTTTCTTAGTAAAATTAACTTTTTACTTTGTCAGTTCAGAGTTTCACTCTGTTAGTTTCAGGTCAAATTAATTTTGCCCTGCTAGATTCTAGTTATTTAATTCTGCCAGTTTGTCTGTCAATTTTGCATTGTCAGTTCAGAATTAAATTCAGGCTTTCGGACATGCAAGGTCAAATGTTCTAAGCACATGGTCATTGAAGGACAACACCCCACCCACCTTTAACTTTGTCAGCTACGAGTCGAATATTCCGCTATTCACTATTTGATTTCACTTTTGGCTTAGGCACTTTTCAGGGTAGATTTGGAAAGAAATTGTTAGGCATGACATAGTTTTGGACCCGACTATGACAGTTTGTCTATGGCTAGTGGTTTAATACCCAGTGAGCACCCCCCTTAAAACGGACTTGTTCGTTTTGAGTCTCTTTTTGACCATGCCAGGTTTTCATCTTAAAGTCAAAGGAAATGTTTCCTGGGTGTTCCCCTTTGTGCTTTTTGTTAAGTTCAGAGTATAGTACTCTGTCAGGTCAGTTAATTCTGCTGGTCCAGAATAACTGTCAGTTGTTTTTTTTTGTATTTTCTGTTTTTTTTTTATTTCATGGTCAAACTGGATTTAATTCTGTCAGGAAACTGTTCAATTTGAGAGTTCAGAATTAAATTGGCTCGAACTCTGCCAGTGTTTTTTTGTTAATTTGAGTGTCGGTTCAAGGTCATTGAGTACATACCCCACCCACTTGTCCTTTTACTGCTTGGTGAAATATTGGATATTTCTTTTTTATACTCAAATTATCTCAGAGTTTATGGGTATCAGGTCTGGTTTAAAGTGTACTAGTTCATTTTGCAAGGCATGCAGAAATGTGAGAGATTTTGTGACTTAAGATTTAAGAATCTAGTTTGGGGAGGGTAATGCGGTAGATAATGTGGTTTAGGACCAAAGAGGCAATTTTTAATTGCTTCCAGCCAGTCGATGAGGTTTTCACGGATTTTATTCTGAAACCTCGAAGTAATTGTCCAAAAGACAGGGAAGTTAGTGGCTTTTAGTCCTTTCTAATACAAACTGCATGGACAAGTTTGTTTGTCAAGAGCTTTTTAAGCTCTCAAGAGCATGACTAAGGTATGACTGACAGTTGAGATTGATTGTGCTTAAATTTGGTATAATGAAAAGATTTTAGTTAATCACTTGAATGTTTACTCTCTCTTGAAATTCAGGGAGGAGGGGAAAGGATTAGAGTTTTTTAGGATTAAAGTTGAAATTTAACATTTCAAAATAAGCATCCATTATCACATTTAGATCTATCAAATTTGACTCAGTCTGTTGGCCATTCTAAAAAATGATCTGTCTGTTAAATAAATTTTAAACAACATTTCTAGCAGTCATTGCTCTTGAACTAATCTTGCTTTGGAAATGCATGGTCTTTTAGGCTATGCATAGACCCGGACCCTTGTCAGTCTTTTAGATTGAACAAGGTAATAAACTCCATGCCACAGGGTGATTCTGTCTTGTCTTTTAGACGGACCAAACGTGAACATCCTAGTCCTTGGGATCATGCGCACCAGGAAGAACCAGTGTTAAGTCTTTTAGACTAAGCACACAAAAGAATACAATTATATTTGGTTTCAGTCTTTTAGACTTAAGTTTGAAGCAGCAAAATAAACGGAAATTTTAAAGCAAGTGAAAAAACAACATAGGCTAAAGCTGTCATTTGGTACAACATCAGTCTCAATCAAGAATACCAAATGCTTTGAACAAAGTGAAACTTATCATATGAATTATCAAAATGCTGCAATTAGTTAGGGATGATTAAGCTTTCAGAATTGAACATTGACAGAAAATAATGCAGTGCATCCCTAGTATTCATGAGGTCAAAGCAATAAAACATTACCTGTTTATCTCTCATAGTTTACAGATTGGGAGTATTTGAAAACACAAAAGAACTTAATAATCTTTTACATTTTGAAGGGCTCATAAAAATGCATGTTGTATAGCAAAGCAATTAAATCATGATTCAACCAAGGTTGAAGATTTCAAGGCTTACTGTAAGTTAATGCAACCTGGAAAGTTTACTTGGTAACATTTCCCAAACTGGTACCTCGGGTATGTTACAGACCATTTTCCCTACATCTTGGTTGAAAATAAGGAAATATTTGCGCACTTGTTTCATTCTTTTCATTTTGAGAGTTGGGGGGAAAGTGGCAGATTTACAGTGGATGAAACCCAAAATTGGTTAGTGCAAAGTTAAACAGATGTGGTATTCTGAGGTTGAAAACATTTGCAGTAAAGTAGATCTAAGTCTGTATGAGAAAGATAAAGTTATGTGGGTTAAACATGATTGGTAAGATCTGTCTTAGCTTTTAGCTGGACAGACACAGGAAGATCAGTTATGGCTTTTAGTCTGACAAAATGATCAGATAATACAACCTTTATACAATTAGCCCTAGATACAGGTAATGTTGGTCAATAAGCATGATTTACAGTGGCATGGGGAAGTTTCCAGTAAGGTGCAATAAGGACATAGAAGGTAGGACCATGGCTTTTAGTCGTGTAAGGCAAATAAACTATTACATTAATACTCAAAGGACAGTAATTTCAGGGACATTTAAGATAGACAGGAAAGTTTTGGTTATAGCTCTATACAAAAAGGTTGGGTTTTTGGAGGGGTAACAGGCTATACTGTGTTGTATGTCCGTAAGAACACTTGATGCCTGATTTCAAAACATTAAAAGTGTATATTGCTATTAAGGGTCAGTGTGGTTTAAGAATTAAGGGGTCAGCTAGTATGGGCTACATGTATACATGGTTTGGGGGTAGCGCCTCATTCTATGAAGGGATCTGATCACGATTTTAAGGGAATGAGTTTAAGAAGCTCTATGGTCAAATTACGGCTGACACAGCCTATCTGTAAAGGAAGGGGTTGGGGGACTGTGTGGTCGGCCGGTGTACTTGGTTTGGGGGTAGCGCCTCATTCCTTGTTAAGATTAACACCGTTAGGGACTCGGGTCATAGAAGGCGGTTGCACCTCAAGGACAAAAAATCCTTGTGGCTCTATGGACGAGTTGTGGCTGGACAATATGTCTGTCAGCTTTTTCAGTAGGTCCAAAGTAAGATGGCAGATAAGCAAAAGAAACCACTGAAGCAAGCAAAGTAAGTTAAGTTTTAATTGGAGTATTTTGCAAGTTAATAGTTGCCTATAGAGGATTGTTCAATTAAGTCAATCTAATGAGTTTCATAAGTCCAAAATAACCAATGTATCATCAGAATGGCTTTTAGTCTCTGAATATATTGATACCTAGCAGAAGCACCTTACAAGCCGACTAGGACATTAATGCCTGGTAAGTTCTTTCTGGCTTTTAGCCGGATAAATAAAGCGTCTTAAGGCTTTTAGCTTTGTGCAGACATCAGGCATTACAGTGGCTTTTAGCCCTAGCATTGTATTGGCTTTTAGTCGTACATGCAGTACTCAGGTAAATCTATCACTTTGACGGAGAAGCTATCTATGGTAAAACTTGGTTCTTACCTGTCTTTGGTCCAAGCTGCCACCTTGGATTCCAATGATAAGGGTCTTCGAACCTCGATTACCACCGATTGTCTTTCACTAGGTTAATTCTACGTCTATCTCCATTAGCGTCATCCATAGTAAAAGCGGCTGGTTCCAGTCTCGTCGCTGGAAGACACTGATAAGCTGGGACCCAGCGAATGATGTAATTCCCGGAATCCACCCGGTACTGTACTCGATTCGCCCCACGGAGGGATCGTACCTAAATCTACTACACTCCCCCCGGTTTTATTAAATAGGCCATCCCCTAGGGAGTTGACATTACATGGATCCTCAGCCATGCAGGGTTTTCAATGCTGGGGCAATAGTTTATCTTATCACACTGGACCATGAACATCCCCAATAGCTGGAGTTGTTATTCTAAGGCAATCCAGCATTTGCAGGTATTTTAGAATCGGATTCCAACATATTGTGGTTCTTATTATGACTCTTTCATCAAACCATTGTTACTTCATGTAGAGTCCGACTGTTTTTCTGGTCAATCTGTACTGACAGTCCAGAAAAACACCGTTATACCTGCTATATCTCATGCGAAACAGTCCATATGGATCTTTCACCCAGGGGTATAAACATTCAATTCCCCCAAGCATTATTTCAAGTTTTCAACAGACAGGGATTCTTCGTCCTAACGAATGTGCATGTCTACTAGACTACTACCTTGGTGAACTGACTGAACTCTATTGTCTCTGCCAGTACCATTTCTTTTGCAGTCGGCAAGTCAAAGCCATTTTCACCTAGAGCTTTATCCCTTGGTAAACAAATGACTAACATGTCCCTTGGCTCTTGATCTATCCGCCAGTTTCCCGTCGCTGTGTATGCACCTGTCTGTAGCATTTTGGACCACGGTACCTCAAGGTCATAAATTGTCCTTTCTGACAGTCTATCCCTAGGCATTTTTGCTTGCCTTGGAACAATTATGATTACCGAGGACTTCGTTTTATATGGGGAATCACTAGACGAGATCTGCCTTGCGACTCCGTTTTCCTCATAGGTATGTCTCTGGTCCTTGGACCTACTTTTTGGGGCTTGATCCCTTCTTCTCTCTTAACCTGGGTTATTCCTTCCCAATCTTCTCCTTTTGGTGTCTAGACCTCTCAGTTGCCTTGACACACTGCCTGGTAAACCAATCTCTTCGACGACGTCCTCTTTGAGTGCGTTGTCTCATTTGATTGCAGTCTGACATTGAACCAGTCCACAATCGCCCTTGTCTACCTTTTTTTCTGACTGATCATTTTTGGGAAGCCAAATTATTATCTTTCATCTAGAAGAGGTCCAACTGTTCAGTTCCTGCTGGGACTCTACTATCCTCTCTTGTAGGACGTTGCTATACTTTAGTTGCATTGCAAGTCTCTACTTAAGTCTGTACTTAGCTGTTCAAAATGTCTTAATTAAATTCCAGGATCAAAGGGAAATGTCCCCTGGACTTCAACTGTCTCAATTTCCAGAGTGGTTGGGACTTTACCTCTATCTTCTGTCACTTCCAGAGACTCAACCTTTGTTATGTTTGCTGCATTCAAACTTTCCAGAATACTTCCAGTTTGATCCGGTGGCTCCTCTTTCACGGCATGCGAATACACATTAAATGTGTGCTCTTTAGAGACTACCTTTGGAATGACTTGTGTCCCTTCCCCTAGTTCCTCTGTTTCTGTTATACACTTGACCCTTGCTGTGTGTTCTGTGGGGTTTCTTGCCTCCGCATTACACTCGACCTTTGCCGTGTGCTTAATGTATTTCTCCTCTGTAATGGTTTGTTTGTATTCCACGGGTTCTTCAGTCTCCACATGACACTCGACCTCTGCCGTGTAATCACTGTGGTTTACTTCCAAAACAGCTAGTTTATCAGACTCGACTCTGGCCGTGCCCTTCAAACTTTCGATACTACTTTCATCTTTCTCAAGATTGGCAAACTTATCATCCGTAAAGATAGCGTATAGAGTGTGGAAGGACTGATACATTTCCATGACATCATCAGTGCGAAGAGTGTTTTCTTTGTTCAAATGTCCATCTCCCATTTGCTTGTCTTGCAGACTATCTTCCATTTCAGCAGATTTAGTTTCTGACTCGGCCTTTACCGTGCCAAAACTTGTGCCAACCTCAGCATGAGTAGCTGTTGTTTCCTTTGGCTCACCACCATACAAGATATTAAATGCTTGGCCAAGATCTGTTGCATCTTCTGTCAAAAGGCCTTTGTTTTCCTTGGTCGAATCTCGGCCTACAGGTCCGACCCTGATGAGTGTAAATCATCATCCTCCCTCTTGGTATGAATCGCATTTACATGTTTAGTGGTATATGGACATTCTCTTGCAAAATGCCCAGTTCTCCCGCATCCTATACATGCCTCCATTTTGTTCTGGGGAACAGTTCTCTGTCTTTGTGTTGACAGTGAAGCTTGAACCCGCTTCATGCATGTCGTCAATTCGGTCATCTTTCTTGCAACATCTTCCAAACCGCGTTCCGTTTTGCTGACTCTTGATTCAATTAGGTCGGACTGTTTGAAAGACACAGACTTTTTTGCCTCATCTTTTAGAAGTCTGTGCGCGGTTTGCACTAACCTTGTGGCTTGATCATTCCTCTCTTCGACTTCTTCGCTTCTAATGTTTCTAATATCCCTTCTTGCTTTACCATACATGACCTTATTAGTCTGCCGGAACCATCTGACTTTGTCCAATGCATCTTCAATTGAACCTGGTCTACATGTTAGAGCAAAATGACCAGCCTCCTTGTCTAAACATCCCTGGCAGAATCTCAGTGTGGCCTGTCTGTAGATCTGCCTGTCTGTGAAATCAGGGAATGCTTGCATTGCTAATTGAACAACTCTGTCTGCCCATTCCACAACTGTTTCTTTTTGGCCTTGAGATGCACATGTGAACCGTATTTGACTGGTTTCTGGTAAATCACGCACATCAAACCGCCTTTCCATCCTATCCATGATTTCTTGGAATGCGATGCCGGGAATTCTTCTAACTAAATTTGTGAAATATTCACTGGCTGTTCCCTCCAGACACCAGCACAATGTGTTCAGTCTTTCTCTTGGGCTCCAATGTTGGCCTGTCGTGAACATTTTAAATTTAGTGGCAAAGGCCTGCCAGTCCCCCTTTCCATCAAAATAAATACTTTCGGGAATTGACATATTCGGTGCCCTCATGTCAGCCTCTTCATTGCAACGTTGCCTTTGTCTAGGCACATTGTACCTGTCTCCATACTGATCTTGATTGTGTACCCACTGACAATGACCATAGTCCTCTTGAAACTCATTTGTGAAAGACCTAGGCCTATACCTTGGTCCCTCCTCTTGACATCCTGCGAATCTACTGGAATCACGGAAGGGCTCTGACTTTGGTGACATTGCAGAATAGAAACAATCATAACGAGCTTCCCTCTGTTTGTAAGAACGATCATTCAAATTCCTTTCATACTGCATGGGTTCATCTTTCAAATAATGATCCCGCCTGAAAGGTCCATCGTCCATTCTCTCGTATTCTGACCTGGACCACTTGTCGGAATGTTGACTGCCAGTATAGACTTCTTTTGACCTGTACTGAGGTTCTGCAGTATAGACTTTTTGTTGCCTGTACTGAGAATATCCTTCTTCCCTTTCATTATAAGCTCCTTGTGGCCTGCACTGACTATCATCAGTATAGACTTTTTGTTGCCTGTACTGAGAACTTCTATCTTCTCTATCAGTTTGGGCTCCTTGCTGTCTGTACTCATCAACTGCAGTATAGACTTTTTGTTGCCTGTACTGAGTATGTCTGTCTTCATCATTATCTGCAGTATAGACGTTGTGCCTGTACTGAGAATATCTCTCCTCTGCCTCTTCCCTCTTTTCAACATTTAGGGTTTGTTGTTGGTTTTGTGATGAAGAAACCTCAAATGCCTCTTCAAATGGTGAGAAGTCCAGGTATGGCAGCATATGTTCTGCATTCTTTAGACCAAGGTTGCAGAATATGTCTTCTGTCAAATTGCCATATTTCTCACGCTCCACCAAAATCATGTGAGACAGCTTTTTATTAATACTTCCAAACCCTATCAAGTCACCTGCCATACAGTAATTGATTTTTATCTTGGCTCTTGGACGATATCGACCCAAGTCCATGACTATCATTCACTGCTAAGCACTAAGAAAGGTGGTGTTTAGTAAACAAATAACATGTAAAACAATTAGAGACACCTAGACAATATAATTAGAAAGAATTCTTCAGAGAAAAAGTAAGTCTTAATCACCTATTTGAGTAATAGAGAACAGAAAAGGTGATGTCAATCAAGTTAAACAAGCGACAACTTTCAGGGCCTTCAGTACTTTGAAATTTACCTAACTATGTAAGAGTGGCTCTGAATTAAAATATTTAATTTGAATTAACCCATAGTTGAGTAGCAATTCGGAAATATTGAGCTAAAAAAATGAGACCACTTGTGTAACAGGTTTTAAGCACTTTCAGCTCTTTGATTTTATCTTTCAAAAGTCAAAACACTCAATATCGAGAAATGAATTTGTTACATACACAAAAGGTTGAAGATCTATGTATAGTTTTCCAGGAATTAATAAATTTCAGAAATGTACAACTTACAGTGCTTGCAGCCCTTTGATTTTGAATTGCAGCCGACTTTTTTTTTTTTTTTTTTTTTTTTTTTTAATTCAGATCTGCTAACCTGAATTCAGAGTGAAACCAAAACAAAAAATGTAGGGATTTTACGGCTGCTTATTAATTGTCTAGAGTCTCAAACAATGTGGGAAAAGAAAAAGATAGGAGACAACTCAAAATGTAATCAAGCTGTTAGTCAAGACAAAACACACACAAAAACATAAAACGAGTTGAAGAATCACAATAGTGTTCACAAAAGAATTGTTGAATTTTGATTTTAGAAGCTAAAAACAATTTTGGAATGTTTCTTTTGACCCAAATTACTGCGCATCAATTTTTGCACAGAGCGGAAGTGACCTAAATCTGCCGCGAATTTCAGAAAAGGAAAATAGAGAAACTGTCAAATAAGCAAAATATGAAATATTAATGCCAAAAACGAGTAGCAATTTCGCTGTTTTGTTGTTTTTTACCTTGATTAGATAACCCAGGAAGTCCAAAATCGGCAAACAGCTGAGTTTGCAATCAGCGTCTGCCACAAGCCTGACAAATCACTTTTGCAGAAAATGAATGCAATTCCTGAATTAATCTTATCGAGGTACCATCGATGCTCACCCGATAAGCTTAATGGTACTCTGATCTGACGTACAGACGACAAAATTGTTATTCCTCTCACGAATGACTAAGTCGAATGCCGGTAGTCGGATTTTCCCAAATTATGCGTTACAGGACGAAATCGACAACGCCACTATGGTAAAACTTGGTTCTTACCTGTTTTTGGTCCAAGCTGCCACCTTGGATTCCAATGATAAGGGTCTTCGAACCTCGATTACCACCGATTGTCTTTCACTAGGTTAATTCTACGTCTATCTCCATTAGCGTCATCCATAGTAAAAGCGGCTGGTTCCAGTCTCGTCGCTGGAAGACACTGATAAGCTGGGACCCAGCGAATGATGTAATTCCCGGAATCCACCCGGTACTGTACTCGATTCGCCCCACGGAGGGATCGTACCTAAATCTACTACACTTCCTCCCAGATGCAAGTTTTTTTAGGATGGAACCAATTCCTTTTAGATAAAGTCGGGGGGAATGTTGTGACGCGTGGAACCAGCAATGTGAGAGGTCACGAACTGTGACATATGAGGTCAAAGTGAGGCAGTACAAATAGCACGTGCCACCTGTGTACTGTGTAGTCTCCTGGAGGTCGGCCAACAGACACAGGGTTCCCACTGACTTTTAAATCTTGGGGTGAAAACAGTCGTTTTACAGCATACTTGCACCCCCTCTATATGAGACATAGAAGGCAGCCTGCAAAAATTGGAGGTGCAAGATTCAATTTTTGGGGTGCAAAACCCCCATTTGGGGGTTTTTGGGAACCCTGAGACAACATGTGTGGATGCTAACTGGAGACAACCAAGGACAATTACAGCCTATAACCACATTATAGTTCAGGTATTTACCCTACCCCCAAACTAGAACCCACCGGTTACTTTAAATAGGCCATTTTTCATTTCAAATATGAAAAAATCTAAATTTTGTTTGCACTACCAGACACCATAGAGATTCAATATGGTATGCTCTGGCTGAAACTGTAAGATATGCGCACACAAGAAAATGGGCATCTTTTCAAGAGCAGGTAATTGAAAAACGAAAAGTTAAGCTTTAGATTGTAAACGTCGCCGGTGAGGCAGACATTTTTTGTAGAGGTCACAATTCTTAATTTATTACTCAAATTATAGCTTATTTATTCCATTTCTTTGTTTTACAACTTATATAGAAATATTTTAAATCATATTATTAAAGTATTGAAAGTATGTTTAGGACTTTACTTTCTGTTTGATTTATTTTATCTGTTTTTAAAAGTTTAACGCTTACAGTACGGGAAGCTTTTGATGAATTTTACATACGTGCACCTGCCCTACTTTTACTGCACACCAAGCGAAATTGACCGTTACACATGAATAGACTGGTGAGCAGTTGTTACCTTTAGAATAAGATATCGGTTTAAATGTTTTCCAAAACACTCTTTTTATCTGCCTGACCCGAGAATTTGTTACAATATAAATAAGTTTAAAATTTTTAATTCATTTCAACAGTCGATGAAACAACAACGTGGTAAGAGGTGGTAGAAGCAATATTTACAAGAATAATACACTAACAGGACCAAATTTTAGTAACTTTATTATGAAGTTACTAAAATTTGGTCCTGTTAAAATTATTTACTTGAAAAGAGACACTTTGTATTTTGATAGTTAAAGGAATAAACCACATAAAAAGTGTTACTCTCAATGCAAGATCCGAAGAAAACAAAGCTTTTATCCATTTGCAATTACATTCTCTCTAATAAGCTCAAAATCGTTGCCATAACAGAAACGTGACTTGGGACTCAAGTTGATATAGCATGTATTAGTGAACTTCTCCCTGGTGGTTATCAAATCCGTCATGTCGCTCGCACTAGTAGACGAGGAGGGGGCGTAGCCGTTATACATTCAAATGCTATTGACCTCCGCCTTATAGAGACAAGTCAGGCCAAAACATTCTCGAATTTTGAATACATGGACTGCCATATTTTTGTGAACGGTTATGCCATTCGATTGGTTGTGGTACAATGTATATAGACTCCCACCGACACGTGACAGTGGTCTGAGTACCATCGATTTTCTCGACAATGAATGGCCTGCATTTTTAGCAAAGTTTACAACAATTAGTAGTGACATCGTTATAATAGGAGATCTGAATTTTCACATGGACAACCCATTAAATCACGAAACCGCAAAGCTTACAAGACTTCTTGAATCCTGCGGACTTAACCAGTATGTCTCCACAGCAACTCATATAAATGACCACACCTTGGATGTTATTATCACCAGAAAATCTGATAATACTCTTTCCGACGTACCAGTCTCTGACCCAGGGATTTCTGACTAGAACGGCACTACGTTCTGTGATCATTATGCGTTAGAAATCAGCGTATAGACAACCAGGCCTAGCCAAATTAGCAAAACTGGTTCGTACAGACGTCTTGGCTCTATTAATGTTCCTGTTCACTGCATCTCTCCATAATGAGATCTATATGAGATGATAAGATCTGTAAAGTTTCATGATTGTACCTTACATACTTTCCGAGTTATGCTCCGGTCAAGAATCATCTTGAAAATCAACAAAGGCAATAACTCCAAAAATTTGATCGGCAGACTTATGGTTCTTATGCACTGTATCTCTCCATAATGAGATCTATCCATCTTTGAAGTTTCATGCTTCTACCTATTAATACTTTTCGAGTTATGCTCAAGGTTTGGTCTACGGACCAACCGACACTTGCAAAACAATGTACCCCCATTTTCTTCGAAAGGGGGCATAATAATAAGACTAACATTTTCCGAAACAAGAAAAATTTAGGGTGGTCCAATCCAAAAGCCGTCACAGATGACTAAATGTTTGTTGATAAGATGGAATTTGCATACAATATAACTTAGAAACTATTGAGACAAAAGAAAATTCTGACTATCAGCATTTTCTTCTTTAACCTCTTTGTTTTTGCAAGCCTTCATCTTATTTGGCGTCATAGTTTGGAAATGTGTTAAGTCCCTAAAATATATATGTAAGAGGGTGTGAGGACATTTTGTTATATGAAATCTAAAAGCTACTTTGTGGTGACTCATAAGAATCGTCTCATTGAGAGGATTGTAGAGTCACCACAATATTATAGAGGGTTTAATGAACAATCAATGATATGTTGTGTTTTGTAAAGTCAGAATCTCCCTTACCTGTATGTGTCATGTTTTTATGCCCCCGATAGGGAGGCATCATAAATTTGACTTGTCCGTCCCTCCGTCCGTCCGTCCGTCCGTCCGTCCAAAAACTTTAACATTGGCCATAACTTCCTTATTACTTAACATATTCGCTTCATACTTTACCACAACATTCCTTGGTACATTACCTTTCTGTAGGCACATACTTTGGTGACCTTGACCCCTGGATGACCTTGACCTTGAACATAGATTGGCCATAATTTAAAATCAAAGCGGTGTCGGGGGCATTGTCATCTTACAGTGACAGCTCTTGTTAGATTAAAGTTGTTGAACATGGGTCAAACTCCAATATCAATGTTTGAAATGAAAGTTCATGGCAGAAAGGAGATGTAATAGAAATATTTCCATGGCATCATTCTTTGACATGAAATACCTTGAAAGTGCTATATTTATTACCACATTGAACAAATTAAGATATGAAATACCTTTGAAGCTTTATTAGCACTGCAGTAATTCTTTTCCTTCTATAACAGAGGCAGATGCTCGGTGGCTTCCCAATTGGAAAATGACTCCTTTTGCATCAATTTCAAATATAAATTTTCGTTTTGTTCTAATCTGTTTTTCATGCAGCATCAATCTGAAATGAAGTCAAAATTGCGAACATGCCATAAAAGCTTTAAAGTAAATGTATGTAACAAATATTGAAAACAGTAGAACTGTGACATTACCTATGTTCAATATTAACACAACAAATTCGAAAATAGTAGCCAATTTTACCATGTGTGGGGGTGCATTCAGTTGTTCTGCAGCAGTGAATTTGAAAAAACAATATATGAATGAACATCTCCTCTTATTGCCTTAATGTTTCCAAAATAATCTCCTGCAGAAATTATAAATGCCTCTTTAGGCTATAATGCAATTTTTAATCTCTAAATAACGTCTTTACATAAAAAAATCATTTCACTTGTGAACTCGCATTTACCCTTTTCCCAAGGCATAGAAAATATCTGTAAAAATAAGTGTTACCGTCAATTTCTTCTTATGGGCGTTTCGGGAAAACCAGGTCTTCTTTGGAGAGGAATAATCTGTATTTCAAAACTATAGATTAACAAAAGATACATTCAATACCGATTAATATTGTATCTGTACATTCTCATTTAGGCTTGCTTTTCACTGTCTGGTGATTCAGAAGCACTGCTTTCGGATTTCTTGTCAGTTTCTATTGATTTAGAAGTGTTGGTTTCTGATATCCTGTCTGTGTCATCCGTTTTTATGCTCCCCGAAGGGAGAGCATATAGTCGCTGCTTCGTCCGTCCGTCCGTCATTCCGTCCGTCATTCCGTCCGTCCGTCCGTCCGTCCGAAGCGATTTCTCTATAACCCTTGGGCCAAATCAAATGAAACTTACCATGTGAACTCCCTATGACATAATGCCGATGTACTTTTCCCAGTTTTTGGATTTGAGGCCTTGTCATGGGAAAGGGGGACTTAAGGTCAAATACACGTTTTCTCTAATTTCTCATAGTCTAATGGTCAGAATTTGATGAAATTTCATATTTGAGTAGTAAATCAGATGCCCTTGACAATAAACTACTTTAAATTTGCGTATAAACAGTATGTCATGGAAAAAGGGGGCTTAACGTTTGTTAACTTAATCTTAGCTCTGCATGGCATACATTTATTGTGACAATGCCTTTATCGGGGAGCATTGTCCGTCTCTGACGGCTCTTTTTGGTTCCCGTTTGATTACCTGAAGCTCCATCTCCACACTTAAGATTGAGCTGCACGAACCCATACTAGCAAGTGTTTTAGCTTCCTAAAGGCAACAAACCTTACTAGTTAGACTAGAGGCGTTTTTTCTGTAGACGCTGCATATTCCAATCAATTTGTTGGAGGCGACATTTGTTAATCTTCTTATTTTTTTCCATATACCCTTTAGCCTCACGTCCTTCATTTTGAGATAGGTGGTATAATGCTCCACAGGCAATGTAGGAGGCATCGGTATTGGAGAATACATCACCGATGTAGTTTTCTGTGTTTTTGGTTCCCGTTTGATTTCTGGAAGGTCAATGTCCACGGTCTGTTTTTCTGGAATTACGAATTCACTCTGTGTTTCTGTTTCTGGAATTGATTCCGGTATTTTCTGTTTTTTGGTGGGTTTAGGTTCTCCATCTTCATTTTTTCGAGTTTTGTTATTCATCCTTTTTAAAAGTTTGATAAAGAAATGAACGAGAATGTAGACATTCATGTTTTTGGTATAATAGGATTGAGAAAATCAACACTTTCTTCTCATTTTCATCAACCCATTTCCAAAGAAGACCTGGTTTTATAACTTTACGGCCATTTTAGGACTGGAAACAGATACCCATCATCAAAACTATAGATTAACACAAGAAACATTCAATACCTATTAATATTGTATCTGTACATTCTCATTTAGGCTTGCTTTTCACTGTTTGGTGATTCAGAAGCACTGCTTTCGGATTTCTGGTCCGTTTCTATTGATTTAGAAGTGTTGGTTTCTGATATCCTGTCTGTGTCATCCGTTTTTGGTTCCCGTTTGATTACCTGAAGCTCCATCTCCACACTTAAGATTGAGCTGCACGAACCCATACTAGCAAGTGTTTCAGCTTTCTAAAGGCAACGAACCTTACTAGTTAGACTAGAGGCGTTTTTCTGTAGACGCTGCATATTCCAGTAAAATATTTGGTGGCGACATTTGTTAATCTTCTTATTTTTTTCCAGATACCCTTTAGCCTCAGGTCCTTCATTTTGAGATAGGTGGTATAATGCCATTTTTAGCTGATCTTCAGAATGTTCAAAATGTTCGGTAATGCAGACAGTCTGTTCAGGGCGTCACAAATATTAGAACACTCCACAGTTAATGGAGGAGGCATCTGTATTGGAGAATACATCACTGATGTAGTTGTAGATTTCTTTGGTTTGGTTTTCTGTGTTTTTGGTTCCCGTTTGTTTCCTTAAAGGTCAATGTCCAAAGTCTGTGTTTCTGTAGACGTTCATGTTTTTGGTATAATATGATTGACAAAATTTGTTGTAGATGATGTGAATGAAATTTAAAATTAATTGGATAGAAAACATTGTGGTGAATGAAGAAATACTTTCTTCGTTTTCCACGATATTTTCAGAAGAAGTTATATTTTATATATCTGTGACACGATTAATGTATTAAGTTATTGGTTGATGAAGAACAGCTTTTTGGATGAAATTTTAGTAATGAAAGTTATAAATATTTACCGAATTTTTGCTAGATATTGATAAAATGATGATCTTTTTTTCCCTTTTTTGAATTTCTGGTCCAATATGCTTTTCCTCGAAAGCAAAATCAAAGGATGACCATTTTCTTCTTCTTATTCTACCCTTTTTCTTTTTAGTAAGAGATAAAATCTTGTTTTGTTATTGCTATATTTTTCGAGGTAATAATTCACGATTGTCACTGATTTACTCTGAAATGTTATGTAATGAAATGTCTCAAACGTCATTGGTCTTCTGGCATGTTGTATGTAGTAAGTGGGGCCAGGCCGGTGATGTTGGCGATCAGGCGCAGTAGAGATGTTGTTGTTATCTCGTCTTCTTCCTATCGGTCCCGCGTATCTTCTAATTTTCAATGGACCTTATGGAAGTTCTTCCGTCAAATCTTGGACAATAAATTGTCCGAAACCAGACGACTCTGAAGGTCCAAGGTCTATGACTCATCGCGCCGGAGTTGAATAAGTTTGTAGAGGCCAAGGGTGGAGTGATCTGCTCTGCTGTTGAGTCGTCGATGTCAGCCTAAGATTAAAAAAAACTATAGTATTGTTATTGTTTTTTGTATTTTGTTTTTGTTGTGAATATTTGTTGTAAATCGTAGTATAAATGTAATTGATAAATTCTTTAAGTAAAAAATATATGTATGAACATGTTTTAATATTTAAAGATAGAATGGTGTACGGATAGCGTGTTTACCTTCAAGGTCGTTGTTGGTCCGTACAAACTCGCGGAGGACGCACCAGTTACTGTGTTACCATATAGGTTTCCACGGACCCAAGTATGGTCCATGTAACCTACGATGTTCAGAACTGGTCCGCCTACCCCGCTCGGGGACTGTCTTGACTCTTAAGTTGGTCGAAGGCTGGTTGGATCTGTTCCGTCGGGAGGTAAGGTAGAGAATGAGTTTGCGGAGGAACAGGAATTTGTCCCCCCGCAAGATGCAGGCTTCTGTCTAGATCTTTCTGTAGATACGCTGTGTCAGATGGAAGACACGGCCCTTTATGACCGCTGCGGGGAAAACTTACCTTATCGCCTACCAAGCAGCTGAAAGTTAAAAGAAAAAAAACCATTAATATTAAGTATTCACGGTATGTAATTAAAACGGTTAAAAAAATGCAAAAATAGACTGTTTTCGCAATGCGATGAGATATGAACGTGTTTTCTCAGAGAAAAGAAAGGTATGGTCGATGTCTAAAATAGATGAGTATAATTTAGAATTGTTGTTCGCGGGCATAAGAGGGCGATATCACGTGGTGTCTGGCGATTTCAAATTAATAAAGAGTCTAATTGCCCGAAATATCGATACGGAATCGAACGGCTCTACTAGATGTAGTTATTATATGATTTTGTTGTAAATTGATTTTTTAGATGAATAACTAGTTGCAATTACATGTACTTTATTATTTTCTCAATAATGGATAGGCTAAATTAGGTTTTTAGTGGCTGATCAAGGGGAAGGGGAGCAAACCCGTGTAGCCTTTTTATTTCACATTCATGCAGAAATACAGTCCAAATTAAAATTGTGTAATACAAGAGATGTGTGTAAGCCAGGTCAATAAGATATAGGCCAGGTTAAAGTTTTCTTAGGCTATGGACAAGATTGAAGTTTGAAAATCAACAAAGGGCAATAATTCCAATAATTTGATAGGCAGAGTTACGGTTTGTTTGCATTGCACCTCTCCATAATGAGATCTATCCACCTGTAAAGTTTCATGATTCTACCTTACATACTTTTTGAGAAATGCTCCGGACAAGAATAAAGTTTGAAAATCAACAAAGGGCAATAACTCCAAAAATTTGATCGGCAGAGTTACGGTTCTTGTGCACTGCACCTCTCCATATTGAGATCTATCCACCTGTAAAGTTTCATTATTCTACCTTCAATACTTTTTGATTAATGCTCCGGACAAGGTTTGGTCTACGGACCGACCGACCTACCGACACTTCCAAAACAATATACCCCCATTTTCTTCGAAAGGGGGCATAACTACTCTTATTTGAAAGCTGTTGCAGACACCAAAATAATAGAGATCGATTTATCAACAGAGACGCATTTACGGACTTTCACTATGATTATGTTGGTATGATCCTTAAACCTCGCAAAAACAGCTTAATTGAAGCCGAAGTAACACTGTTTCAAAATATTGTTGATACCGTCTGTCCCTAGCCCGTCGTTCTTGAATGACTTTCCTGTCGGCCTGATCCTGAGCGTGGTAAAACATTTTCACGTCGTCCGAGTTCTCGGGCAAGGGGTAGGCCTCATATTCCTGAACGACTCGCCATCCATGTTCTGATGAATCTGCGAGTTTGATACATTTTTGATATTTCTGTTGGTCTCTCTGTGTGTCTTCTGGTGGTTAAAAGTACACTTTTTCACTGTTCGACACAAATCCACACCCTGGGACACTCGTAAATGATCTGCTTCCACCATGGATGCGTCCTTATTTGAACGGTTTATCACTGTCCATAGGGAGGGGTTCCAGTCCAACCAAGTTCCTGAAGCCATTGTTCCAGCCCTCATAGATGTTGTTTGTCCGGGATGTGTCTGTCATTGTGCCATTGTGAACATTCTACGTCTCTGGTGGGGACAAAGTTCTACTAAAAAGGAGGGTTCCAGCAGGCGTCATAACAGTTCTGAAAACAAGGGCTGCGCAGAGCGGCGCATATACGCCCAAGAGAGGCTTGTCAGTAAAATTGGCCATTTTGTAAATTCAAGGGTAGATAATTCAAACATGAAATGTAATCCAAATTTTGTTTTCACAACCAGACACTATATAAAGATTCATTGTGGCTAGTTTGATTAAATTCTGGTTGGAACTGTAGGAGTTGCGCGCACGAGAAAATTGGCATTTTTGAGATAATGAGCATTTTCCCTTAAATTCAAGGGCAGATAATTCGAGAACGAAAGCAGTTATCTGAATTCCGTAAGTGGTGTGCATATCTAGATACCATGGGAATTCATTGTGGCAAGTCTGATGAAATTCTGATCAAAACTTTAGGAGGAGTTGCGCACACAAGAAATTGCTAACGGACGGACAGACGGACGGACGACCGGGGCCATAACATAATACGACCCTTCGGGCGTATAATAAAGATATAAAGTGACATACATGTACATCGTTGGTAACATACATATCTTTATTTCTTCACTATATCGCACAGACAATGCAGTTGATGTTCATAACTTACGAGTACCGGTATAGTTCCTGCGCACTGTTCTACGTATAAAACCAGCTTAAAGATTCAATGTTTGACATCTATTTTTCTAATGTAGATTAAATGTTACAAACCTGAGTGAACCATTCACGTATACCGAATCAAAGTAATCCACCAGGGTAGTCATGGATCCCAGAGTGACGGACCTGATGTACTCCATACCAGCTACAAAGTCGTCTACAGGAAGGAACGCCAGTCCGTCGAGCAGTCCACAGAAGTGACGGGCCTGCTCACACTCGTGGTACACATACTGTAATCCCTCGTCCTATTCCCGCCCCAGGTGGACTGAGTTAGGTGGTAGAAGCATCCCTGAAATGTTAAAAGAGAAGTATTACATTTTTAGAGAGCGTAGTCTCTCTATTAGCAGCCAGAGGCCACAAGCCAATATTTTGCAAACCGAACAACAGAAATAGTTCCTTCCAATGAAGACAAAATAGATCTAAACAACAATTGGAATAGTCTACAACCATACATGTCTTTATATAAAAATATATGACTTGTATGATCTATGCAAAAAATTCAAGTAAACAAGTCTTAATTAAATAGAAAAAAGATCAGTGTAGTAATTTGTCATTTACAATTGGGTCATGCAGGTCATTCAGTCAAGTCATGTAACCTAAATTTTGGACAGTGCAAACAGTCTAAAAATAGAATCACATTCCACAGACAGATTCTAGTGCATAGTGAGTGTCTATCTGGGTAATGTGTAGTAAAGCCATAAGGTAGTAAAGCCGTAGTATGTTATGCCGTGGATAAAAGGGTCATTAGAGCAAATTTCCTTATCAACTCAACTTCTCATACATTTATGAATGGGTTGATTTGAATTTCCCTTTCCCAATCAAACGTGTCTCCAAGAGAAAGTTTTGAAAACATTGAGGCACTTTCTCCTTTTGCCTCAATATTTTCTTAACAATATTATGCACAATTCTAAACTTTAAAAATATTTTGTCACTTGCATCAGCTTTTGAAGTGGACCACTTCAAAAATTGTTGTTCGGAAATTTTTTGTTGTATGGTGACACTATGCTGCATCACAGAAAAAGAGGCTTCAATTATGTTGTCAATAGTTAATACATTCCTCCATTCATGGTTGAATGCATAGCCAAAAGTGCTGAACTCTCCTTATTTTACAATGAAAATTTAGGGAAAATCCAATTTAGCCCCCCCCCCCCCGCAATAATTCAGACACATGGGCTTCAACAATATGAAATTGCTTCCTACGGGCCTGACACAACTCCACTTATATTCGATGATGGGTTTGCATGACGATCACACAGAATGCTCCCAATTATGTAAGCATGCAATATTGTCACAGTTTGAAATTTATGTTGTGTCAAATACGCTCTCTAACAGTACTTTCAGTACTTTGATTTACTATATTGCTTTAAATTCTTAAAATATCGGAGTTGATTTATAGTGCTCCCTTCGACAATGTATTATTAATGTAGCGTTTTCTTTGACTTTTGTCATGCGTTTTCTTTAACCCTTACAGATGACAGCTTCTTCAATAGAATTAAAGATAATGTACAACAGCTATCATACCTGTATTATGTATATCAGGAGAAAGTGTCGTTCGTAACGCCTGGTGTATAGCCTGTTCGTAGTCCACAACAACTGTAGATGGCAAAGGTCGTAGACCCTTCTGTAGACACGTGTCCATGTTGGCGGTCATGCATTCTTCGTATGTCTGTTGATTCTTTGATGGTAGAAGAGCGTATACAGCGCCACTGGCATATGAGTCACCCATACCCCACCAGCAGATCTGTTGAAACTGGGTTGGTGCAGTTGAGTGTGTTCCGTCCATAAACCACGTGTCTGTTGAACACAGCAGGACCACATTTATATCTGACGAATAAATAAGGATACGACTGGACGTGGATTCATTGTCGTAGATTAGGTTAGTCTGGTATTGGATCCCAATATTTTAGAGCAATGGCAATATTTATTAGACGGTGTAAGTTTCAGTAACGTTCATCCAAAAACACAGATCTTAAAGGTATCCCCTGTGGTAGCCTATGAAGCACTCATCACGAAAATAGAACGAAAAACACAAGTACATGGGTTTTTGTTAAATCGTTTCTACAATGCAAGAGCACTAGGAACGCAGGAAGTTAAACAATTTTAGTACAATGAGAGATCTATATCCGAGTGGAATGACCCCCAGCTGTGGAGGGGGATTAGAAATATCCCGGCTGCCATGTCCTGTAGCAAATGGTAAGACCCCAAGCAAAGGACAGTGTGTCTGTAACGGACCCGCTTGTTGGCCGTGAGTGGATACTCGTAAGCCGGAAAAGGGGATCCTGGTCAGTTGAGGGAAGCCCAGGGCTCTCCAGCTTCCCAACACGCTGGCTTTGGCCTCGGCTTCGGTGTAAACGGGAGCTTAGATGAGCATAGATCAATGTTATACTTACCTTATCCATGTTTTGTTACAATGTTATTTGTGCATGTGTCACTCTTTGCATTGTCATTTTAGTATCGTAATGTTGCTCAAGTCTATATAGGCTCATGGGCTAATTGAGTTGATTAAATGTCATGTTCGGAATTGATTTGCATGATAAATTTCTGTTCGCAGAGCTATATCATGTATCTTTTTGACGAACACGTTAGTTGATTGGCTTGAGTATACTATCTGGGTATCCCTGGCATGGGGAGCTGGAAACCCGCTCCCTTTACCATGTCCCCTTGTTGGACCCCGAGGTGGGTGGGGGCCCAGATAATGAACGTTTAATCTTCAAATATGGATTCTAAAAATTATAAACGGACTCGCTCGGAATATGACTTGGACTTGGATAACAGATCAGGCAACTTGAATTTTCCCAGATTTCTCCTCATTGAATCTACAGATAAAGAAAAAGCTCTTTCAACACTTTCGCCATTCGTCATCAACAAATGTATTATATCTTACGCCGGAGAACCAAAATCGATCAAAACAATGAAATCCGGTGCTCTTCTTGTCGAAGTTGACAAGAAGTCGCATGCGGACAATTTGCTGAAGATTAAGAACTTTTTTGAAATTCCTGCAAAATGTTACGAACACGGCACTAAACTCTTCAAAAGGTCTAATTCGTTGCCCCGATCTGCAAGGGGTTTCAGAGGAGGAAATTGTTCAGGAACTCTCGTCACAGCATGTCACTGCGGCTCGCCGCATACATATTTTCAATAACGGATCTAGGAAACCAACCAACACTATAGTTTTAACCTTTAACACGGCTCTGCTCCCCAAAACACTAAAAGTTGGATACTTAAAAGTTAATGTTGACTTGTATATACCTAACCCGCTCCAGTGTTATTGTTGTTATAAATTTGGACACCACGAGAAGAACTGTAAAGAGGAATTTGCTCGTTGTCATCGTTGTTGCGAATCGCCAGAAACGCACGACTATCTCAATTGCAGCAACACGCCAAAATGCCACAACTGCGGCAAAGCTCATAAGTCAACATCTCGTGTTTGTTCCCACTGGAAGCGGGAAAAGGAAATTGTGACCGTTAAATGTCGAGAAGGCCTCTCATTTTTTGAAGCCAGAAAAATTGTGGATAGTCGCGTTAATCTAACTTCTTCCTACGCTAATGCGACCAAAGTGAATTCATCTAAAACTGAAAGTGATTGTGAAAATTGCAAAGGTCTTTTAAGGAAATTATGTATTCTTTTTCCTGAGAAGAAAGATGAAATTTCACAACTTTTTCCTTCATCAAAAACTTCACAAACTAATTCACCATCTACTTCTGACAAGATCCCGCAACCTAAATCGACAAGTCCTGAACCAAAAACAACAACCGTTACACCATCAACTCCTGCTCCAGCTACCAAAAATGTACCAAAATCAGATTCAAAGTCCGAGTCCAAATCTAATAGTAACGAAACAGTCAACCAATCTAGCCGTGAATCAGCTAATCTGAACCGAAGGCCTGGACCTTCAAAAACGGTGATCTCTGATCGCCAGCCAAAAGGATCACAAGATCCGATTAAACAATATAATCGGTTTGAGTGTCTTGAAGAAGACATGATGATCGATGAACTTGCAGATTCCAGAAAGAATAAGCAAGGTAACATTATCAAACTAAATAAAAAATGAATATGTTCAGACTTCCGTTACTATGTGGTATACTTTTAATCTTATTATCTATCATGGCGAATACAGTTATTCAATGGAATTGCCGAAGTATTAAATCAAATTTCGAAGAACTTAATCTTCTAGTCTCGAAAGAAAAACCAGTAGCAGTTTGTCTACAAGAAACTTTTCTAAAAGATACTGACAAGTTTACCCTAAAGTATCATTCTTGTTACTTCAAAAACTTTATGGGGAGTGAAAGAGCTTCAGGTGGTGTTGGTATCATTGTAAATAACAATGTTCCACATCGTCATGTACAGCTTGACACTAATTTACAAGCAGTAGCTGTTAGTATTTCTATGAACAAAACTATTACTCTTTGTTCTATTTATCTTCCTCCTAGTTCTCCTGTCGACGGCAGGAAACTAGACAGACTAATTGAACAATTGCACAAACCTTTCCTTTTAATGGGCGACTTTAATTCCCACCATGCATTGTGGGGTTGTTCAAATACTGACAACAAGGGTCATATTGTTGAAGACTTTATTTCAAGACAGGACCTATCTCTCTTAAATGACAAGTCATCTACTTACCTACACCCTGCTACTGGTTCATATTCATCATTAGATTTGACAGTTTGCAGTCCTCAAATTTTTCCAGATTTAAACTGGAAAGTTGATGACGATTTGCATGGCAGTGACCATTTTCCGATTCTTATTTCGGAAATTGGGTCATCTGTACAGGAACGACCACAACGGTGGAAACTCCATAAAGCAAACTGGGGCTTGTTCAAAACTGTTTGTGAACAGGCCATTACACCTCAAACTTTTGAAGATTGTGAAAATCCTGCAGAGTTATTTACTTCTCTATTATATTCATCTGCAGAAAAGGCAATTCCAAGAACGTCTAAAAATCCTAAACATCCAAATAAGCCATGGTTTAATGATGATTGCAAGAAGGCTATAGCAAAGCAAAAGTCAGTTCTTAGAGAGTTTGATCTAAGGCCGACTAAGGAAAATCTTATCAAGTTTAAAGTTGCACGTGCGAGGGCACGGCGCACTATTAAACGTAGTAAACGTACGTCTTGGAGACAGTATGTATCTAGATTAAATTCTAGATCGTCTGTCAAAAAGACTTGGGATATGGTGCGTAAAATTAATGGCAAAAACTCTTCACTAAGTGTTGGGCATTTGAATACTGATAATGGCGTTGTTTCATCTAAGCCAGACATAGCAAATGTCTTAGCAGATACTTTTGCCAAGAAATCCTCCTCTTCTAATTATTCGCCAGAATTTCAAAAACATCAAGAACAAAAAGAAAAAGTTAATTTGAATTTTAAATCCAAAAATACAGAGCATTATAATAAAGAATTTACTCTTAAGGAGCTTAAAACTGCCCTTAAGAAATGCCTTGATACTGCAGTTGGATGTGATGACATCCACTACCAGTTCTTGAAGCATTTACCACACCAATCCCTTCAGTGTTTACTTGATATCTTTAACAGTGTTTGGAAAACGGGAATACTTCCAGCCTCGTGGCGGGAAGCTATTGTCATTCCAGTACCCAAACCTGGCAAAGATTCAGATAATCCTTCAAATTACCGGCCTATAGCCTTAACAAGTTGTGTTTGTAAAACCATGGAAAGAATGGTCAATGACCGTCTTGTATGGTTTCTTGAGAAAAACAAACTTATTACGTCGGCCCAAAGTGGCTTTCGTAAGCAAAGAAGCACCCTCGATCATTTAGTTCGCTTCGAGACTTTTATACGAGAAGCTTTTATCAAGAAAGAACACGTTGTTTCAGTCTTTTTTGATTTAGAGAGTGCATATGATACCACATGGAAGTATGGAATCATGAATGACCTTCATGATTTCGGTATACGAGGTCGCCTTGCTTATTTCATTTCTGCATTTTTGGATGAACGGCAATTTAGAGTCAGGGTTGGAGATACGCTCTCTGATCCTCATGAACAGGAGATGGGTGTCCCCCAGGGCTCCATTCTTTCTGTTACACTTTTTAGTGTTAAAATCAACAATATTATTAAGGCTACTTGCCCTGGTATTGAATATTTTCTTTACGTTGATGACTTTTGTATTTGTTATCGTTCAAAACATATGCATACCATCGAACGACAGTTACAACAGGTTTTAAATAACCTGAGTAAATGGTCGAATGAAAATGGTTTTAAATTTTCTAAAACCAAGACAAAATGTATGCATTTCTGTAAATCCAGAAAACTCCATCCCGATCCAGAACTCACTTTGGACGGGATCCGAATTGAAGTTGTCCCAGAATTTAAATTTCTGGGTCTTTTATTTGACTCTAAATTATCGTTCATCCCGCACATAGAATATCTGAGCAATAAGTGTAAGAAAGCTCTAAATCTTTTACGTGTCGTCTCCAGTATGGACTGGGGTGCAGACAAAAAAGTTTTATTACGTCTTTATAGATCTCTTGTGAGATCTAAATTAGACTATGGTTGTGTTGTGTACGGATCTGCCCGTCAGTCATACTTGCGCAAACTTGATTCTATTCATAATCAAGGCTTGCGTATTGCGTTGGGCGCATTTAAAACATCGCCAATAAATAGTCTTCATGCTGAAGCGAACGAACCATCTTTAAACTTACGTCGAAAGAAATTGTCTATGGATTACTATTTGAAGTTAAAATCTAATCCAGACAATCCCACACATGATTCTGTATTTGAACCTCTTTACGAAGAGGACTTCAAAAAGAAGGAATCAGAAATACTACCCTTTAGTTTACGTTGTAAAGCTGACATAGAATCTCTAGATTTCGATCTAGATGATGTGGCCGAACATAAAGTTCCAGATGTTCCTTTGTGGACGTCTAAAAGTCCCACCTTTATTTATGATCTAGCTTCAACTAAAAAATCTGAAACTGATCAAGTTGTATTTAAAACTAAATTCCTTGAAATACAGGAAAAACACATCCTTCACTTCCAAATTTATACAGACGGGTCTAAAAATGAAGAAAAAGTTGCTTCAGCTGCCATCTTGGATGGTTACAAATATCAGTATCGTCTGCCTGATAATTCATCCGTTTTCTCTGCCGAGCTCAAGGCTATTGACCTTGCGCTTGAGCACATTATTGAAAATGGTTATTGGCGTTACATTATTTTCACAGACTCTTTATCTAGTATGCAAGCGCTGGAACACGAGAAAACGGACAACCCTATCATAGTTAAACTTCTTGAAAAGCTGTCTCGTATCTATGCTGCTGATGAAGATACTGATATTGTCTTTTGCTGGCTTCCAAGCCATTGTGGTCTACGTGGCAACGAAGAGGCAGATAGGGCTGCCAAGGACGCGTTGTCACTAGATGTTTTACCTTTTAAAGTTCCCTTTACTGATTTTAAACCTCTAATCAATACTTTTATCCACAATGTATGGCAGAACTGTTGGACTGACCAAGCAAATCAACGAAATAAATTATTTTCGATTAAACCTTCACTTGGTGAATGGCTGCCAGGTCTTCGGTCTGACCGCCGCGAGGAATTAGTTTTGGCCAGATTGCGAATCGGTCATACTCATTTGACCCATTCGCACCTATTAAAGAACGAGGTAGAACCGCAGTGTATTCCTTGTAATGAGACACTTACTGTCCAACATCTACTCATTGATTGTGTAGATCTTGCCATCATAAGAAACAGGCACTTTAACGTTGATAATTTGAAATCGTTATTTGATACCGTGAGGCCTGAGTCGATTTTTAATTTTCTTAAAGAGTGTAATCTCTTTAGAAAGATTTAGCTCTTTTTATTATAGTCTGTGATATTTGATCTGTGATACTTTAGTTACGTTTAATATTCTATATTTATTTGTTCTGTGTATTTTCCGGTCGGGTGGACTCGGACATGGGTGTTCTCTGATCTGGGAGGAGCCCATGTCTATTCGTCCTCACATCGGATTATTCATGGTTCATGGTTGTTTTGTCTAGTTTTAATATTGTGTTATAATACTAGTATTAATTAATTTTATACAAGGTAACATTATCTATTCTTGAATTAGATATAAAGTCACTATAATGTACCTTTCTGGATGTTTATGTAACTATATACATATCACTAATTTTGTATACATCCAGGTGTGTGTTGATGTTGCGCCCAATATGACCTTAGTAGTCGACGGGCCTTAAAACACTATTCATTCATTCATTGTCGTCGTTGTGGTGATTTAGCAGATACCCATGACGTCGACGATTGCGAGAACTCCATGAATTGTGTCAACTGCGATGGTGCACACATGTCAACTTCTCATGTATGCTCGCATTGGAAGCGGGAAAAGGAGATCGTAACTGTGAAATGCAGAGAAGGACTCTCCTTTTTCGAAGCCAAAAAGATCGTTGAAAGCCGTTCCCAACTTGCCTCTTACTCCCAGGCAACAAAAGTTAATCAATCATCAAGTAAAGGTGACAGTGGCTGTGAGAATTGCAAGGGGCTTTTCAGGAAGCTAATGATATTATTTCCTGAAAAGAAAGACGAGATCTCTAAGCTGTTTCCTTCATCTAACCCTGTTGTGGCTTCCTCTTCTTCCTCTAATCCTGCAGTACCATCTTCATCTCCTACTACGAGTACTTCTACTTCACTTAAATCCTCAGAACCTGAACCACCTTTACAAAAGGCACCCGACACCTCTAAAGTTACAGATCGTTCCAAGCCAGCCAGCACAGTTTCTATCAGCAATAATGAAAACAAGTCTAGTTATAATGAAGATCGAAGGCCTAAGCCTTCAAAACCGGTGATCTCTGATCGCCAACCAAAGGGATCTCAAGATCCCATTCAACAATACAATCGGTATCATAGTCTTGAAGAAGACATGATAACCGAGGACCTCGCAGATTCCAAAAAGAATAAGCAAGGTAGCAGCATTATAAAACTTAACAAAAGATGAATAATTTAAGACTTCCAATACTCTGTGGTACAATTTTAATTTTAATATCTCTCATGGCGAATACTATTATTCAATGGAATTGTAGAAGTATTAAGTCCAATTTTGAGGAACTTAGTCTTTTAGTCTCTAAAGAAAAAGCAGTAGCAGTTTGTTTACAAGAAACCTTCCTTAAAGATACAGACAAATTTACCTTTAAATATCATTCTTGTTACTTTAAAAACTTTACGGGAAGTGAAAGAGCATCAGGAGATGTAGGTATTATTGTGAATAACAATGTTCCACATCGCCCTGTGCAGCTTGACACTACTTTACAGGCAGTTGCCGTAAGTGTTTCTCTCAACAAAACAGTAACCCTTTGTTCTATTTATCTTCCTCCTAGTTCTCCTGTTGACAACAGGAAACTAGATCGTCTTGTTGAACAGTTACCCAAACCTTTTATTTTAATGGGAGATTTTAATTCCCACCATACGCTGAAGGCATGTTCAAACACAGACAACAAGGGCCATATTGTTGAAGACTTTATTTCAAGGCACGATCTTTCTCTTTTAAATGATAAGTCATCTACTTATCTACATCCTGCTACTGGTTCTTATTCATCATTAGACTTGACAGTTTGCAGTCCTCAAGTTTTTCCAGATTTTAACTGGAAAGTTGATGACGACCTGCATGGCAGTGACCATTTTCCGATTTTTATTTCGGAAATTGGGCCATCTGTACAGGAGCGACCACAAAGGTGGAAACTCCATAAAGCAAACTGGGGCTTGTTCAAAACTGTATGTGAACAGTCCATTACACCTCAAGCTTTTGAAGATTGTGAGAATCCTGCAGAATTGTTTACCTCTCTGTTATATTCATCTGCAGAAAAAGCAATTCCAAGAACATCTAAAACCCCTAAACATCCAAATAAGCCATGGTTTAATGATGATTGCAAGAAGGCTGTAGCAAAGCAAAAGTCGGTTCTTAGAGAGTTTGATCTAAGGCCGACTAAGGAAAATCTTATAAAGTTTAAAGTTGCACGTGCGAGAGCACGGCGCACTATTAAACGCAGTAAACGTACGTCTTGGAGACAGTATGTATCTAGATTGAATTTTAGATCGTCTGTCAAAAAGACTTGGGATATGGTTCGGAAAATTAGTGGCAAGAACTCCTCGCTCAGTGTTAGTCATTTGAATACTGATAATGGCGTTGTTTCATCTAAGCCTGACATAGCAAATGTTTTGGCAGATACTTTTGCCAAAAAATCCTCCTCTTCTAATTATTCACCTGAATTTCAAAAACATCAAGAACAAAAAGAAAAAGTTAACTTAAATTTTAAATCCAAAAATACAGAACATTATAATAAAGAATTTACTGTTAAGGAGCTAAAAACATCCCTTAAGAAATGCCATGATACTGCAGTTGGATGCGATGGTATCCACTACCAATTCTGGAAGCATTTACCGCACCAATCCCTTCAATGTTTACTTGATATCTTTAACAGTGTTTGGAAAACGGGAATACTTCCAGCCTCGTGGCGGGAAGCTATTGTCATTCCAGTACCCAAACCTGGTAAAGATTCAGATAATCCTTCAAATTACCGGCCTATAGCCTTAACAAGTTGTGTTTGTAAAACCATGGAAAGAATGGTCAATGACCGTCTTGTATGGTTTCTTGAGAAAAACAAACTTATTACGTCCGCCCAAAGTGGCTTTCGTAAGCAAAGAAGCACTCTCGATCATTTAGTTCGCTTCGAGACTTTTATACGAGAAGCTTTTATCAAGAAAGAACACGTTGTTTCAGTCTTTTTTGATTTAGAGAGTGCATATGATACCACATGGAAGTATGGAATCATGAATGACCTCCATGATTTCGGTATACGAGGTCGCCTTGCTTATTTCATTTCTGCATTTTTGGATGAACGGCAATTTAGAGTCAGGGTTGGAGATACGCTCTCTGATCCTCATGAACAGGAGATGGGTGTCCCCCAGGGCTCCATTCTTTCTGTTACACTTTTTAGTGTTAAAATAAACAATATTATAAAGGCTACTTGCCCTGGTATTGAATATTTTCTTTACGTTGACGACTTCTGCATTTGTTACAGGTCTAAACACATGCATACCATTGAACGACAGTTACAGCAGGTTCTAAACAACCTGAGTAAATGGTCAAATGAAAATGGTTTTAAATTTTCTAAAACCAAGACAAAATGTATGCATTTTTGTAAATCGAGAAAACCCCACCCCGATCCAGAACTGACTCTGGACGGGATCCGTATTGAAGTTGTCCCAGAGTTCAAATTCTTGGGACTTTTATTTGACTCTAAATTGTCTTTCATTCCGCACATTGAATATCTGAGCAATAAGTGTAAGAAAGCTCTAAATCTTTTACGTGTCGTCTCCAGTATGGACTGGGGAGCAGACAAAAAAGTTTTATTACGTCTTTATAGATCTCTTGTGAGATCTAAATTAGACTACGGTTGTGTTGTTTACGGATCCGCCCGTCAGTCCTACTTGCGCAAGCTTGATTCTATTCATAATCAAGGTTTACGTATTGCGCTGGGCGCATTTAAAACATCGCCAATTAACAGTCTCCATGCGGAAGCAAATGAGCCATCTTTGAATTTACGTAGAAAGAAATTATCAATGGATTATTATTTAAAACTTAAATCTAATCCCGATAATCCTACACATGACGTTGTCTTTGAACCTCTTTATGAAGAGGACTTTAATAAGAAGAAATCATTTATACCTCCTTTCAGTTTACGTTGTAAGGCAGATGTGAATTCTCTAGATTTCGATCTAGATGACGTGGCCGAACATAAAGTTCCAAACGTACCTTTGTGGACGTCCAAAAGTCCCACCTTTATTTATGATCTTGCTTCAACGAAAAAGTCGGTAACTGATCCTTTGGTGTTTAAAAACAAATTTCTTGAAGTACAAGAAAAGCACATGCTTCATTTGCAAATTTACACCGATGGTTCCAAAAGCGAAGAAAAAGTTGCTTCTGCTGCCATTTTAGATGGCTTCAAATATCAGTATCGTTTGCCCGATAACTCGTCCATTTTCTCTGCTGAGCTCAAGGCTATTGACCTTGCGCTCGAGCACATCATTGAAAATGGCTATTGGCGCTACATTATTTTTACAGACTCTTTGTCCTGTATGCAAGCGCTCGAGCACGAAAAAACGGACAATCCTATTATTGTGAAACTTCTTGAGAAGCTGTCGCGTCTCTTTGCTTCTGATGAAGATACTGATATTGTCTTTTGCTGGCTTCCAAGCCATTGCGGTCTACGTGGCAACGAACAGGCAGACAAAGCTGCCAAGGAGGCGTTGTCACTAGATATTTTACCTTTTAAAGTCCCTTTTACCGATTTTAAACCCCTGATAAACATTTTTATTCAAAATGTATGGCAAAATTGTTGGAGCGACGAGGCTAATCACCAAAATAAATTGTTTAGTATTAAACCTGCACTTGGTGAATGGCTGCCAGGTCTTCGATCTGACCGCCGCGAGGAGTTAGTTTTGGCACGACTGCGAATCGGGCACACACATTTGACCCATTCGCACCTATTAAAGAACGAGGAAAAACCTCTATGTATTCCTTGTAACGAGGAGCTGACTGTCCAGCATCTCCTCATTGATTGTGTAGATTTAGCCATCATTAGAAGCAGGCATTTTAACGCTAACAGTTTACAAACATTATTTGATACTGTTAGGCCTGAATCAATCTTTAACTTCCTTAAAGAGTGTAATCTCTTTAAAAAGATTTAGCTGTGATATTGAATCTGTGATATCTTATATGTTCTATGGATTTTCCGGTCGGGTGGACTCGGACATGGGTGTTCTCTGATCTGGGAGGAGCCCATGTCTATTCGTGCTCACGTCGGATTATTCATGGTACATTGTTATACAATATTTTGTATGATATTTTTAATCATTTATACTCCCTCAGCTATTTTTAATAGGTTATATGCCCTATGAATTTTCCGGTCGGGTGGACTCGGACATGGGTGACCTCTGATCTGGGAGGAGTCCATGTCCATTCGTGCTCACGTCGGATTATTCCGCGAGGTGCATTTTATTTTTTATATGATTTTCCGGTCGGGTGGACTCGGGCATGGGTGTTCTCTGATCTGGGAGAAGCCCATGTCCTTTCGTGCTCACGTCGGATTATTCATGATGTTTTGTTATTTTATCCTATTTCTGATATTTTTATCTGGTTTATTTCAGTTTGTTTAATTTATCTAGATGATCTGTGGATTTTCCGGTCGGGTGGACTCGGACATGGGTATCCTCTGATCTGGGGGGAGCCCATGTCCTTTCGTGCTCACGTCGGATTATTCGTGTTGTTTTGTTATTTTGCATAGAATTTTATCCGTTATATAATATCGTATTTTTATCTTTTCTCCTCTGGGTGTTTTTGTAACTAATACATATTTATACATCTTGTAGTGAGGTATAATTACAGTGAGTGCGCCCAATATGACCTTAGTAGTCGACGGGCCTTAAAACTCCATTCATTCATTCATACTTGCGCAAGCTTGATTCGATTCATAATCAAGGTTTACGTATTGCGCTGGGCGCATTTAAAACATCGCCAATTAACAGTCTCTATGCGGAAGCAAATGAGCCATCTTTGAATTTACGGAGAAAGAAATTATCAATGGATTATTATCTAAAACTTAAATCTAATCCAGATAATCCTACACATGACGTTGTTTTTGAACCTCTTCATGAAGAGGATTTTAATAAAAAAAGAATCAGTTATACCTCCTTTTAGTTTACGTTGTAAGGCAGATGTAAATTCTCTAGATTTTGATCTAGATGACGTGGCAGAACATAAAGTTCCAAATGTTCCTTTGTGGACGTCCAAAAGTCCCACCTTTATTTATGATCTTGCTTCAACGAAAAAGTCGGAAACTGATCAAGTTGTGTTTAAAAATAAATTTCTTGAAGTACAAGAAAAGCACATGCTTCACTTACAAATTTATACCGATGGTTCTAAAAGCGAAGAAAAAGTTGCTTCTGCTGCCATTTTAGATGGCTTCAAATATCAGTATCGTTTGCCCGATAACTCGTCCATTTTCTCTGCCGAGCTCAAGGCTATTGACCTTGCGCTCGAGCACATCATTGAAAATGGCTATTGGCGCTTCATTATTTTTACAGACTCTTTATCCTGTATGCAAGCGCTCGAGCACGAAAAAACGGACAATCCTATTATTGTAAAACTTCTTGAGAAGCTTTCTCGTTTGTATGCTTCTGATGAAGATACTGATATTGTCTTTTGCTGGCTTCCAAGCCATTGCGGTCTACGTGGCAACGAAAAGGCAGACAAAGCTGCCAAGGAGGCGTTGTCACTAGATATTTTACCTTTTAAAGTTCCTTTTACTGATTTTAAACCTCTCATATATAATTTTATTCAAAATGTATGGCAGAACTGTTGGAGCGACGAGGCCAATCATCAAAATAAATTGTTTTCAATAAAGCCTGCACTTGGTGACTGGCTGCCAGGTTTTCGATCTGAGCGCCGCGAGGAGTTAGTTTTGGCCCGACTACGAATACGTCACACACATTTGACCCATTCGTACTTATTAAAAAACGAGGAAAAGCCTCAATGTATTCCTTGTAACGAGGCACTAACTGTTCAGCATCTACTCATAGATTGTGTAGATCTAGCCATCATTAGAAACAGGCACTTTAATGTCGACAGTTTGAAAACATTGTTTGAAACTGTAAGGCCTGAATCAATTTTTAATTTTCTGAAAGAGTGTAATCTCTTTAAAAAGATTTAGCTGTGATAATTTAATCTGTGATATTTTTTATGTTCTATGGATTTTCCGGTGGAGTGGACCCGGACATGGGTGTTCTCTGATCTGGGAGGAGCCCATGTCTATTCGTGCTCACGTCGGATTATTCAAGGTACATTGTCATACAATATGTCGTATGATAGTTTTAATCATTAATACTTCAGTTTTTTAATAGGTTTTATGCACTATGAATTTTCCGGTCGGGTGGACTCGGACATGGGTGACCTCTGATCTGGGAGGAGCCCATGTCCATTCGTGCTCACGTCGGATTATTCGGTGATGTGCATTGTAGTTTTCTATATGATTTTTCCGATCGGGTGGACTCGGACATGGGTGTTCTCTGATCTGGGAGGAGCCCATGTCTATTCGTGCTCACGTTGGATTATTCATGGTACATTGTTATATACAATATTTCGTATGATATTTTTAATCATTTACACTTCAGTTATTTTAATAGGTTATATGCCCTATGAATTTTCCGGTCGGGTGGACTCGGACATGGGTGACCTCTGATCTGGGAGGAGCCCATGTCCATTCGTGCTCACGTTGGATTATTCATGGTGTGTTGTTAGTTTGCTTGAATGAATGAATGAATGGAGTTTTAAGGCCCGTCGACTACTAAGGTCATATTGGGCGCACTCACAGTAATTATACCTCACTACAAGATGTATAGGAATATGTATTAGTTACATAAACATCTAGAGGAGAAATGATAAAAATACGATATTCTATAACAGATAAAATTCTATGCAAATTTATAATACACCATGAATAATCCGACGTGAGCACGAAAGGACATGGGCTCCTCCCAGATCAGAGGTCACCCATGTCCGAGTCCACCCGACCGGAAAATCAAACAAAAAATACAATGCACCTAGCCGAATAATCCGACGTGAGCACGAATGGACATGGGCTCCTCCCAGATCAGAGGTCACCCATGTCCGAGTCCACCCGACCGGAAAATTCACAGGGCATATAACCCATTAAAAATAACTGAGGGAGTATAAATGATTAAAAATATCATACAAAATATTGTATAACAATGTACCATGAATAATCCGACGTGAGCACGAATAGACATGGGCTCCTCCCAGATCAGAGAATACCCATGTCCGAGTCCACCCGACCGGAAAATCCATAGAACATATAAGATATCACAGATTAAATATCACAGCTAAATCTTTTTAAAGAGATTACACACTTTAAGGAAGCTAAAAATTGATTCAGGCCTAACAGTATCAAATAATGTTTTTAAACTGTTAGCGTTAAAATGCCTGCTTCTAATGATGGCTAAATCTACACAATCAATGAGGAGATGCTGGACAGTCAGCTCCTCGTTACAAGGAATACATAGAGGTTTTTCCTCGTTCTTTAATAGGTGCGAATGGGTCAAATGTGTGTGCCCGATTCGCAGTCGTGCCAAAACTAACTCCTCGCGGCGGTCAGATCGAAGACCTGGCAGCCATTCACCAAGTGCAGGTTTAATACTAAACAATTTATTTTGGTGATTAGCCTCGTCGCTCCAACAATTTTGCCATACATTTTGAATAAAACTGTTTATCAGGGGTTTAAAATCGGTAAAAGGGACTTTAAAAGGTAAAATATCTAGTGACAACGCCTCCTTGGCAGCTTTGTCTGCCTCTTCGTTGCCACGTAGACCGCAATGGCTTGGAAGCCAGCAAAAAACAATATCAGTATCTTCATCAGAAGCAAAGAGACGAGACAGCTTCTCAAGAAGTTTCACAATAATAGGATTGTCCGTTTTTTCGTGCTCGAGCGCTTGCATACAGGACAAAGAGTCTGTAAAAATAATGTAGCGCCAATAGCCATTTTCAATGATGTGCTCGAGCGCAAGGTCAATAGCCTTGAGCTCACCAGAGAAAATGGACGAGTTATCGGGCAAACGATACTGATATTTGAAGCCATCTAAAATGGCAGCAGAAGCAACTTTTTCTTCGCTTTTGGAACCATCGGTGTAAATTTGCAAATGAAGCATGTGCTTTTCTTGTATTTCAAGAAATTTGTTTTTAAACACCAAATGATCAGTTTCCGACTTTTTCGTTGAAGCAAGATCATAAATAAAGGTGGGACTTTTGGACGTCCACAAAGGTACGTTTGGAACTTTATGTTCGGCCACGTCATCTAGATCGAAATCTAGAGAATTCACATCTGCCTTACAACGTAAACTGAAAGGAGGTATAATTGATTCCTTCTTATTAAATTCCTCTTCATAAAGAGGTTCAAAGACAACGTCATGTGTAGGATTATCGGGATTAGATTTAAGTTTTAAATAATAATCCATCGATAATTTCTTTCTACGTAAATTCAAAGATGGCTCATTTGCTTCCGCATAGAGACTGTTAATTGGCGATGTTTTAAATGCGCCCAGCGCAATACGTAAACCTTGATTATGAATAGAATCAAGCTTGCGCAAGTAGGATTGACGGGCGGATCCATAAACAACACAACCATAGTCTAATTTAGATCTCACAAGAGATCTATAAAGACGTAATAAAACTTTTTTGTCTGCTCCCCAGTCCATACTGGAGACGACACGTAAAAGATTTAGAGCTTTCTTACATTTATTGCTCAAATATTCAATGTGCGGGATGAATGATAATTTAGAGCCAAACAAAAGACCAAGGAACTTGAATTCTGGGACAACTTCGATACGGATCCCGTCCAAAGTGAGTTCTGGATCGGGATGGAGTTTTCTCGATTTACAGAAATGCATACATTTTGTCTTGGTTTTAGAAAATTTAAAACCGTTTTCATTTGACCATTTACTCAGGTTGTTAAGAACCTGCTGTAACTGTCGTTCAATGGTATGCATGTGTTTAGACCTGTAACAAATGCAGAAGTCGTCAACGTAAAGAAAATATTCAATACCAGGGCAAGTAGCCTTAATAATATTGTTTATTTTAACACTAAAAAGTGTAACAGAAAGAATGGAGCCCTGGGGGACACCCATCTCCTGTTCATGAGGATCAGAGAGCGTATCTCCAACCCTGACTCTAAATTGCCGTTCATCCAAAAACGCAGAAATGAAATAAGCAAGGCGACCTCGTATACCGAAATCATGAAGGTCATTCATGATTCCATACTTCCATGTAGTGTCATATGCACTCTCGAGATCAAAAAAGACTGAAACAACGTGTTCTTTTTTAATAAAAGCGTCTCGTATAAATGTCTCAAAACGAACTAAATGGTCTAGAGTGCTTCTTTGTTTACGAAAGCCACTTTGGGCTGACGTAATAAGTTTATTTTTCTCAAGAAACCATACAAGACGGTCATTGACCATTCTTTCCATGGTTTTACAAACACAACTTGTTAAAGCTATTGGTCGGTAATTTGAAGGATTATCTGAATCTTTACCAGGTTTGGGCACTGGAATGACAATAGCTTCCCGCCACGAGGCTGGAAGTATTCCCGTTTTCCAAATACTGTTAAAGATATCGAGTAAACACTGAAGGGATTGGTGCGGTAAATGCTTCAAGAATTGATAGTGGATATCATCGCATCCAACTGCAGTATCGTGGCATTTCTTAAGGGCTGTTTTTAGCTCCTTAAGAGTAAATTCTTTATTATAATGCTCGGTATTTTGGGATTTAAAATTCAATTTAACTTTTTCTTTTTGTTCTTGATGTTTTTGAAAATCAGCAGTATAATTAGAAGAGGAAGATTTCTTTGCAAAGGTATCTGCTAAAACATTTGTGATGTCTGGCTTAGATGAAACAACGCCATTGTCAGTATTTAGATGTCCAACACTGAGCGAAGAGTTCTTGCCGCCAATTTTTCGCACCATATCCCAAGTCTTTTTGACAGACGATCTAGAATTTAATCTAGATACATACTGTCTCCAAGACGTACGTTTACTGCGTTTAATAGTGCGACGTGCCCTCGCACGTGCAACTTTAAACTTTATAAGATTTTCCTTAGTCGGCCTTAGATCAAACTCTCTAAGAACCGACTTTTGCTTTGCTATAGCCTTCTTGCAATCATCATTAAACCATGGCTTATTTGGATGTTTAGGATTTTTTGACGTTCTTGGAATTGCTTTTTCTGCAGATGAATATAACAGAGATGTAAATAATTCTGCAGGACTCTCACAATCTTCAAAAGCTTGAGGAGTGATGGACTGTTCACATACAGTTTTGAACAAGTCCCAGTTTGCTTTGTGGAGTTTCCACCGTTGTGGTCGCTCCTGTACAGATGGCCCAATTTCCGAAATAAGAATCGGAAAATGGTCACTGCCATGCAGGTCGTCATCAACTTTCCAGTTTAAATCTGGAAAAATTTTAGGACTGCAAACTGTCAAGTCTAATGATGAATATGAACCAGTAGCAGGATGTAGATAAGTCGATGACTTATCATTTAGAAGAGAAAGATCGTGCCTTGAAATAAAGTCTTCAACAATATGTCCCTTGTTGTCTGTGTTTGAACATCCCCACAGGGTATGGTGAGAATTAAAATCTCCCATTAAGATAAAAGGCTTAGGTAATTGCTCAACAAGACGATCTAGTTTCCTGCTGTCAACAGGGGAACTAGGAGGAAGATAAATAGAACAAAGGGCTACAGTTTTGTTGAGAGAAACACTAACAGCTACTGCTTGTAAAGTGGTGTCAAGATGCACAGGGCGATGTGGAACATTGTTGCTTACAATGATACCAACACCCCCTGATGCTCTTTCACTTCCCGTAAAGTTTTTAATATAACACGAATGATGTTTAAAGGTAAACTTGTCAGAATCTTTGAGGAAAGTTTCTTGTAGACAAACTGCCGCTGGTTTTTCTTTCGAAACTAATAGACTAAGTTCTTCAAAATTTGATTTGACACTGCGACAATTCCATTGAATAATTGTATTCGCCATGATGAAAATTAAAAATATAAAGACACTACAGATAAATGGAAGTTTGGAATTATTCATTTTTTGTTAAGTTTTATAATAGTATTGCCTTGCTTATTTCTTCTGGAATCTGCATAGTCGTCCGTTATCATCTCTTCGTCGAGAGAGTGATAACGATTATATTGTTGTATGGGATCCTGAGATCCCTTTGGTTGGCGATCGGAGATCACCAGTTTTGAAGGACATGGCCTTCGGTTTTGATTGGCTGATTCGTTACTTGACGATTGACTAGTTGTATGCTTTGACTCCGACTTGGAATCTGGTTTGCTTATATTTTTTACAACTGGAACAGAGATTGGTTGAGTGGTAGAAGTTGCTGGTAGTTCAGAAGTTTTATTGCGTGATTCGGTCGTATCAGTATTGGAAGAGGAGACAGATGGAGCGGTTTTGTTAGATGAGAACAATTTTGCTATCTCATCTTTCTTCTCTGGAAACAAGATACATAGTTTTCCAAAAAGACCTTTACAATTTTCACATTCTTTGTTCGAGTTAGAATTTATTTTGGTTGTTTGTGCATAGGATTGAAGAGTGTTTCGGTTTTCAACTATTTTCCTAGCTTCAGGGAAAGAAAGTCCCTCTCTGTATTTGACAGTTACTACTTCCTTTTCCCGCTTCCAGTGGGAACAAGCATGAGAAGTGGAGTAGTGAGCCTCGCCGCAGTTATGGCATTTTGGTGTATTGTTACAACTGTCCATGTCATGCGTATCACTAGATTCGCAACAACGTCGACAGCGAACAATTTCCTCTTTGCAATTCTTCTCATGATGTCCATACTTGAAACAAGCGTAGCACTGGAGGGGATTGGGAATATAGAGATCGACGTTAACTTTCAAATAACCAACTTTGAGTGATTTTGGTAGCAACGACGTTTTGAAAGTAAGTACGATTGTATTGGTCGGAGTTTTAATACCTTTCTTATAAATGAAAATTCTTCTGGCTGCCGTGACTAATTGAGATTCCAGTTCTTCAACAATTTCCTCCTCAGACACTCCCTGAAGATCAGGGCAGCGAATGAGGCCCTTTGACGTATTAAGAGCAACGTGCTCACTACATTTAACAGGAACATTGAAGAATTTAGAAATTTTTAACAAATTGTCTGCGTGAGATTTTTTATCTACTTCAACTAATAGCGCACCAGACCGAAGTTTTTTGACAGACTTGGGTTCACCAGCGTACGAGAGAAGACATTTGTTAATAACGAATGGTGACAATTTCGCTAGAGGCTTTTCAGGATCTGTTGGTTCTATCAGCAGAAACCTAGGGAAGTGTGATTGTACGTTATCCGTGTCAGAGTCTAATTGAGATCGCGTCCTTTTTTTGTTTTGAGAATCCATGTTTGAGTATTTAAAATTCATTATCCGGGCCCCCATCCACCTCGGGATCCAACAAGGGGACATGGTAATTGGAGCGGGTATCCAGCTCCCCATGCCAGGGTTACCCAGACAGTATACTCGAGCCAACCAACTAAAATGTTCGGCAAAAAAATACATGATATAGCTCTGTGAACAGAAATTCATCATGCAAATCAATTCCGAACAAGACACTTAATCAACTCAATTAGCCCATGGGCCTATATAGACTGAAGCAAAATAACGGTGAAACGGCAATGTAATGAGTGACATGTGCATAAATGACATTGCAACAAAACAAGAATGAGGTCTGTATAGCATTGATGTATGCTCAGTCTAAAGCGACCAGCCGATTGCTTAGACCGGGCCCATCTAAGCTCCCGTTTACACCGAAGCCGAGGCCAAAGCCAGCGTGTTGGGAAGCTGGAGAGCCCTGAGCTTCCCTCAACTGACCAGGATCCCCTTTTCCGGCTCACGAGTATCCACTCACGGCCAACAAGCGGGTCCGTTACAGACACACTGTCCTTTGCTTGGGGTCTTACCATTTGCTACAGGACACGGCAGCCGGGATATTTCTAATCCCCCTCCACAGCTGGGGGTTTAGTTTGCTTGAAATTTTATCTGTTGTATAGAATATCGTATTTTTATCATATCCCCTCTAGATGTTTATGTAACTAATACATATCCTAATACATCTTGTAGTGAGGTAAGGTGAGTGCGCCCAATATGACCTTAGCAGTCGACGGGCCTTAAAACTCCATTCATTCATTCATTCATTCAGCTGCCATCTTGGATGGTTACAAATATCAGTATCGTCTGCCTGATAATTCATCCATTTTCTCTGCCGAGCTCAAGGCTATTGACCTTGCGCTTGAGCACATTATTGAAAATGGTTATTGGCGTTATATTATTTTCACTGACTCTTTATCTAGTATGCAAGCGTTGGAACACGAGAAAACGGACAACCCTATCATAGTTAAACTTCTTGAAAAGTTGTCTCGTATCTATGCTGCCGATGAAGATACTGATATTGTCTTTTGCTGGCTTCCAAGCCATTGTGGTCTACGTGGTAACGAAGAGGCAGATAGGGCTGCCAAGGACGCGTTGTCACTAGATGTTTTACCTTTTAAAGTTCCTTTTACTGATTTTAAACCTCTTATTAACACTTTTATCCACAATGTATGGCAGAACTGCTGGAGTGACCGGGCAAATCAACGAAATAAATTATTTTCGATTAAACCTTCACTTGGTGAATGGCTGCCAGGTCTTCGGTCTGACCGCCGCGAAGAGTTAGTTTTGGCCAGATTGCGAATCGGTCATACTCATTTGACCCATTCGCACCTATTAAAGAACGAGGTAGAACCGAAGTGTATTCCTTGTAATGAGACACTTACTGTCCAACATCTACTCATTGATTGTGTAGATCTTGCCATCATAAGAAACAGGCACTTTAACGTTGATAATTTGAAATTGTTATTTGATACCGTGAGGCCTGAGTCGATTTTTAACTTTCTTAAAGAATGTAATCTCTTTAGAAAGATTTAGCTCTTTTTATTATAGTCTGTGATATTTTATCTGTGATACTTTAGTTACGTTTAATATTCTATATTTATTTGTTCTGTGGATTTTCCGGTCGAGTGGACTCGGACATGGGTATTCTCTGATCTGGGAGGAGCCCATGTCTATTCGTCCTTACATCGGATTATTCATGGTTCATGGTTGTTTTTGCCTAGTTTTAATATTGTGTTATAATACTAGTATTAATTTATTTTATACAAGGTAACATTATCTATTCTTGATTTAGATATATAGTCACTATAATTTACCTTTCTGGATGTTTATGTAACTATATACATATCAGTAATTTTGTATACATCCAGGTATGTGTTGCTGTTGCGCCCAATATGACCTTAGTAGTCGACGGGCCTTAAAACACTATTAATTCATTCCGAGTGGAATGGGGCACTCCAAACCCATATGGTATTTCAGAATTGATAGCATAGTTTTACACCATAAGAATGGCAATGATAGGTAAAACTTTTAAACTATCACGAATACATAAATCACAGAGGGTAATCCACGTGACTTTTGGGAAGCGTTTACACCGAAAAGTCGCGCGCTTCAAGTATGTTTTGCATAATTTCCCAGCTTATACCCTACTGAAATTGACGAGATAAAATGCACCGTATGCGAATTAGGAAGGGCCATTCCCAAGTCCGACTCACTCTGCATAGATCTCCCTGTTTTCTTCAAACATGCAAGCGAAAAGATTAGTTTTGAATGTTTATCTGCTTTTCCACGATCGCACGCAAGTTGTACACTTGCTTTCCACCTGTCCGCTGCAGACCTTTTCATGAGCACTTTTTCTGTATCGCCTTGCAAATGCTTTCTGACAATATTGACAGGCTAATTGTAATATTAACTAATGTACATTCATATTATCCAGGAATTTCCCAAGTATTGTTAATCTTTTTTTAATCCCCAAATTTGCATATGAAATGTCCATCCTGGCCATCATCGTGTACGTTCTTCGTGTGCCGAGTCAGATTATGTTTTGTACTCAAGACCTTACCACATTGTATGTACAGATAATTTGTCTTATGTATATCTTTCTTGTGTAACTCTAAATCAGTCTCTGTACGGAAACAAAGAGGACATTTCAAAACAGGTTCTTGTCTGTGCTGTAAGATCTCATACGCATTTGGAGGCATACTTTGTTTAGGTATGTACGCTGATATATGTCACACGTAATTCTAGTTTCTTCAACAACTCCTTCACGCGCAACTTCTACAAAAGATCAATCTGAATTATCTTAGGCCTCGATTGGGTTCGCCAGATCAGGTTCCATGTTTGTGATATCTACAATCAACAAAACATTATATTGTTAAGTTGGACGTAAGGGTCACTTTTATCAAGAAAATGGTTACGTAATTTAGCACAAATACTATCTTGACAGACTATACCTGGGGTAAATATAAATAGTTAACAATACAGGCAAAACAAAACAAACACAATGACACACGTCAACTTCACATATATATTGAAATCACAGAAGGGCTGTGACGTTTGCCCGGCCAATTGAGAGTAACGGCATCTCCTTAACAACAAGCTTACGATTTTGGCGGCGCAACAGTTTATCTACTTTTGGAACACACAACGATTTAAATGCTGTCTCCGACGCTATTTCAGGTAAATGCCTTTCAATCTGGTGGCGAATTTTCTTCTTTCCGTGTAGGACTGAGCGGGTGTTTATTCAGCATCCCCCACCGTAATAGTTAGTGTTGGCGGAGGTTTGCTTTTGTGACGAGTTCATTATACAGCCTCTGAACCAGGTGGGGTGTAAACAGTCCCGGGTTACTTGATCTCCTGTATATCTAACGGACTTCCGAGTCCGACATCTGGCATTGGAACCTGTATGTCTTCCGTTGGATTCTCCGTAGTAAAGGGTCTAGTTGGCGGCATGGTTGTAGTTAAAGTCCGTTCTCTTCGAAAGGCAGCTTTGCCCCCTTCGAATCGATCGTAACCTTGCCGTGTTTGTTTGTATTAGCTGCTTCAGCTGTCAAGTTGTATTTAGAACTAAATTCCTTGAAATACAGGAAAACACATTATGCACTTTCAAATTTATACAGACGGGTCTAAAAATGAAGAAAAAGTTGCTTCAGCTGCCATCTTGGATGGTTACAAATATCAGTATCGTCTGCCTGATAATTCATCCATTTTCTCTGCCGAGCTCAAGGCTATTGACCTTGCGCTTGAGCACATTATTGAAAATGGTTATTGGCGTTACATTATTTTCACAGACTCTTTATCTAGTATGCAAGCGCTGGAACACGAGAAAACGGACAACCCTATCATAATTAAACTTCTTGAAAAGCTGTCTCGTATCTATGCTGCTGATGAAGATACTGATATTGTCTTTTGCTGGCTTCCAAGCCATTGTGGTCTACGTGGTAACGAAGAGGCAGATAGGGCTGCCAAGGACGCGTTGTCACTAGATGTTTTACCTTTTAAAGTTCCTTTTACTGATTTTAAACCTCTAATTAATACTTTTATCCACAATGTATGGCAGAACTGTTGGAGTGACCAAGCAAATCAACGAAATAAATTATTTTCGATTAAACCTTCACTTGGTGAATGGCTGCCAGGTCTTCGGTCTGACCGCCGCGAGGAATTAGTTTTGGCCAGATTGCGAATCGGTCATACTCATTTGACCCATTCGCACCTATTAAAGAAGGAGGTAGAACCGCAGTGCATTCCTTGTAATGAGACACTTGCTGTCCAACATCTACTCATTGATTGTGTAGATCTTGCCATCATAAAAAACAGGCACTTTAACGTTGATAATTTAAAATCGTTATTTGATACCGTGAGGCCTGAGTCGATTTTTAACTTTCTTAAAGAGTGTAATCTCTTTAGAAAGATTTAGCTCTTTTTATTATAGTCTGTGATATTTGATCTTTGATACTTTAGTTAAGTTTAGTATTCTATATTTATTTGTTCTGTGGATTTTCCGGTCGGGTGGACTCGGACATGGGTGTTCTCTGATCTGGGAGGAGCCCATGTCTATTCGTCCTCACATCGGATTATTCATGGTTCATGGTTGTTTTTTTTTGTCTAGTTTTAATATTGTTTTATAATAATAGTATTGATTACTTCTTATACAAGGTAACATTATTTATTCTTGGTTTAGATAAATAGTCACTATAATTTACCTTTCTGGATGTTTATGTAATTATATACATATCAGTAATTTTGTGTACATCCAGGTATGTGTTGCTATTGCGCCCAATATGACCTGAGTAGTCGACGGGCCTTAAAACACTATTCATTCATTCATTGTTCTCGATCCGAATACTCAGACTATATCCACAAGCTGGTTTAGTGTCGCAGTGACCATTCCGTGATAGAAATACGATGTCGGTAATGCAACACGTTAGCTCAAAAAACCTGCCACTTTCGCTGAAGATGCGTGAACACGTGATACACAGGATGACATGCTCGTATAAATATATCCACATGGCGGATGAAACAAACCCAATTGGAAACGTAAACATGTGCTAGGCCTTCAGATTCTGCAAGGAAGCGACGTAGACTAGAGTTAAAAAGACAGATGCGGAATCGGCATAGGCGAGATGTGGAAAGGTGAGATGTTTAAAAGCAAAATACGGGATTCAGACAGATGTTGTCGTCGCAAAATATTTACTGGATTAGTAAGATGTTTGTGAATGTAAGTAATATTTGTATTAATTCCACTCAAAGAAAAAGGAGGACCCTGGCACGTTAAGAAAATTAACATATTTATCAACAAATATTTACTTAAGACGAGACGGGACTCAGGTCGCACCCCATTTACCCGCGATCGTTAACTGGTACGAATCCATTCGATGGTAAATATTTCTTTTATTTAGACTCAATCTGAAACGACAATTACACACAATCGTAGTAGACTATCTATGTGAACAAAATTTGTCATCAATTTAACAATAAAACGACGTGCCAAAAAATCGAGTGAACTAGAACTGTCGCAAAGCGGACGAATACCCCCCACTAGGGCCTTGTCACTGAAAAAGTGCTATCGGTCAAAATGTTCTTGACTTAGAGCATGGAAACGGATTTTAAACAAAGTCCAACTGTGACCTTGACATTTGACCTTGGTGACCCCAAAACAATAGGGCACCTCCATTGGTCATGGGCAACAACTGTGTAAAGTTTCATGATCCTAGGTCAAATAGTTCTCAAGTTAGAACATAGACACGAAATTGTAAATTTTGACTACTCCCCCCCCCCCCTCATTAAAAACTTGAAAGTGGCATAACTCTGAAACTAATGACTGGTTCAAGATGAAAATTGCAGGTGCACAACTTCATATGATAGGAAACATCCTGATAAAATTTCAGAAAAATTGGTCAAAAACTGTGAGAGAAGAAGAGGATACAAGATTATGTCCCCCCCCCTCAAAAACTTCAAAGTGGCATAACTCTGAAACTAATGACTGGATCAAGATGAAAATTGCAGGTGCACAATTTCATATAATAGGGAACATCCTGATAGAATTTCAGAAAAATTGGTCAAAAACTGTGGGAGGAGAAGAGGACACAAGATTATGTCCACGGACGGACAGACGGACGGACAACCTGATTCCAGTATACCCCCATAACTTTGTTGTGGGGGTATAATAAAGACAAAAGTCGTTCTATTTACCCATTCTCAAACAACAGAATTTCAGATGATCCAAGTTGACAGCTGCTGCACACCGGAAAAATTAAGACCATAAAGGACAATGTTGTTTATCATTATTTGCTCTGTTTTTCTCTATCAGTGTTTTCCCAAGTCTTTTCTACAAATGACTTGAAATTTCTGACTTTTTTTTGCAGGTATTACAAATGTCAATTCACATGGCGCAGCTTTAGCGTTTATTATCATAAATAACACGCCTGGGCTTTTTCAAAATAACAATTCAGTATTATTTTCTTGTATACAAGTTATGTCTGTGTACTATAATACAAGTCTTTTTGAAGAATATTACGCTATATGAGAAATATGAACACTTTTTGAATAAAGGTCAGTGTCAGGTCAAATGAAAATCGTAATAAATGGATTATGAACACCATTGTTATCCGGGGAGGGGGAGTAAGGTAAATCAATTCAATTGTAGGCCAACCAGTAACAGTCAACGATTCATTGTAGATTTTGCCCTGTCTGTTAGTGTCGAAGGTATATTGCACTGATTTGTAAGGAATTTGCTTTTTATCATGGCTTCTTATCTCATTGTTTTTTATTCCGATGGACAGTAGATAATATCCAATCCTGAAGATGATAGTTCAATGCAGGGACCTTCGATCATAAAGACATCCACGCCAGTTACTGCCATTCACATGAGATATTTGAACCTAAGACATGATACTGTACAAAAACTGGAGACAGAAATTTCTTCTGTTGAATCAGATTCAAGCTATACTTGAAATTAATTCAAGCTTTTTATAAACAATACCTTATTTTGATGTCCCTTATTACAAAGGGATTGGAAAAACATAGAGGCAAGAGAAGAAAATACTCAGAATGATTGTCAATTTTCTCATTTTGAAGATATGGATTTTCATTTCTTATACCTGGATCTAAATCCATCTTGTTTATCTGTTATTTGAAAGATAAATTATTTGTAAAATTGAAAAAGTAATAACTATAATCACCTTCCTTCATAGTGAGAGAACTTTGACTGCAAATGAGAAATTACAAGGCAGTGAAAGTGGAAGTAAATCAGCAAGTTATTAAATTTCGTAAAAAAACAATTTGAAAGATGAAAGTTGTTGTAGGCTGAATTGATAAGGCATTGGAGATTTTGACACTTTTTAAGAGCACTTGACTTCTAACTGAAGAGTGTGAATGATACACAGACTTCTAGAGGTGTGTTCCCGGAACGTCGAATCGACTTACTGTAGGGGATTAGGGAGCGCAATATTGGGTAAAGCCGATATATTTGAAGTAAATACAATAAAATATGATTGATGATTATTGAAATTGAAACTTTCAAAACATCGATATTTAGGAAAATCATTTTTGTATTCAAATATTTTAGTAACTATAAAATAGAGATTATCTATCTAAATTAAAATAAAAAAAAAAAAAAATACCTAATTTGAGATATTTAATTCATATTTGAATGGAGAAGGAAAATAAGTCGTGAAATTATTACTTTATTGCTTCCAATGTGTTGTTTTTTATGCCCCCGATAGGGAGGCATCATAAATTTGACTTGTCCGTCCGTCTGTCCGTCCGTCCGTCTGTCCGTCATTCCGTCCAAAAACTTTAACATTGGCCATAACTTCCTTATTACTTAACATATTCGCTTCATACTTTACCACAACATTCCTTGGTACATTACCTTTCTGTAGGCACATACTTTGGTGACCTTGACCCCTGGATGACCTTGACCTTGAACATAGATTGGCCATAATTTAAAATCAAAGCGGTGTCGGGGGCATTGTCATCTTACAGTGATAGCTCTTGTTATGGTTATTACTAAAAATCAAATACGGAATAAGCAGACAGTGAACATGTGTGCAAACAAATACTTGTATCAAATAAATTCATAATTGCTAAATAGATTAAGTTTGTGATTGTATGGAAGATGATGATTAATGTCTGTATAAATTACAATTGCTCAATAATCGGTTATCTTTCAAGAGAAATTTGTTCTTTAAAATTTCATTCTTAGTTACGAAATCATGGCTAACGCACAGGTTCACGTACAATTCATTACAAAGAGAAGAGGCGGACAGAATCTCACTCTAGGCGGCTTCATTTACAAAATCAACAAACGAAACTGTTCTGGAGGTGTACATTTCATGACTGTCAAGTTTGTCTGTCAACAGAAAACAACATACGCATCGGTTTTGGAAGAAACGAACATAGCCGTGCTAACGATCGGGCCAGCGTCGTCGCCAAACAGATAATCAACAAAGTAGCTGGGAGATGTGCTGAAAGTGTGAGGCCGGTTCAAGCCATCTTCATTGAAGAGTTGAACAAGCTACGTGACGACGAGTGGGATGACTCTGCGAGAGAAGTAGTCGAAAAGATCCCAACCTTCAACAGCACCAAGTCTAGCCTCTACAGAGCAAGAAGGAAGAAAACTCCGGCATCAGACTTTTGCCTGGGTGGAAGATGGACTCAGACGTCAACCGACGACGACCCACAGCATGGGAGAATCGTGGTCCTTGCGAGAACAGAAAACCTCCACGATCTAGCTACTGCCGATACTATTACGACGGTACTTTTTGCAGCTGTCCACGACTGTTCAACCAGATATACTCGCTCCATATCAAAATAGGTTAACTAAATGACTCCTGTAGTCTACGCCTTTCTCCCGGGGAAGTCAGGCAGTATATCGCTGACTTGGCCGCACAGCTTCTCCATCTAGACTGATTAAATTAACTCGTGATATTGAAATATAGAATATAAAGGATCCCCCTGACCCCTTTCCCGGAATTCGTCGGACCCCCACGTATAAATATGGTGAAATTAAACTTTGACTTATCAAAACTAAAGCAAATTCAAATGTGTGCGTTTCAATGGTTTTTGCGTACCAAATTTAGTCATTGACTCATAATGCTAGCATTATAATAGGGACGAAAAGTCCGTCTATAGATTGAAATTTAAACGGAAACAAAAATGTTGGAAACCCTCTGTTTTTTTCAATGTTAATTGAATGGAAAAATCAGAGGGTTTCCGTGAAATTTCGGGCGGGGGGGAAGGGTAATTTCGCATTTTTGGACTCGGGTGCCCTTGGCTTTTAACGTCATTTTTACAGCAATAACTTGATAATCCCCTTCCTAAACGCCATCAAAACGACCTGTCAGACGCAGTGGATCAATTAATATCGATATAGATAATGCTTTTGAATTGTGTGTGAATTTAAGAAATACAACAACAAAGCTAAAGTTTAACTAAAGACCTAAGCGAAGTCGACCTATGCTAGCTGAGCTCACGTGTTATCGTTCTCTGTTCAATGGATAATTTATGATCAGCGGCCATCTTGTTTCGTCTGCACTAGTCGACAAATATATCCTAGTGTACTTAGTTCCTACGCATCTAAGAAACAGTCAATAATAAAGAAATCAAGAACAAATGAAAAACATTTGTTTACCTTTGCAAAATAAAGTTTATCCATTCATTCATCTTTAGAAACTTTTTGATATCACTAAAAACTTTTTTGAAATGAAAAATCTCAAAAAATATCGGGTAGTGGGTTCCAATATGGCGGAAGTGAGAGTACAGAGAAACGACGCATTTGATTGGTTTCTATATTTAGCTTTACAAAAACGAAAGTACAATTCTCTTTTCAGTCTGAGAAACCAGTACATCATATTAGGAAACGATACATGTGAAAATAATTTATGAATTAATAAAGATGTGCTTATCAACTATGAAGAGATAAAGGGGCCTCGATTAGAACCACTACACAGCTAGAACTAACCCCTTAGATACAAAATTTCAGGAAGGCTTTACTTACGAGCTTTACTCATGACCAAACTGTTGTCATTGACGTAGGAGAGAAATCCCTACACTTGCCTTGAGATTTTTTTTTAAAGAAAACAAAGGAAAATAGCATGAGTAAGCATTTGAAAACAACATTATTGTTATAGGCTATTCTGTCAATCACACAAAATGGGGACTACAAGTACATCTTACTAAACAGTGAAATATTAATTATGAAATCACGTTACATTGCAAATGACCGCCACATGACTTTCTAAAAATAACAATATTGCTGGTGTTCGCTGGTCTGCTTTTCGTTTTCATAAATTTACTGAAAATAAGAATTTTAAGAATTTGGAAAAATGGTCATAAGAAAAAATAGGTTTTTTTAGTGTTTCATATAAATCATAATTAAAATAGTACTTCTAAATACCTAACGTTCAACATTTTCTCCCCAAGGAATCTCCTTGGAATATACTGACAGACGTGCGCAAGAATGACGTCATTCGGTGTTGTCTAATCGAAAGGGAGGTCAAAACTAAAATGGCGTCGTAATAGTGATGCGTCGAAATAAAGTACTCGAGGATAGGCCTATAGGTCTCCAACAATTTTGGCTACATTCACCATTGAGTAACATACTGCGCGATAATATGAAGTGGTGTGACACCAACAGAAATAAATTACCGGAAGTGACAGAATCAACCTACCAGACAGCAAAAAGGACCGAATTGGTGCAAACGGCTTCGAGAACTGTGTGAACTATGTGTAAGTGTCAAAATCTATGGATTTTTAATATCTCAGTTATATTTCAAACCTGTCATATTGGTTTCCAGTAGCAAAATGAGTTTCGTACCAAATAAATTTCGACCGATCAAGTTTCTACGGGTCTTCTACGGTACCGCGGTATTCGAAAAAGTATTCATTTGCAAACGAAGCATCACCTGTCAACTGCGTGCATTAGCAAAACTAAAGTAAATTTTAGTTACTATAATTTTCGGTTATTATTCTTAACATTATTTTGTCTGCATTGGATTGCTGTAGAAAAAGAAAACATGGAATGTTTTCATGTCTCCATAATGGCATTCAGCATTTATTTTCTAGGACGCCATTAACTACCGCGGTACCCAAGAGAACCACCCTTACATTAACAATGATAACCGAATACCTGTTCCTCGAAGCCGTTAATAGGATTTCACCTCTATGGCCTGGGTAGATTCCAGTTTAGCGGTCCCCAGACAAAATGGCCGCCATTCTGTTACCGCACATTAAGAGGTTAAGGGATGAAATAGTGTATTTTTTCCATCACTAAAAAGGAAAAGAAGCGGGGGTGTGGGGGCGGCAGCCCCCATAAATGATTTTAAAATGAAATTAAGCGGGGGTGTGGGGGCGGTAGCCCCCATAAATACATTCAAGTGGACAAAGTAAATGGGCGCCATTTTGGTAGGGACCGCTAAACTGGAAGTGTTCCTATGGCCTTAGCAATTTTAATTGTATACATGAATCAGATCAAATTCTACATAATCATAACTATGATATGTTGATGTCACTCATTTGCATCAGAGCGCATTGATTCGGTCGGCACAATTCTTTCAGCCAATCAAAAACGTCGTCAGCGGACCTGCACTCATTCGGTGGAGGTGAAAGCTTCGGTCTTTTTCGTTGAAGCATTACCAACTTTCAGCATTAATATCTCGACGACTACGCCTGATTACTATAAATGCGTTGGTAGTTAGAAAGTTTAAATCACATTCTTTAAAGAAAGAGTTTTGTTAATGAATTTTAACGATCAATTTTTGAAATAATCTGCCTCAAAATTGGTATCCCGTAATGATAAAGACCGAGGTAGTACCCTCGATGAAAAAATGAAAGTGAGGCTATGACGTCATGCCGACTGATTCAATTACACTTTAAAAACAACAGGAAGTTCAACACATGTCTTGGCACTTTGTTCACCATCCGATCTTCAGGGTTCCCAAAAACCCCCAAATGGGGGTTTTGCACCCCCAAAATTGAATCTTGCACCCCCAATTTTTGCAAGCAGCCTTCTTTGTCTCATATAGAGGGGGTGCAAGTATGATGTGAAATGACTGTTTTCACCCCAAGATTTAAAAGTCAGTGGGAACCCTGGATCTTGAACGCTATCCTTATGACGTAACGGTTTGGAATTTAAAAGAAAAGGGGATAACAATATTCTAATTTTCAAAGTGAGGAGCGTTTTGGACATAGTATAACAATAACGAGTTTAAAAACTCTGATAATATTAATGAGCAAATAAATGAAATATATCAGAAACATTCGGTGAAAGTTCCAAGCTAGAATTCGCACCAATAATGTTTGCTACTAAGTTGGGTAAATTCTATAACGAGCATGGAGAACAAAATAAACAGAATTTCACAGGAAAAGCAATACATTTTCAAGTGGCGAGCTTAATAGATCGACATAAATTGATCTCCGCAACAAGAATACTCTATAATTTCTAAACAAAGGCGGTCACATGACTGGAAAGAAATTCAAAACAAAGCCGGTCATGTGACAGTAACTGATTATCTAACTTCCATTCTATTTTCAAACGAGATCTGGTCATAACTGATTATCTAACTTCCATTCTATTTTCAAACGAGATCTGGTCATGTGATCATCTACAATAACAATGTAGACGTAATTTGGGGTTGTTGTGTTTCGGAAGGTTATTCTCTTCCAGCAGGCCAATTTGAATCAGAATTTTTGGTCAGGTATGACAAAAAATGATTAATTGATCTATACCCTACAGTGTTTTGCTTAGTAATTGAATATAATACACAAAAACAAAGCGCCACAACTTGTGTCGGACTTTCCCGTTGTTTTTGAAGCGTAATGCGCTCTAATGTAAAAAGCGAAATATCAAAGAGTGTATTTACATCAGAGAAGACTCGGATTAAATGGTCATTGATTCTTTCCCAAATTATACGACATGGTTTTGTCATTCCCAAACTGAAAATCTTTGGTAAAAATTAATTTTGTATCCAGCATCTAGAACTCTGCTCAAATGATCATAATGCCAAGATGTTTATGTTAATCTATAGCCAATAGCACAGAATATATTGAGGACAGATGAGAAATTGCATTTGTATTTGTAAATGTATTGAATTACCATGACTTAAAATGATTTCTATATTCATTTCAGCTATAAAACAAGAATCTACATGGGTTCAAGTAATTTAATACTCATTGCGAGTAGGCCTAATTGTGAGGCCAAGCACCAGACACATTTCAAGTGAGTTGATTTGTTGTTTACCATTTTAAGTGTATTATGCTCCCCGAAGGGAGAGCATATAGTCGCCGCTTTGTCTGTCCGTCCGTCCGTCCTGTCCGTCCGTCATTCCGTCCGTCCGTCCGAAATGATTTCTCTATAACCCTTGGGCCAAATCAAATGAAACTTACCATGTGAACTCCCTATGACATAATGCCGATGTACTTTTCTAGTTTTTTGGATTTGAGGCCTCGTCATGGAAAAAGGGGACTTAAGGTAAAATACAGTTTTTCTCTTATTTCTCCTAGTCTAATGGTCAGAATTTGATAAAATTTCATATTTGAGTAGCAAATCAGATGCCCTTGACAATAAACTATTTGAAATTTGTTAGCTTTACGTTAATTCTCCAAAGCATACATTTATTGTGACAATGCCTTATTCGGGGAGCATTGTCCGTCTCTGACGGCTCTTGTTTTAGTAAAAGAGTACAAAACATGGCAAAATAAAAACTCATTACAGCAATATTGCACATATAATATTTAATATTCAAATATGGGAAAAAGACTCCCTTGTCTAAATGATTTTAGTGAGTTTGTATATGTATAGATTCTGATAATTCTGATAAAATAGCACTATGTCTATTCAATCACTGTTACTGGACTGTCTGTTAATAAATTGCTGAGTGTAACGCTGCACGCCTAGGAGGAAGTAGTGTTTGAAATGAGATATCATGTTACATAATTATGTTAAATGGACAGGTCTGTTGCTACCCACTGCAAATGCTGATCAGGGAACACTTCAGTTGTGGATACTTACTTATATAATAATCATTTTTTGGATAAGACATTATTTAGCTGAATCTATTTATATAGAAATTTAATTTCGAGGGTTTAGCACATTTAAAACTACATATTTTGTTTGTATTTCTGAATCTTTAGAAAATAATATGTCATGAGTTCTAATAATGAGTTTCATTTCTGTATTTATTCAAAAAGATATTTAGAACTCAAAGATGTTTTATCTCTTAAAATTTTAGAAAGTTTTAAGTTTTTCCCTCTCCTGTAAAATTTTACAAAATTTATTTACAACAGTTTTGCACTAAGCCCTCAATTTGCCTTATGACCATCATAAGTGTTGAGATATTATATATGTATTTGACAATTTTGTCCATTTTCATGTTATGAATTTGATTTGCATGTAATTGTGTACATGTATATCAATAATCATTTTGCAGACATGGTGAAATCAGAAAACAGTGGTATGTTGAACAGCTGTATAAAGTCTGGTAGAATGGAATGTGTTTCAGAAAGGCCTTCAATGGTATGCATTTATTCTTTATCCCTGAAACAATCTTGATTTCATTGTATCATGTACAAAGGTAGACTTTTCCTGAATTACAAAGTATGATGAAAAATATTACTTTCTGAATAAACTATACCTTACCATAAAGTACAAATTGTCTGCAACCTGTTTCAGCATGGATCAGTTTGAAATATTGTTGTTTAGAAAAGGTTGCACATGTATATATTTACATGTCTAGGTCTATGCTTGATTGGAATGTGACAATTTTAATTATGAATTCACAGTTTACATGTTGAATTACCCCGGTAGGTAATTAAGCAGCAGGTGTGCAGTATATATATTTTGTAAATAAAATGTTCTGTTCTGTATATAAGGGCACATCCCCTGCCGCTTAATGAAACCCAGACTGCATTAAAAGGGATGATTTAAATGGGTAATTACGGCTTTTTAAAGTAATTACAAACTTTTCCAAAAGAACAAGAAGAATTTTACATTCTACAGTAAAACAATGTAGGATATATCAATAATCAATATTTTCTACTTTTCATCCAATGTTTTGATTTTGAAAATATGCATATCCTTTTTTCCTTTTGCAATACATATTGCAGAAAATTTTGTAAAAATACATTGAACATTTTTTGATGATTGAACCCCCAGCTGTGGAGGGGGATTAGAAATATCCCGGCTGCCTTGTCCTGTAGCAAATGGTAAGACCCCAAGCAAAGGACAGTGTGTCTGTAACGGACCCGCTTGTTGGCCGTGAGTGGATACTCGTAAGCCGGAAAAGGGGATCCTGGTCGGTTGAGGGAAGCCCAGGGCTCTCCAGCTTCCCAACACGCTGGCTTTGGCCTCGGCTTCGGTGTAAACGGGAGCTTAGATGGGCCCGGTCTAAGCAAACGGCTGGTCGCTTTAGACGTGGACTTTTTTTATATGTTGCATGTACCCATGTGCAATCTCGCCCCTCGTTTGTTAATTGTACAAGTTATACTATTTCTTGTATCAGATAATGTTATTACAGTTGTGTCTTGTCCTCGTCTATATAGGCTCATGGGCTAATTGAGTTGATTAAATGTCATGATCGACGTTGAAATGCATGGCTTGTCTTATTTAAGAGATTAGCCACGTATGTCATTGTCGCGCCTGTTTATTTGATTGGCTTGAGTATACCATCTGGGTATCCCTGGCATGGGGAGCTGGAGATCCGCTCCATTTTCCATGTCCCCTTGTTGGACTCCGTGGCGGGTTGGGGGACCCAGATGATGAATACTAAATTTTCAAATATGGAGAGCCAAAAGTTTAAAAGGACGCGCTCAGATTATGATGATTCGGACTCGGACAATCGACCACGCAATTTGAATTTCCCAAGGTTTTTATTGATTGAATCTACAGATGAACAGAAATCGTTAACATCACTGTCACCTTTTGTTATAAACAAATGTATACTTTCATACGCTGGTGAGCCAAAGTCAATTAAAAAGTTAAAGTCAGGTGCATTATTAGTAGAGGTTGATAAAAAATCCCATTCAGACAATTTACTACGACTGAAAAGTTTTTTTGACATCCCTGTTCACTGTTTTGAACACTCGACACTTAATTCGTCCAAGGGACTCATTCGCTGCCCTGATCTTCAGGGAGTGTCTGAGGAAGAGATAGTTTCTGAATTAGCTTCACAACATGTCACGGCAGCAAGACGAATCAATATCTTTAAAGGTGGACAGAAAAAACCTACTAACACAATTGTCTTGACCTTCAATACAGCTTTGCTCCCTAAATCATTGAAAGTGGGATATCTTAAAGTAAATGTTGATATCTACATTCCTAACCCACTTCAATGTTACAAATGCTTCAAGTTTGGACATCACGAGAAAAAATGTCAAGAGGAAGCGCTCTGTCGTCGTTGTGGGACTTCGGCCGAGTACCATTCATTCGACACGTGCGAGAACCCTGAAGAGTGTGTTAATTGCGGCGGTGCACACAGTTCAACCTCTCGTGTTTGTCCAAACTGGAAGCGGGAGAAGGAAATTGTAACAGTCAAGTGTAGGGAAGGCCTGTCCTTCTTTGAAGCACGTAGGATTGTTGAAAATCGCTCCAACATAACATCTTATGCCCAAGCATCTAAAGTTAAAAGTAAAGATGACAGTGAGTGTGACAACTGTAAAGGTTTGTTCAAAAAGCTTTGCATTTTGTTTCCTGAGAAGAGAGAGGAAATTTCAAAGTTATTTCCTTCCTCTAATCTGGGACCACCTTCTCCTGAAACAGAGACCACTACTAAATCTGTAGAACCGAATACACCTTTACGCCCAAAACCAAATGTTGACAATTCAGTCACGAAAGCCTCCAAGTCTGATAACAAAGCATCTACAAGTCACGTTGATAATACTTCGTCTAATCAAAATCGAAGGCAAAAACCTTCAAAACCGGTGATCACTGATCGCCAACCAAAAGGATCTCAAGATCCGATCCAACAGTATAACCGTTATCGGTCTCTCGATGAGGACATGATAACGGATGAATATGCAGATTCCAGAAATAAGCCAGGTAGTAATATTATCAAACTTAATAAAAAATGAATAAATCCAGACTTCCATTACTGTGTGTTATATTTTTAATTTTACTGTCCATCATGGCGAATACTATTATTCAATGGAATTGTCGCAGTATCAAATCTAATTTTGAAGAACTTAATTTATTAGTCTCCAAAGAAAAACCAGTAGCAGTTTGTTTACAAGAAACCTTTCTCAAAGATACGGATAAATTTACCTTTAAATATCATTCTTGTTATTTCAAGAATTTTACGGGAAGTGACAGAGCATCAGGTGGTGTAGGCATCATTGTGAATAACAATGTTCCTCACCGTCCTGTCCAGCTTGATACAACTTTACAAGCAGTAGCTGTTAGTGTTTCACTGAACAAAACTGTTACCATTTGTTCGATTTATCTTCCACCTAGTTCCCCTGTTGACAACAGGAAACTAGATCGCCTTGTTGAACAGTTACCCAAGCCTTTTATTTTGATGGGAGATTTTAATTCTCACCATACTATGTGGGGATGTTCAAATACAGACAACAAGGGTCATATAGTCGAAGACTTCATTTCAAGACATGATCTTTCTCTTCTAAATGATAAATCATCTACTTATCTACATCCTGCTACTGGTTCATATTCATCACTAGACTTGACAATTTGCAGTCCTCAGATTTTTCCAGATTTTAACTGGAAAGTTGATGAAGACCTGCATGGCAGTGACCATTTTCCGATTCTTATTTCGGAAATTGGGCCATCAGTTCAGGAGCGACCAACCCCCAGCTGTGGAGGGGGATTAGAAATATCCCGGCTGCCGTGTCCTGTAGCAAATGGTAAGACCCCAAGCAAAGGACAGTGTGTCTGTAACGGACCCGCTTGTTGGCCGTGAGTGGAAACTCGTAAGCCGGAAAAGGGGATCCTGGTTAGTTGAGAGAAGCTCAGGGCTCTCCAGTTTCTCAATACGCTAGCTTTGGCCTCGGCTTCGGTGTAAACGGGAGCTTAGATGGACCCGGTCTAGGCAATCGGCTGGTCGCTTTAGATGAGGCATTTATATCTTTGTCTTGAATATTGTTGTCCAAGACAGCACTTACTTTTTTGGTACAATTGATGAACCACCTGCTCTTTTTACTCTTATCTATCTAACTAGATTATCTTCACATTTTCAATCATATCACCATTAGCATAATATAATGCTACTTTTGTCATAATTTGAATTGTCATGTTATTTTGTCTTATACCTCATCTATATAGGCTCATGGGTTAATTGGGTGAAATGAGCGTTTTGATTTGGTATCGATATGCATGGCGGGGCCCTGATCTTGGGACACTGTCCATGTATGTCTTTATCACACCATCTTGTTAGTTTTGCCTGAGTATACCGTCTGGGTAACCCTGGCATGGGGAGTCGGATATCCGCTCCATTTCTATGTCCCCTTGTTGGACTCCGTGGTGGGTGGGGGCCCGGATGAAGAATTATAAATACCTAAACATGGATACACAACATTTTAAAAGAAAGTATATGGATTATGATGCGGATAATGGACCTAGTAATATTGGATCTTTCCCAAGATTTCTTATTATTGATTCAGATGACCTGGAACAGCCCCTAACAAAACTCTCGCCTTTTGTCATACACAAAGTTCTTGTTTCTCTGGCTGGTGAGCCAAAATCAGTAAAAAAGCTTAAGTCAGGATCTCTTCTTGTCGAGGTCGAGAAACAAAAGCATGCCGAAAACCTCATGAAAATTAGCAGTTTTTTCAATATCCCTGCTACGTGTAAACCCCATGATACACTAAACAGTTCACGGGGACTTATTCGTTGTCGGGACCTACAAGGCGTATCGGAAGACGAAATCGTGAAGGAACTTTCAAACCAAAATGTAAAATCAGCTCGACGTATTTCAGTGTTTAAAGAAGGCACGAAGAAGCCCACTAATACCATTATCCTAACGTTTGGAACGGCTATTTTACCCAAATCAATTAAAGTCGGATACTTAAAAGTTGCTGTGGAGATGTACATTCCAAATCCTCTACAGTGCTTTAATTGCTTCAAGTATGGACATCACGAAAAGAAATGTGATAAAGAGGAATCATGCCCACGTTGTGCTGGAGAAGCAATGACACATAACACCGAAACGTGTCAAAAGCCACTAAAATGTTTGAATTGTGGAGGGGAACACATGTCAACTTCCCGTTCCTGTCCCGTCTGGAAAAAAGAAAAAGAAATTGTAACAGTTAAATACAAAGAAGGTTTATCTTTTCCAGAAGCAAAGAAAATCGTTGAAAACAGAATAAATTTAACTAGTTCTTATGCGCAAGCCACAAGAGTTGATTTGATTAACAAAAAAGAAAGCGGATGTCAAAACTGCAAAGACATTTTCGGGAAACTTTGTATATTATTTCCCGAAAAGAAAGCAGAGATTTCCAAACTATTTGAAAGCACTAAAACCCCATCTCCTCCTTCTCCTTCACAAATTTCAGAACCGTCTTCCTCTAAAATTATTGAACCAAAACCATCTACGGCAAATGTTTCCGGACGCTCACAAGTAAATACTCAAACGAGACAAGAACCCAAAGCTGATTCAGCGCCAACAAGTTCCAATACTACTACAGTAAGCCAGGACCCGAATGAAAATAGCAAAAAGAAAAAACAAGTTAAACCGGTGATCTCGGATCGCCAACCCAAAGGATCAAATGATCCCATTCAAAATTATAACCGTTATCATTGTCTTGAAGAAGACATGGTAACGGATGATCTGAATAATGCAGATTCTACAAGGAATAAGCAAGGCAGCAATATCATCAAATTAAATAAAAGATGAATTATTCCAAACTTCCATTGCATTGTGGTTTATTAATATTTTTATTGTGTATCATGGCGAATACTATTATTCAGTGGAATTGCCGAAGTATCAAATCGAATTTCGAAGAACTAAATCTATTAGTCTCGAAAGAAAAACCAGTGGCAGTTTGTCTGCAAGAAACTTTTCTTAAAGATGGCGACAAATTTACTCTCAAGTACCACTCTTGTTATTTCAAAAACTTCACGGGAAGCGAACGAGCTTCAGGAGGTGTTGGTATCATTGTAAAAAACAGTGTTCCACATCGTCCTGTACAGCTTGACACTACCTTACAGGCTGTAGCCGTTAGTATTTCTCTGAACAAAACTATCACACTTTGTTCCATTTACCTTCCTCCTAGTTCTCCTGTTGACAGCAGGAAACTAGATAGTCTTGTTGATCAGTTACCCAAACCTTTTATTTTAATGGGAGATTTCAATTCTCACCATACCTTATGGGGATGTTTAAACACTGACAATAAGGGCCATATTGTTGAGGACTTTATTTCAAAGAACGATCTTTCTCTTTTAAACGATAAGTCGTCGACTTATCTTCATCCTGCCACTGGTTCATACTCATCATTAGACTTGACAGTTTGCAGTCCTCAAACTTTTCCAGATTTTCACTGGAAAGTTGACGACGACCTGCATGGAAGTGACCATTTTCCGATTCTTGTATCGGAAATTGGGCCATCAGTACAGGAGCGACCACAGCGGTGGAAACTCCATAAAGCAAACTGGGGTTTGTTCAAAACTGTTTGTGAACAGTCCATTACACCACAGGTTTTTGAAGAATGTGACAACCCGGCGGAGTTGTTCACTTCTCTATTATATTCTTCTGCAGAAAAGGCTATTCCTAGAACCTCTGTTAATCCTAAACATCCAAATAAGCCATGGTATGACGATGATTGTAAAAAGGCTGTAGATAAGCGTAAGTCAGTCCTTAGAGAATTTGATCTAAGGCCTACTAAGGAAAATCTTGTTAGATATAAGATTGCGCGTGCTAGAGCACGAAGAACTATCAAACAAAGTAAACGTAGGTCTTGGAGACAGTACGTATCTAGACTTAATTCTAGATCGTCTGTCAAAAAGACATGGGACATGGTACGAAAAATAAACGGCAAAAACTCCTCTATTAGTGTCGGACATTTGAATACAGATGACGGTGGTGTTTCATCAAAACCTGAAATTGCTAACGTCCTTGCTGATACCTTTGCACAAAAGTCATCCTCTTCTAACTATTCTACAGAATTTCAGAAGTATCAAGAACAAAAAGAAAAGATTAAGTTGAACTTTAAATCTAAAAATACTGAGCATTACAATAAACACTTTACTCTGAAAGAGCTTAAAACGGCTCTTAAAGAAATGTCATGACACTGCAGTTGGATCTGACGATATTCACTATCAGTTCTTAAAGCATTTACCATACCAATCCCTCCAATGTTTACTTGATATCTTTAACAGCGTTTGGGAAACGGGAATAATTCCAGCCTCATGGCGGGAAGCTATTGTGATTCCAGTGCCCAAACCTGGTAAAGATTCAGATAATCCATCCAATTATCGTCCTATAGCTTTAACTAGTTGTGTTTGCAAGACCATGGAAAGAATGGTCAATGACCGTCTTGTATGGTTTCTTGAGAAAAACAAACTTATTACGTCAGCCCAAAGTGGCTTTCGTAAACAAAGAAGTACACTTGATCATTTAGTTCGCTTCGAGACTTTTTTAAGAGAAGCTTTTATCAAGAAAGAGCACGTTGTTTCTGTCTTTTTTAATTTAGAGAGTGCCTATGACACCACATGGAAGTACGGAATTATGAATGACCTCTTTGATTTCGGTATTCGAGGTCGCCTTGCTTATTTCATTTCTGCATTTTTGGATGAACGGCAATTTAGAGTCAGGGTTGGAGATACGCTCTCTGAACCTCACGAACAGGAGATGGGTGTTCCCCAGGGCTGTATTCTTTCGGTTACACTTTTTAGTATTAAAATCAACAATATTATAAAGGCTACCTGTCCTGGTATTGAATATTTTCTTTACGTTGATGACTTTTGTATTTGTTACAGGTCAAAACATATGCATACTATTGAACGACAGTTGCAACAGGTTTTAAACAACCTGAGTAAATGGTCAAATGAAAATGGTTTTAAATTTTCCAAAACCAAAACTAAATGTATGCATTTCTGTAAATCCAGAAAACTCCATCCCGATCCAGAACTGACTCTAGACGGGATAAGAATTGAAGTTGTCCCAGAATTTAAGTTTTTGGGTCTTTTATTTGATTCTAAATTAACGTTCATCCCTCACATTGAATATCTGAGCAATAAGTGTAAGAAAGCTCTGAATCTCTTACGTGTCGTCTCCAGCATGGACTGGGGCGCAGACAAAAAAGTTTTATTACGTCTTTATAGGTCTCTTGTGAGATCGAAATTGGATTATGGATGCGTTGTTTACGGCTCTGCCCGTCAATCATACTTGCGCAAGCTTGATTCAATACACAATCAAGGTTTACGTATTGCGTTGGGCGCATTTAAAACATCGCCAATTAATAGTCTCTATGCTGAAGCAAACGAACCATCTTTAAACTTACGTCGAAAGAAATTGTCTATGGATTACTATTTGAAATTGAAATCAAATCCAGATAATCCTACACATGATTCTGTTTTTGAACCTCTTTACGAAGAGGACTTCAAAAAGAAGGAATCAGAAATTCCACCCTTTAGTTTACGTAGTAAAGCTGACATAGAATCTCTAGATTTCGATCTAGATGATGTGGCCGAAAATAAAGTTCCAGACGTTCCTTTGTGGTCGTCTAAAAGTCCCACCTTTATTTATGATCTAGCTTCAACTAAAAAATCTGAAACTGATCAAGTTGTATTTAAAACTAAATTTCTTGAAATACAGGAAAAACACATTATGCACTTTCAAATTTATACAGACGGTTCTAAAATTGAAGAAAAAGTTGCTTCAGCTGCCATCTTGGATGGTTACAAATATCAGTATCGTCTGCCTGATAATTCATCCATTTTCTCTGCCGAGCTCAAGGCTATTGACCTTGCGCTTGAGCACATTATTGAAAATGGTTATTGGCGTTACATTATTTTCACTGACTCTTTATCTAGTATGCAAGCGCTGGAACACGAGAAAACGGACAACCCTATCATAGTTAAACTTCTTGAAAAGCTGTCTCGTATCTATGCTGCTGATGAAGATACTGATATTGTCTTTTGTTGGCTTCCAAGCCATTGTGGTCTACGTGGCAACGAAGAGGCAGATAGGGCTGCCAAGGACGCGTTGTCACTAGATGTTTTACCTTTTAAAGTTCCTTTTACTGATTTTAATCCTCTAATTAATACTTTTATCCACAATGTATGGCAGAACTGTTGGAGTGACCAGGCAAATCAACGAAATAAATTATTTTCGGTTAAACCTTCACTTGGTGAATGGCTGCCAGGTCTTCGGTCTGACCGCCGCGAAGAGTTAGTTTTGGCCAGATTGCGAATCGGTCATACTCATTTGACCCATTCGCACCTATTAAAGAACGAGGTAGAACCGCAGTGTATTCCTTGTAATGAGACACTTACTGTCCAACATCTACTCATTGATTGTGTAGATCTTGCCATCATAAGAAACAGGCACTTTAACGTTGATAATTTGAAATCGTTATTTGATACCGTGAGGCCTGAGTCGATTTTTAACTTTCTTAAAGAGTGTAATCTCTTTAGAAAGATTTAGCTCTTTTTATTATAATCTGTGATATTTGATCTGTGATACTTTAGTTACGTCTGATATTCTATATTTATTTGTTCTGTGGATTTTCCGGTCGGGTGGACTCGGACATGGGTGTTCTCTGATCTGGGAGGAGCCCATGTCTATTCGTCCTCACATCGGATTATTCATGGTTCATGGTTGTTTTTGTCTAGTTTTAATATTGTGTTATAATACTAGTATTGATTAATTTTATACAAGGTAACATTATCTATTCTTGAATTAGATATATAGTCACTATAATTTACCTTTCTGGATGTTTATGTAACTATATACATATCAGTAATTTTGTATACATCCAGGTATGTGTTGCTGTTGCGCCCAACATGACCTTAGTAGTCGACGGGCCTTAAAACACTATTCATTCATTCATTCAGGAGCGACCACAACGTTGGAAACTCCATAAAGCAAACTGGGACTTGTTCAAAACTGTATGTGAACAGTCCGTTACACCTCAAGCTTTTGAAGACTGTGAGAATCCTGCAGAATTATTTACTTCCCTGATATATGCATCTGCAGAAAAGGCAATTCCAAGAACATCTAAAAACCCTAAACATTCAAATAAGCCATGGTTTAATGATGATTGCAAGAAGGCTGTAGCAAAGCAAAAATCGGTTCTTAGAGAGTTTGATCTAAGGCCGACTAAGGAAAATCTAATGAAGTTTAAAGTTGCACGTGCGAGGGCACGGCGCACAATTAAACGCAGTAAACGTACGTCTTGGAGACAGTATGTATCTAGATTAAATTCTAGATCGTCTGTCAAAAAGACTTGGGATATGGTACGAAAAATTAGTGGCAAGAACTCTTCGCTCAGTGTTGGGCATTTGAATACTGACAATGGCGTTGTTTCATCTAAGCCAGACATTGCAAATGTTTTAGCAGATACTTTTGCAAAGAAGTCCTCGTCTTCTAATTATTCACCAGAATTTCAGAAACATCAAGAACAAAAAGAAAAAGTTAAATTGAATTTTAAATCCAAAAATACTGAGCATTATAATAAAGAATTTACTCTTAAGGAGCTTAAAACAGCTCTTAAGAAATGCCATGATACTGCAGTCGGATGTGATGACATCCACTATCAGTTTTTGAAACATTTACCGCACCAATCCCTTCAGTGTTTATTCGATATCTTTAACAGTGTTTGGAGAACAGGAATACTTCCAGCCTCGTGGCGGGAAGCTATTGTCATTCCAATACCCAAACCTGGTAAAGATTCCGATAATCCTTCTAATTACCGGCCCATAGCCTTAACAAGTTGCGTTTGCAAGACCATGGAGAGAATGGTCAACGACCGTCTCGTGTGGTTTCTTGAGAAAAACAAACTTATAACGTCAGCCCAAAGTGGCTTTCGTAAACAAAGAAGCACCCTCGATCATTTAGTTCGCTTCGAAACCTTTATCAGAGAAGCTTTTATCAAGAAGGAACACGTTGTTTCAGTCTTTTTTGATTTAGAGAGTGCATATGACACCACTTGGAAGTACGGAATTATGAATGACCTCTATGATTTCGGTGTACGAGGTCGCCTTGCTTATTTCATTTCTGCATTTTTGGATGAACGGCAATTTAGAGTCAGGGTTGGAGATACGCTCTCTGATCCTCACGAACAGGAGATGGGTGTTCCCCAGGGCTCTATTCTTTCCGTTACACTTTTCAGTGTTAAGATCAACAATATAATTAAGGCTACTTGCCCTGGTATTGAATATTTCCTTTACGTTGATGACTTTTGTATTTGTTATCGCTCAAAACATATGCATACCATCGAACGACAGTTACAGCAGGTTCTAAACAACCTGAGTAAATGGTCAAATGAAAATGGTTTTAAATTTTCTAAAACCAAAACAAAATGTATGCATTTCTGTAAATCGAGAAAACTCCATCCCGATCCAGAACTCACTTTGGACGGGATCCGTATCGAAGTTGTCCCATAATTTAAGTTCCTTGGTCTTTTATTTGACTCTAAATTATCGTTCATTCCGCACATTGAATATTTGAGCAATAAATGTAAGAAAGCTCTAAATCTTTTACGTGTCGTCTCCAGTATGGACTGGGGAGCAGACAAAAAAGTTTTATTACGTCTTTATAGATCTCTTGTGAGATCTAAATTAGACTATGGATGCGTTGTTTACGGCTCTGCCCGTCAATCCTACTTGCGCAAACTTGATTCAATACACAATCAAGGTTTGCGTATTGCGTTGGGTGCATTTAAAACATCGCCAATTAATAGCCTCTATGCTGAAGCAAACGAACCATCTTTAAACTTACGTCGAAAGAAATTGTCTATGGATTACTATTTGAAATTGAAATCAAATCCAGATAATCCTACACATGATTCTGTTTTTGAACCTCTTTACGAAGAGGACTTCAAAAAGAAGGAATCAGAAATTCCGCCGTTTAGTTTACGTTGTAAAGCTGACATAGAATCTCTAGATTTCGATCTAGATGATGTGGCCGAACATAAAGTTCCAGACGTTCCTTTGTGGTCGTCTAAAAGTCCCACCTTTATTTATGATCTAGCTTCAACTAAAAAATCTGAAACTGATCAAGTTGTATTTAAAACCAAATTCCTTGAAATACAGGAAATGCACTTTCAAATTTATACAGACGGGTCTAAAAATGAAGAAAAAGTTGCTTCCGCTGCCATCTTGGATGGTTACAAATATCAGTATCGTCTGCCTGATAATTCATCCATTTTCTCTGCCGAGCTCAAGGCTATTGACCTTGCGCTTGAGCACATTATTGAAAATGGTTATTGGCGTTACATTATTTTCACTGACTCTTTATCTAGTATGCAAGCGCTCGAGCACGAAAAAACAGACAATCCTGTTATTGTAAAACTTCTTGAGAAGCTTTCTCGTTTATATGCTTCTGACGAAGATACTGATATTGTCTTTTGCTGGCTTCCAAGCCATTGTGGTCTACGTGGCAACGAAGAGGCAGACAAAGCTGCCAAGGAGGCGTTGTCACTGGATATTTTACCTTTTAAAGTTCCTTTTACTGATTTTAAACCTCTCATTCATAATTTTATTCAAAATGTATGGCAGAACTGTTGGAGCGACGAGGCCAATCACCAAAATAAATTGTTTTCCATAAAACCTGCACTAGGTGAATGGCTGCCAGGTCTTCGATCTGACCGCCGCGAGGAGTTAGTTTTGGCCCGACTACGAATTGGTCACACACATTTGACCCATTCGTACTTATTAAAGAACGAGGAAAAACCTCAATGTATTCCTTGTAACGAGGAGCTGACTGTACAGCATCTCCTCATTGACTGTGTAGATTTAGCCATCATTAGAAACAGGCATTTTAACGCTAACAGTTTAAAGACGTTATTTGACACTGTAAGGCCTGAATCAATTTTTAACTTCCTTAAAGAGTGTAATCTCTTTAAAAAGATTTAGCTGTGATATTTAATCTGTGATATCTTATATGTTCTATGGATTTTCCGGTCGGGTGGACTCGGACATGGGTGTTCTCTGACCTGGGAGGAGCCCATGTCTATTCGTGCTCACGTCGGATTATTCATGGTACATTGTTATACAATTTTTTGTATGATATCTTCAATCATTTAGACTTCAGTTTAATAGGTTATATGCACTATGGATTTTCCGGTCGGGTGGACTCGGAGATGAGTGACCTCTGATCTGGGAGGAGCCCATGTCCTTTCGTGCTCACGTCGGATTATTCGGCGAGGTGCATTGTGTTTTTGATATGATTTTCCGGTCGGGTGGACTCGGACATGGGTGTTCTCTGATCTGGGAGAAGCCCATGTCCTTTCGTGCTCACGTCGGATTATTCATGATATATTCTTTTTTTTATCCTCTATATGATATTTTTATCTGGTTAACCCCCAGCTGTGGAGGGGGATTAGAAATATCCCGGCTGCCATGTCCTGTAGCAAATGGTAAGACCCCAAGCAAAGGACAGTGTGTCTGTAACGGACCCGCTTGTTGGCCGTGAGTGGATACTCGTAAGCCGGAAAAGGGGATCCTGGTCAGTTGAGGGAAGCTCAGGGCTCTCCAGCTTCCCAACACGCTGGCTTTGGCCTCGGCTTCGGTGTAAACGGGAGCTTAGATGGGCCCGGTCTAAGCAAACGGCTGGTCGCTTTAGACGTGGACTTTTTTATTTTGCTTGTACCCGTATGCAATCTCGCCCCTCGTTTGTTAATTGTACAGGTTATACTATTTCTTGTATCAGTTAATGTTATTACAGTTGTGTCTTGTCCTCGTCTATATAGGCTCATGGGCTAATTGAGTTGGTTAAATGTCATGATCGACGTTGAAATGCATGGCTTGTCTTGGTTAAGAGATGAGTCACGTATGTCATTGTCGCGCCTGTTTATTTGATTGGCTTGAGTATATCATCTGGGTATCCCTGGCATGGGGAGCTGGAGATCCGCTCCATTATCCATGTCCCCTTGTTGGACTCCGTGGCGGGTTGGGGGACCCAGATGATGAATACCAAATTTTCAAATATGGAGAACCAAAAGTTTAAAAGGACGCGCTCAGATTATGATGATTCGGACTCGGACAATCGACCACGCAATTTGAATTTCCCAAGGTTTTTATTGATTGAATCTACGGATGAACAGAAATCGTTAACATCACTGTCACCTTTTGTTATAAACAAATGTATACTTGCATACGCTGGTGAGCCAAAGTCAATCAAAAAGTTAAAGTCAGGTGCATTATTAGTAGAGGTTGAAAAGAAATCCCACTCAGACAATTTACTTAGACTTAAAAGCTTTTTTGACATTCCTGTTCACTGTTTTGAACACTCGACACTTAATTCGTCCAGGGGACTCATTCGCTGCCCTGATCTTCAGGGGGTGTCTGAGGAAGAGATAGTAACAGAATTAGCTTCACAGCATGTCACGGCAGCCAGGCGAATCAATATCTTTAAAGGTGGACATAAAAAACCTACAAATACAATTGTCTTGACCTTCAATACAGCTTTGCTCCCTAAATCGTTGAAAGTGGGATATCTAAAAGTAAATGTTGATATCTACATTCCTAACCCACTTCAATGTTACAAATGCTTCAAGTTTGGACATCACGAAAAAAAATGTCAAGAGGAAGCGCTCTGTCGTCGTTGTGGAACTTCAGCTGAGTTTCATTCTTTCGACACGTGCGAGAACCCTGAAGAGTGTGTTAATTGCGGCGGTGCACACAGTTCAACCTCTCGTGTTTGTCCAAACTGGAAGCGGGAGAAGGAAATTGTAACAGTCAAGTGTAGGGAAGGCTTGTCCTTCTTTGAAGCACGTAAGATTGTTGAAAATCGCTCCAACATAACATCCTATGCCCAAGCTTCTAAAGTTAAAGCAACAAGTAAAGATGACAGTGATTGTGAGAACTGTAAAGGTCTATTCAAAAAGCTCTGCATTTTGTTTCCTGAGAAGAGAGAGGAAATTTCTAAGCTATTTCCTTCCTCTAATCTGGGACCACCTTCTCCTGAAACAGAGACCACTACTAAATCTGTAGAACCGAATAAGCCTTTATGTCCAAAACCAAATGTTGACAATTCAGTCACGAAAGCCTCCAAGTCTGATAACAAAGCATCTACAAGTCACGTTGATAATACTTCGTCTAATCAAAATCGAAGGCAAAAACCTTCAAAACCGGTGATCACTGATCGCCAACCAAAAGGATCTCAAGATCCGATCCAACAGTATAACCGTTATCGGTCTCTCGATGAGGACATGATAACGGATGAATATGCAGATTCCAGAAATAAGCCAGGTAGTAATATTATCAAACTTAATAAAAAATGAATAAATCCAGACTTCCATTACTGTGTGTTATATTTTTAATTTTACTGTCCATCATGGCGAATACTATTATTCAATGGAATTGTCGCAGTATCAAATCTAATTTTGAAGAACTTAATTTATTAGTCTCCAAAGAAAAACCAGTAGCAGTTTGTTTACAAGAAACCTTTCTCAAAGATACGGATAAATTTACCTTTAAATATCATTCTTGTTATTTGAAGAATTTTACGGGAAGTGACAGAGCATCAGGTGGTGTAGGCATCATTGTGAATAACAATGTTCCTCACCGTCCTGTCCAGCTTGATACAACTTTACAAGCAGTAGCTGTTAGTGTTTCACTGAACAAAACTGTTACCATTTGTTCGATTTATCTTCCACCTAGTTCCCCTGTTGACAACAGGAAACTAGATCGTCTTGTTGAACAGTTACCCAAGCCTTTTATTTTGATGGGAGATTTTAATTCTCACCATACTATATGGGGATGTTCAAATACAGACAACAAGGGTCATATAGTCGAAGACTTCATTTCAAGACATGATCTTTCTCTTCTAAATGATAAATCATCTACTTATCTACATCCTGCTACTGGTTCATATTCATCACTAGACTTGACAATTTGCAGTCCTCAGATTTTTCCAGATTTTAACTGGAAAGTTGATGACGACCTGCATGGCAGTGACCATTTTCCGATTCTTATTTCGGAAATTGGGCCATCAGTTCAGGAGCGACCACAACGTTGGAAACTCCATAAAGCAAACTGGGACTTGTTCAAAACTGTATGTGAACATTCCATTACACCTCAAGCTTTTCAAGACTGTGAGAATCCTGCAGAATTATTTACTTCCCTGATATATGCATCTGCAGAAAAGGCAATTCCAAGAACATCTAAAAACCCTAAACATCCAAATAAGCCGTGGTTTAATGATGATTGCAAGAAGGCTGTAGCAAAGCAAAAGTCGGTTCTTAGAGAGTTTGATCTAAGGCCGACTAAGGAAAATCTAATGAAGTTTAAAGTTGCACGTGCGAGGGCACGGCGCACAATTAAACGCAGTAAACGTACGTCTTGGAGACAGTATGTATCTAGATTAAATTCTAGATCGTCTGTCAAAAAGACTTGGGATATGGTACGAAAAATTAGTGGCAAGAACTCTTCGCTCAGTGTTGGGCATTTGAATACTGACAATGGCGTTGTTTCATCTAAGCCAGACATTGCAAATGTTTTAGCAGATACTTTTGCAAAGAAGTCCTCGTCTTCTAATTATTCACCAGAATTTCAGAAACATCAAGAACAAAAAGAAAAAGTTAAATTGAATTTTAAATCCAAAAATACTGAGCATTATAATAAAGAATTTACTCTTAAGGAGCTTAAAACAGCTCTTAAGAAATGCCATGATACTGCAGTCGGATGTGATGACATCCACTATCAGTTTTTGAAACATTTACCGCACCAATCCCTTCAATGTTTACTCGATATCTTTAACAGTGTTTGGAGAACAGGAATACTTCCAGCCTCGTGGCGGGAAGCTATTGTCATTCCAATACCCAAACCTGGTAAAGATTCAGATAATCCTTCTAATTACCGGCCCATAGCCTTAACAAGTTGCGTTTGCAAGACCATGGAGAGAATGGTCAACGACCGTCTCGTGTGGTTTCTTGAGAAAAATAAACTTATAACGTCAGCCCAAAGTGGCTTTCGTAAACAAAGAAGCACCCTCGATCATTTAGTTCGCTTCGAAACCTTTATCAGAGAAGCTTTTATCAAGAAGGAACACGTTGTTTCAGTCTTTTTTGATTTAGAGAGTGCATATGATACCACATGGAAGTATGGAATCATGAATGACCTCCATGATTTCGGTATACGAGGTCGCCTTGCTTATTTCATTTCTGCATTTTTGGATGAACGGCAATTTAGAGTCGGGGTTGGAGATACGCTCTCTGATCCTCATGAACAGGAGATGGGTGTCCCCCAGGGCTCCATTCTTTCTGTTACACTTTTTAGTGTTAAAATAAACAATATTATTAAGGCTACTTGCCCTGGTATTGAGTATTTTCTTTACGTTGACGACTTCTGCATTTGTTACAGGTCTAAACACATGCATACCATTGAACGACAGTTACAGCAGGTTCTAAACAACCTGAGTAAATGGTCAAGTGAAAATGGTTTTAAATTTTCTAAAACCAAGACAAAATGTATGCATTTCTGTAAATCGAGAAAACTCCATCCCGATCCAGAACTCACTTTGGACGGGATCCGTATCGAAGTTGTCCCAGAATTCAAGTTTCTTGGTCTTTTATTTGACTCTAAACTATCATTCATCCCGCACATTGAATATTTGAGCAATAAATGTAAGAAAGCTCTAAATCTTTTACGTGTCGTCTCCAGTATGGACTGGGGAGCAGACAAAAAAGTTTTATTACGTCTTTATAGATCTCTTGTGAGATCTAAATTAGACTATGGTTGTGTTGTTTACGGATCCGCCCGTCAATCCTACTTGCGCAAGCTTGATTCTATTCATAATCAAGGGTTACGTATTGCGCTGGGCGCATTTAAAACATCGCCAATTAACAGTCTCTATGCGGAAGCAAATGAGCCTTCTTTGAATTTACGTAGAAAGAAATTATCAATGGATTACTATTTAAAACTTAAATCTAATCCCGATAATCCTACACATGACGTTGTCTTTGAACCTCTTTATGAAGAGGAATTTAATAAGAAGGAATCAATTATACCTCCTTTCAGTTTACGTTGTAAGGCAGATGTGAATTCTCTAGATTTCGATCTAGATGACGTGGCCGAACATAAAGTTCCAAACGTACCTTTGTGGACGTCCAAAAGTCCCACCTTTATTTATGATCTTGCTTCAACGAAAAAGTCGGAAACTGATCCTTTAGTGTTTAAAAACAAATTTCTTGAAGTACAAGAAAAGCACATGCTTCATTTGCAAATTTACACCGATGGTTCTAAAAGCGAAGAAAAAGTTGCTTCTGCTGCCATTTTAGATGGCTTCAAATATCAGTATCGTTTGCCCGATAATTCGTCTATTTTCTCTGCCGAGCTCAAGGCTATTGACCTTGCGCTCGAGCACATCATTGAAAACGGCTATTGGCGCTACATTATTTTTACAGACTCTTTATCCTGTATGCAAGCGCTCGAGCACGAAAAAACGGACAATCCTATTATTGTAAAACTTCTTGAGAAGCTTTCTCGTTTGTATGCTTCTGATGAAGATACTGATATTGTCTTTTGCTGGCTTCCAAGCCATTGCGGTCTACGTGGCAACGAAGAGGCAGACAAAGCTGCCAAGGAGGCGTTGTCACTGGATATTTTACCTTTTAAAGTTCCTTTTACTGATTTTAAACCTCTCATTCATAATTTTATTCAAAATGTATGGCAGAACTGTTGGAGCGACGAGGCCAATCATCAAAATAAATTGTTTTCAATAAAGCCCGCACTTGGTGACTGGCTGCCAGGTTTTCGATCTGAGCGCCGCGAGGAGTTAGTTTTGGCACGACTACGAATTGGTCACACACATTTGACCCATTCGTACTTATTAAAAAACGAGGAAAAGCCTCAATGTATTCCTTGTAACGAGGAGCTGACTGTCCAGCATCTCCTCATTGATTGTGTGGATTTAGCCATCATTAGAAACAGGCATTTCAACGCTAGCAGTTTAAAGACATTATTTGATACTGTTAGGCCTGAATCAATTTTTAACTTTCTTAAAGAGTGCAATCTCTTTAAAAAGATTTAGTTATGATATTTACTATGTGATTTTTTATATGTTCTATGGATTTTCCGGTCGGGTGGACTCGGACATGGGTGTTCTCTGATCTGGGAGGAGCCCATGTCTATTCGTGCTCACGTCGGATTATTCATGGTACATTGTTATACAATATTTCGTACGATATTTTTAATCATTTATACTTCAGTTATTTTTAATAGGTTATATGCCCTATGAATTTTCCGGTCGGGTGGACTCGGACATGGGTGACCTCTGATCTGGGAGGAGCCCATGTCCATTCGTGCTCACGTCGGATTATTCGGCGAGGTGCATTGTATTTTTTGATATGATTTTCCGGTCGGGTGGACTCGGACATGGGTGACCTCTGATCTGGGAGGAGCCCATGTCCTTTCGTGCTCACGTCGGATTATTCATGGTGTTTTATAAATTTGCATAGAATTTTATCTGTTATAGAATATCGTATTTTTTTTATCATTTCTCCTCTAGATGTTTATGTAACTAATACATATTCCTATACATCTTGTAGTGAGGTATAATTACAGTGAGTGCGCCCAATATGACCTTAGTAGTCGACGGGCCTTAAAACTCCATTCATTCATTCATTTTATCTGGTTAATTTCAGTCTGTTTAATTTATTTAGATGATCTGTGGATTTTCCGATCGCGTGGACTCGGACATGGGTATCCTCTGATCTGGGGGGAGCCCATGTCCTTTCGTGCTCGCGTCGGATTATTCATGGTGTTTTGTTATTTTGCTTAGAATTTTATCTGTTGTATAGAATATCGTATTTTTAGCATATCCCCTCTGGATGTTTATGTAACTAATACATATCCTAATACATCTTGTAGTGAGGTAACGTGAGTGCGCCCAATATGACCTTAGTTGTCGACGGGCCTTAAAACTCCATTCATTCATTCATTCATTTTTGATGATTGAATGACTGATCTTGTCATCTCATCAGCATCACCTTTGAAATTTTTGATAATATTTTTCATTGCATGTATTGTTGCATTTTGACAAGGCTTCAAATATTGTTAGAAAAGTAGAAAATGCCAGGATACCAGGAGTTGTGATTTTTAGGGGTCAGTATAAGGCTGAAATGTTACATTTGTTACTTTTGTGTAATTGCAGGTTCATGAATCATGTGCATAGATGGATAAAGATGATGCTGACAATGATGATTACCAGTGTTATAACAGAAAAATTGACAATTTGTGGACATTGTTTGGTCCATACAGTGATTTGTGTACAATATCCATGTATAAACATTCAAATTTTAAATCTGACAAAACTCCATCCTGTTTCAACCAATTCCGACTTAATGACGTCTTTTGACAACCTACATGATGAAAGGTTTTGAAAACATTCTGGAAAATGAAGGAATGGTTTTGTGAAAAGCAATTTTATCATTTCCCACAATGTTTTTTTAGCCAGTTAGATAAAAAAAATATAAAATTTTATTCTCTTAAGATTGTCATCTGCAACATCTTTCAAATTGGGACAGTCTTAAAAATCTTTCTGGTAATTGGTTACAAATGATATAGTGCAGATAACCAAATACAATAGAATATCATGTTGTGACTTGTACAAACCAGCCAAAGTGTCATTCATGTTTATGAAAATTAGAATAAATTTTTAACGTTTTATTTGATTTTTGTTCTGGCTATTAGAAAACATACATATTAACCCAAATGAGTCCTGATTTTGTCATCCCTGAAAGAAAAAGCTTAAGAAAACATTGAGACAAAAGAAGAAAATGCTGATAACCAGTATTTTCTCCTTTTACCTAAATATTTTCTATGCTAAATTGTACCTAAATTCTATCTCTATCAACATTCATTTGACGTTTGCAGGATGTTTCTTATTGGATCACCTCTTAATTTTAGAGTTTGGGAAAGGGTTAAATCAGAGTAATAACTAGTATGGAGATTTGATAGACACAAGGATGTTATGCCTGCCAACAGCATATCTTCTGTCCTCTTTATTTCAAGTTGTGCACCGGTCCATGAGAAAACCTTCAACCAAAGTAAATCGTCTGTGTAAATGCAAAACCTCGTATGTCGATTCCTATAATTTTCAAAGTACAAACTTGTGTGCCCAGTTAAGACAATTCTCCAGGGTTTTGAGATATTTTTACTGATCAATATTAATGATACATTATTTATGAACAATATATCCAAATTTCAAGTAAAACATTTCAGTTTGAGAAAAGTTATTACACTTTTTTCCCTCCCCTTTAAAATTTTCCAAAAACCGAGATTCGAGGTTTTGCATTTACAACGACGAAATACAGTTTACACTCGTTAAGTCAACATCTGATATGTCAAACTTCCGCTTAAGTCGAAATGAAATTGTGGTCCTTGCGTCATCTATAGCCATAGGGTATCAATCAGGTTAGACAAATTTGATTATTTTAAAGTGAATAAATCAATTGAAATATAGTAGGAAAAGGAGATTATTTGCTCCTTTTGAGCAATTTTCCATTTTCTGCTATATTTCAATAATACACACACTTGCCCAACGACAATGAATAAATATCATTAATCAAAGCCGAAAAGAATTGGGATAAGTCATATTCACGATATCTTCAGCTAGAATGATGTTCCCTAAGACTTCGACACAACAAATATTAGGAAACGTATTGGAAAACGACTTACTGTCGTTTGAAGGCAATGCTGAAAACTGTTGAGATGAAGCGAAACATGCTAGTGATAATGAACTTTCCGAGCGTCTTCAATATATGGGAACTTTTGAGAACTATGGACTTGATGAGAGAAAATATTGAAAAACTACTATGCCTGTTTGCGGTTTTTAGCTCACCTGAGCAGAAAGTGCTTAAGGTGAGCTATTGTGGTCACTCAATGTCCGTCCGTCTGTCCGTCCGTCTGTCAACAATTTGGTGTTTACACCATAAGAACTTGCATGGGTTCGAATCATTCCCATTGGACCAGAAAGTTGAGAGTTATGTGCCCTTGAATCTGACAAAATTGCCGTTTTCGAATCTAACAACTACAAATATTAAACAAACAAGACAAAACTTGGCCATAATGTTAATTATCAAGTATTGTTCGGGAAAGGTTTAAGGTAGTCCATTCCCTAATGAGATTTGCACGACGTCGGAATTATTCGGGTAAGGTCGAAATCAGTCGGCGGAGGAACCTTCCAACGCTGAATGATTACGATATCGCGTCCGGATATGTTCAGATACGTAACGACGACACTCGGGAAAAAACAGATGTTTTATGAATCTTAAAATGACCACATTACGGGTATTCTACCTTAATTACAGACAAATTACTCGTAATCTTTTCACCCAAAAAAGACAACAATATGTATATATATTCCAATGATTCATTTAAAATTATTGTGTGCAACATCTTTGTATTTGGACCAAACTCAAATTTTGACGTTTGGGAATGGGTTTATGGTGTGGATTTCAAAATTCATACAATCCGTTATGATGTCTGTGTGACAAGTCTGTCAGGTCATTGTTCTTGGTCAAAGACACATCAAGGTCATAATTACAGAACCTCATAGACCTATAGACTCTACTCCAAGTTCCAACAGGCATTTGTGCTTCACATGCACGTCTTTTAGTCTAAAACCCTTTGGATTTTGACGAGATAGATCTAGCTTTCTGGGAAACGTTAAGGTTGACGTCGACATCCTTTCGTCCGTTTCTAGGCTTTGCCTACTTTCATATTACATGTTAAGTCGTCATTTGAGCTGGGACTACCTGGAAAAAATTCCAGGATCACCTATTGACCCCTAGTTAGCATGGAGCCAAGAGCTCAACAGCTGGGCAGGGGATTTTGAATTTGAAAAATCTGTGTGGCGTTTTATTTTCATTTTGTTCATGTTTTTTAAAGTTGGCAGATTTTTATGCTCCCCGATATCCCGGCTGCCGTGTCCTGTAGCAAATGGTAAGACCCCAAGCAAAGGACAGTGTGTCTGTAACGGACCCGCTTGTTGGCCGTGAGTGGATACTCGTAAGCCGGAAAAGGGGATCCTGGTCAGTTGAGGGAAGCTCAGGGCTCTCCAGCTTCCCAACACGCTGGCTTTGGCCTCGGCTTCGGTGTAAACGGGAGCTTAGATGGACCCGGTCTAGGCAATCGGCTGGTCGTTTTAGGCTAGTGCATACATCATCGTTCTATAAGTTTACTTTATCGACAATATTGTCAAGATACTCCTTTTTCAGTCATCTAAAACTGAACCTTTGTAGGGTATATTTTCCCGTTGTCATTTAAAAGTTTTTAGCTCTAGTCTATGCAGGCTCATGGGTTAATTGGGTTGATTACGTGGCTTGGTCGACGTCAATTTGCATGGCGAAGCTCTGTGTGGAGTTTTTTCATGTACTTTTTTGTCGAACTAGTTGGTTGGTTGGCTTGAGTATATTACCTGGGTAGCCTTGGCATCGGGAGTTGGATACCCACTCCGAAATCCATGTCCCCTTGTTGGACCCCATGGTGGGTGAGGGCCCGGGTAATGAACAACACAAAACTCAAAATGGATACGCAAAACTCTAAACGAAAATGTACTGAAATGGATTATGACTCTGGACACGTCTCATCGACTGCAATGTTTCCGCGTTTTTTATTGATTGAATCAAAGGATGAAAATAGACCTCTATCGAAACTGTCTCCTTTTGTTATAAATAAAGTTTTGGTTTCAATGGCTGGTGAGCTTAAATCCGTTAAGAAAATGAACTCTGGTGCTCTTTTGATTGAAGTTGTAAAGCGTGCGCATGCAGAAAATCTTTTAAAGCTGAAGAATTTCTTTGACATACCAAGTAAATGTACACCTCATGCTACTTTGAATACATCAAAAGGTATAATTCGGTGTCGTGACCTTCAGTGAGTATCTGAAGGTGAAATTGTCGACGAACTCGCTTCTCAGAATGTAACAGGCGCTAGAAGGTTGACCTTTTACAACAATGGTGTAAAGAAGAACTCAAACACCATCGTTCTCACGTTTAATTCTGCATTGCTCCCGAAGTCGATAAAAGTTGGTTATCTAAAGGTTGCTGTGGACATGTATGTTCCGAACCCATTACAATGTTATCGTTGTTTTGGGTTTGGACATCATGAATCCAAATGTCAAAAGGACAAAAGGTGCCGTCGCTGTACTCGTCTTGCCGAGTCACACGACGTTGACAATTGTGAGGGTTCAGTCGAGTGTGTCAACTGCGGTGAAGCACACTTGGCGACCTCCCGTTCGTGCCCCTATTGGAAGAAGGAGAAGGAGATTGTTGCTGTAAAATGTAGAGAAGGTCTCTCATTTTTCGATGCCAGAAAGGTTGTCGAAAGCAGGAACAATCTAAATACATATGCACAGGCCACAAAAGTAAATGTAGACCCCCATAAAAGTGATACAGGGTGCCAGAACTGCAAAGATCTTTTTGGGAAGTTGTGTATCCTCTTCCCAGAAAAGAAAGCAGAGATAAGCATGTTATTCCCTGGCTCTTCATCGCCACCTTCTTCCGATTCTGTGAAACCTCAAAGTAATCAGGTTTCAGACACCAAGGCTAAAACGAACAGTTCACCAGCACCTTCTTCTGTAAGAGAAGAAACCAGAAGCGAGAAGACTTCTAGCAATAAAACTAGCAATAGTAATTTAAGTGAAAGTGCAACATCTAATCAAAAGAAGAAGCATGCAACACCGGTGATTTCGGATCGCCGACCCAAAGGATCGGATGATCCGATCAAACAATATAATCGTTACAATTGTCTTGATGAAGACATGGTGACGGATGAACCATTTGTTGCAGATTCAAACAAAAATAAGCAAGGCAGTAACATTATAAGAATAAATAAGAATAAATAAAAAAATGAAAAATTCTAAACTTCCATTTAACTGCGGTCTATTTTTAACTTTAATATTTATCATGGCGAATACTATCATTCAATGGAATTGCCGAAGTATCAAATCAAATTTCGAAGAACTTAACCTTTTAGTCTCAAAAGAAAAACCAGTAGCAGTTTGTTTACAAGAAACTTTTCTTAAAGATTCGGACAAGTTTTCTCTAAAATATCATTCTTGTTACATTAAAAATTTTACAGGGAGTGAGAGGGCCTCAGGGGGTGTTGGTATCATTGTTAATAACAATGTTCCACATCGTCCTGTACAGCTGGACACTACTCTACAAGCAGTAGCTGTTAGTGTTTCTCTGAACAAAACTATTACGCTTTGTTCTATTTATCTTCCTCCTAGTTCTCCTGTCGACGGCAGAAAACTAGATCAACTCATTGATCAATTACCCAAACCTTTTGTTTTAATGGGAGATTTTAATTCCCATCACACGTTATGGGGTTGTTCTAACACGGACAACAAAGGTCATATTGTTGACGATTTCATTTCAAGGCACGATCTTTCTCTTTTAAATGACAAATCATCTACTTATCTACATCCTGCTACTGGTTTTTATTCATCATTAGATTTGACAGTTTGCAGTCCTCAAATTTTTCCAGATTTTGACTGGAAAGTTGATGACGACTTGCATGGTAGTGACCATTTTCCGATTATTGTATCGGAAATTGGGCCATCAGTACAGGAGCGACCACAACGGTGGAAACTCCATAAAGCAAACTGGGACTTGTTCAAAACTGTTTGTGAACAGTCCATTACACCTCAAGCTTTTGAAGATTGTGAGAATCCTGCAGAATTGTTTACTTCTCTTTCATATGCTTCTGCAGAAAAGGCAATTCCGAGAACATCTAAAAATCCTAAGCACCCAAATAAGCCGTGGTTTAATAATGATTGCAAGAAGGCTATAGCAAAGCAAAAGTCGGTTCTTAGAGAGTTTGATCTAAGGCCGACGAAGGAAAATCTTATAAAATTTAAAGTTGCACGTGCGAGAGCACGGCGCACTATTAAACGCAGTAAACGTACGTCTTGGAGACAGTATGTATCTAGATTAAATTCTAGATCTTCTGTCAAAAAGACTTGGGATATGGTGCGGAAAATTAGTGGCAAGAACTCCTCGCTCAGTGTTGGGCATTTAAATACTGACAAAGGCATTGCTTCATCCAAGCCAGACATAGCAAATGTTTTAGCAGATACTTTTGCTAAGAAATCCTCCTCTTCTAATTATTCGTCAGAATTTCAAAAACATCAAGAACAAAAAGAAAAAGTTAAATTGAATTTTAAATCTAACAATACAGAGCACTATAATAAAGAATTTACTCTTAAGGAGCTTAAAACAGCCCTTAAGAAATGCCATGATACCGCAGTTGGATGCGATGATATCCACTACCAGTTCTTGAAGCATTTACCGCACCAATCCCTTCATTGTTTACTAGATATCTTTAACAGTGTTTGGAAGACGGGAATACTTCCAGCCTCGTGGCGGGAAGCTATTGTCATTCCAGTGCCCAAACCTGGTAAAGATTCCGATAATCCTTCAAATTACCGGCCTATAGCCTTAACTAGTTGTGTTTGTAAAACCATGGAAAGAATGGTCAATGACCGTCTTGTATGGTTTCTTGAGAAAAACAAACTTATTACGTCAGCCCAAAGTGGCTTTCGTAAGCAAAGAAGCACTCTCGACCATTTAGTTCGTTTCGAGACATTTATTCGAGAAGCTTTTATCAAAAAAGAGCACGTTGTTTCAGTCTTTTTCGATTTGGAGAGTGCATATGATACCACATGGAAATATGGAATCATGAATGACCTCCATGATTTCGGTATTCGAGGTCGCCTTGCTTATTTCATTTCTGCATTTTTGGATGAACGGCAATTTAGAGTCAGGGTTGGAGATACGCTCTCTGATCCTCATGAACAGGAGATGGGTGTTCCCCAGGGCTCTATTCTTTCTGTTACACTCTTTAGTATCAAAATAAATAACATTATAAAGGCAACTTGCCCTGGTATTGAATATTTCCTTTACGTTGACGACTTCTGTATTTGCTATCGTTCGAAACATATGCATACCATCGAACGACAGTTACAACAGGTTTTAAACAATCTAAGTAAATGGTCGAATGAAAATGGTTTTAAATTTTCTAAAACCAAGACAAAATGTATGCATTTCTGTAAATCCAGAAAATCCCATCCCGATCCAGAACTCACTTTGGACGGGATCCGAATCGAAGTTGTCCCAGAATTCAAGTTCCTTGGTCTTTTATTTGACTCCAAATTATCGTTCATTCCGCACATTGAATATTTGAGCAATAAATGCAAGAAAGCTCTTAATCTTTTACGTGTCGTCTCCAGTATGGACTGGGGAGCAGACAAAAAAGTTTTATTACGTCTTTATAGATCTCTTGTGAGATCTAAATTAGACTATGGTTGTGTTGTTTACGGATCCGCCCGTCAATCCTACTTGCGCAAGCTTGATTCTATTCATAATCAAGGTTTACGTATTGCGCTGGGCGCATTTAAAACATCGCCAATTAACAGTCTCTATGCGGAAGCAAATGAGCCATCTTTGAATTTACGTAGAAAGAAATTATCAATGGATTACTATTTAAAACTTAAATCTAATCCCGATAATCCTACACATGACGTTGTCTTTGAACCTCTTTATGAAGAGGAATTCAATAAGAAGGAATCAATTATACCTCCTTTCAGTTTACGTTGTAAGGCAGATGTGAATTCTCTAGATTTCGATCTAGATGACGTGGCCGAACATAAAGTTCCAAACGTACCTTTGTGGACGTCCAAAAGTCCCACCTTTATTTATGATCTTGCTTCAACGAAAAAGTCGGAAACTGATCCTTTAGTGTTTAAAAACAAATTTCTTGAAGTACAAGAAAAGTACATGCTTCATTTGCAAATTTACACTGATGGTTCTAAAAGCGAAGAAAAAGTTGCTTCTGCTGCCATTTTAAGATGGCTTCAAATATCAGTATCGTTTGCCCGATAACTCGTCCATTTTCTCTGCTGAGCTCAAGGCTATTGACCTTGCGCTCGAGCACATCATTGAAAATGGCTATTGGCGCTACATTATTTTTACAGACTCTTTGTCCTGTATGCAAGCGCTCGAGCACGAAAAAACGGACAATCCTATTATTGTGAAACTTCTTGAGAAGCTGTCTCGTCTCTTTGCTTCTGATGAAGATACTGATATTGTTTTTTGCTGGCTTCCAAGCCATTGCGGTCTACGTGGCAACGAAGAGGCAGACAAAGCTGCCAAGGAGGCGTTGTCACTAGATATTTTACCTTTTAAAGTCCCTTTTACCGATTTTAAACCCCTGATAAACAGTTTTATTCAAAATGTATGGCAAAATTGTTGGAGCGACGAGGCTAATCACCAAAATAAATTGTTTAGTATTAAACCTGCACTTGGTGTATGGCTGCCAGGTCTTCGATCTGACCGCCGCGAGGAGTTAGTTTTGGCACGACTGCGAATCGGGCACACACATTTGACCCATTCGCACCTATTAAAGAACGAGGAAAAACCTTTATGTATTCCTTGTAACGAGGAGCTGACTGTCCAGCATCTCCCCATTGATTGTGTAGATTTAGCCATCATTAGAAGCAGGCATTTTAACGCTAACAGTTTAAAAACATTATTTGATACTGTTAGGTCTGAATCAATTTTTAACTTCCTTAAAGAGTGTAATCTCTTTAAAAAGATTTAGCTGTGATATTTAATATGTGATATCTTATATGTTCTATGGATTTTCCGGTCGGGTGGACTCGGACATGGGTGTTCTCTGATCTGGGAGGAGCCCATGTCTATTCGTGCTCACGTCGGATTATTCATGGTACATTGTTATACAATATTTTGTATGATATTTCTAATCATTTATACTCCCTCAGTTATTTTTAATAGGTTATATGCCCTATGAGTTTTCCGGTCGGGTGGACTCGGACATGGGTGACCTCTGATCTGGGAGGAGCCCATGTCCATTCGTGCTCACGTCGGATTATTCGGCTAGGTGCATTGTATTTTTTGGTATATATTTTTTCCGGTCGGGTGGACTCGGACATGGGTGACCTCTGATCTGGGAGGAGCCCATGTCCTTTCGTGCTCACGTCGGATTATTCATGGTGTATTATAAATATGCATAGAATTTTATCTGTTATAGAATATCGTTTTTTTATCATTTCTCCTCTAGATGTTTATGTAACTAATACATATTCCTATGCATCTTGTAGTGAAGTATAATTACTGTGAGTGCGCCCAATATGACCTTAGTAGTCGACGGGCCTTAAAACTCCATTCATTCATTCATTCATTTTATGCTCCCCGAAAAAAATTCGGGGGAGCATATAGTCGCCATGCTGTCCGTCCGTCCGTCCGTGTGTCCGTCCGTCCGTCCGTCCGTCCACAGCCATATCACAGCAACCCTTGGACCAAATTCAATGAAACTTCACATGTGAACTCCCTGGGTCAATACCTAGGGACTTTTTCTCCGTTTGTAAATTTAAGGCTGCTCATGTAATAAATAGGATATTCTAGACCATATTCTATAAATAATGTGTGTACAAAAAAGCTGTCATGGGAAAAGGGGGCTTAATGTATGATAGTTTTTATTTTGTGACAAACACTTATTCGGGGAGCATAATCCGTCTGTGACGGCTCTTGTTTTAAACCAGAGTTGCCCCGCCGCCCTTACTCTTCTCAAGGTCGGGTCTGGGGCCGAAATGACCGATTTTCCTAATTTTTGAAATGTCATAACTTTTTTATATTATTCTTTCAGATACTATTCTATTATTTGATAGACATTTCCATGCTCTATCGATTAAAGCTACAGTCCCGCGCATGAACAAACTGGGGAAAAATGGGAAAGGGATGCAGAACTGTTGTGCTGACCACCTTTAGATTATTAACAGAAGGCGGCTCGGTCAAAGAACGAACCGAAAATAGGATAGTCATTGCCAAATGAAAGGGAAGTCCTTGGTCAAAATGCAAAGCACTTGTTACGGTTTTCATATCTATTTTCAATTTATTCTTAAAAAGATCACGTCTTGGATTTAAGTGTCAGGCTTGAACCACTTACGGCGGTCACAACCTATCTGAGCAAACAGCAGGACGTTTCTTTATCCACCATTTACTCTGTTGTCTGCGGACTTTTGGGTAAACCACTCAAAGTAACTTGTGAAGATAGTTCTCTCGTCTGCAAAAGGAAAGTGAGCATTGCGGAGGATCTCAAGAAACGATATTCTCCGACTGACGTAAAAATCGGGAAGAGCATATCTGTAATGGCATCGTTGTTAGACCCTCGTTATAAAAAAATAAAATCTTTCAGACACACAATGGAAAGTGGCGGAGGAATGATTTGACGACATGCCGTTAAGAACGTCTCAGACAGCTACGGACGAACAAATTACTAAACGACAAAAATAACGGGCGTAATGGACTTTTTGGACTTTAAGTCCCATGAAAAGCCGTTGGGGACGACGAGTTAAACAACTACTTGTTAGAGAAAACATTAAATGAAAACCTCGCACTTGGTGTAAAAACCGCGAGCACCAGTTTCCTAGAATAGCATCGATAGCAAAACGCATTCTCCCAGTGCCAGTCACGTCAGTGCCCCCTGTGCGTATTTTCTCCTCAGCGGGACTCATTTTAAAAAAAAAGTTGAGGACACACTTTACCAGTAGTGGGGGAGCTAATCCGAAAATACTTCACTTTGTGATACAAGCACCAAATTTGGCACAAATATTCCTCAGAGTATACTTTTTTCAAAACAAATGGTATCCACGATGAAAATCAAATATGGAGGCCATTTTTCCAAGATGGCCGCCATCTCTAGAGGTTACAAAATCAGAAAAATACTTTATTTCAAGATACAAGCACCAAGTTCGGCACAAATATTCCCCAGAATATACTCTTTTCAAAACATATGGTATCTACCATAGAAAATCAACATGGCTGCCAATTTCTAAGATTGCCGCCATCCCTATTTGTAAAGAAAATCAAGAAACCCTTCTTTTTGAAGTATTCGGCCACTTTTTGGACTTAAGCTTCCCCACTACAGTGAATTGGTGGACAAAATTATATTCTTAAATAAGAAAAGTTACCAATAAATGGTGAACAGGTGGATAAGAACTGCTCGTTACTTACCAGATTAACTCATTACCATACTGACTCCATTCGGCGTCCCAATTGATAAAGGCTTTGAAAAACATCGTGACATGAAATTATTGCATTTATCACAATATTTTCTACTCGGCAAAAAAAGAAAATTTCAGTCACTTGAAATTGTTGTCTGCAACAACACTTATTGATTTTGACTAGTCTGGAATTATGATAATCTAAGTCCGTGCTACAGTTTATATAATTATACATTTGATTGCCTAAGAATGTAGGTATCAAAAATGATATATGACTGAAACGTATAATAAAAGTATAAATCACATTTATTGACTGCCAGTAAAAACGCCTCGCAGAATTTTGTCAATATCTTTGTCAATATTTTTGTGCGTTGGCTAAAATAAAAAGTATGTCATTGTATTTTTTTTACCTAAACTGTACATGATAATGACAAAATGTGCGCTATACAAAGTTATTTATCACGTGCTGTCTTTTCAGTCACGAGTAAGCTCGTGCGGTGCGCCTATCATACATGTACATGTTTTCATTGTCGAAACTTTGTTTTATAGACTTAATTAATCGATAGGCTAAACATCATTAACAAAAAATGCAAATAATGCACAACAAAACATGCCAAGATTAAGCAACGAAAAGCGTGAGAGCATTTTGGGCATGCTTTAAATGTGATGTTCCCAAGTTGACGCCGCAAAGCGTTTCAATGTCTCACGATCAACAATAGTTCGATTGGTTAACATCACAGAAAGCCTTCAAGACATCCCAAGACCTGAACCGCCCCGCGTAACGTCAGCCCGTCAGGATAACTCTATGCGACAACGGCACCTACGTAACCGCTTTACAACGGCCTTTTCAACTTCTGTGACTGTCTTTGGTAATCGAGGTAGGCACATAAGTTAGAAAGATTTAGCTCTTTTTATTATAGTCTGTGATATTTGATCTGTGATACTTTAGTTACGTTTAATATTCTATATTTATTTGCTCTGTGGATTTTCCGGTCGAGTGGACTCGGACATGGGTGTTCTCTGATCTGGGAGGAGCCCATGTCTATTCGTCCTCACATCGGATTATTCATGGTTCATGGTTGTTTTTGTCTAGTTTTAATATTGTGTTATAATAATAGTATTGATTAATTTCATACAAGGTAACATTATCTATTCTTGAATTAGATATATAGCCACTATAATTTACCTTTCTGGATGTCTATGTAACTATGTACATATCATTTTGTATACATCCAGGTATGTGTTGCTGTTGCGCCCAATATGACCTTAGTAGTCGACGGGCCTTAAAACACTATTCATTCATTCGAATACGGTACAACGTCGGCTAAGGGAACGACGGATAAGTTGTCGGTGACCTTACCGCGGAATGGTCCTGACACCACTTCATCGACGTGAACGCCGAATTTAGGCCCAGAACAACAGGAATCTACAATGGCATTCTGTAGTTTTCAGCGACGAGTCCAGATTTAATCTTTCCAATGTCGACTGACAGATTAGTATTAACCGGCGTCCAAATAAACGTTTCGCGCCAAATTGTATATTGCAGCAACAATCGCCATAGTGGCGGTGGAGTTATGGTGTGTCCGATTTGGTAGTAATTCAAGGCAATCTAATGACAAGTCAATATAGACTAAGTCTTACGTCCTCATGTTAGGCCACTTTTTCGTCAAAAAAAAATAACAAAAAAAACGGCTTAACATTCCATCAGCACAATACTCGCTCACGCGTGGCTCGACTTGGTATGGACTTTTTCCGAGCAAACAATAGCAATGTTTTGCCATGGCCAGCAAATTCTCCCGATTGTAACCCCATTGAACATATGTGGGATATTCTTGGTAGACGCTTACGTCAACGACGACAACAACCGGAAACTGTGCAACAACTCACAGATGCGCTTCGTGAAGAATGGGCCCGTATACCACGATATCTTCTCCGCAATTTATGCGGCTAAATGCGACGCAGTCTGCAAGCTGTTATTGCAAACAATGGGGGTCACACTAATATCAAGAACACAACTGTGTTCCAAAAACGTCTTTTAATGTTCGCAATGTTTTGTTTATTTGTGTCAATATGCTAGCCACGGGTTAAGTCTGTAATAAACACGGTGGGGATTGTGCATGATGGGATGGATAACGAATACGGAGTATACGGACAAATTTGCCTCGCTTCAGGTAAGAAATTGTGCAATAATTTTCTTATTTCTGCTCCAATTTTCAAGCGGTTTGTTGCATGTACCCCGCATTAGTGAGCTCTGTCCTCGGATATATGAATTGTTTGTAGAATCTTTGTACTTTGTCCAAAAATTGATACCAACCGACCAGAAAAACGACAAAAAATTCAGGCCCTTTTTCTAGTCGGTTGGGATCGGTTTTGAGAAAAGTACAGGGAAGTTCCAGATAAATAATACATCTGAGAAAAGGGCTCAGTAAGACGGAGTACATGCAACAAACCGCATGAAAATTGATGCAGAAATAAGAAAGTTATTACACAAATTCTTACCTGAAGCGTGGTTAATTTGGCCGTAGTCGTTACCATTTCGCTTTCTGATCGGTTGGGACAATATTTCGGAAAAAGTATCATGAGTTATCTAATATGTCATACATCCGATGAAAGAGCTCGATAAGGCGGGGTACATGCAGCAAATTGATACAGAAATAACAGAGTAATTGCAAAATGTCCTACCTGAAGCGAGGCGAGTTGGCATCATATTTTGTGCAAAAAAATAGACTGAGTTTACCGTTATGTTTTGATAAACCGTCGGAATGAATGAATGAATGAATAGTGTTTTAAGGCCCGTCGACTACTAAGGTCATATTGGGCGCAACAGCAACACATACCTGGATGTATACAAAATTACTGATATGTATATAGTTACATAAACATCCAGAAAGGTAAATTATAGTGACTATATATCTAATTCAAGAATAGATAATGTTACCCTGTATAAAATTAATCAATACTAGTATTACATGTATAACACAATATTAAAACTAGACAAAAACAACCATGGACCATGAATAATCCGATGTGAGGACGAATAGACATGGGCTCCTCCCAGATCAGAGAACACCCATGTCCGAGTCTACCCGACCGGAAAATCCACAGAACAAATAAATATAGAATATTAAACGTAACTAAAGTATCACAGATCAAATATCACAGACTATAATAAAAAGAGCTAAATCTTTCTAAAGAGATTACACTCTTTAAGAAAATTAAAAATCGACTCAGGCCTCACAGTATCAAATAACGATTTCAAATTATCAACGTTAAAGTGCCTGTTTCTTATGTTGGCAAGATCTACACAATCAATGAGTAGATGTTGGACAGTAAGTGTCTCATTACAAGGAATACACTGCGGTTCTACCTCGTTCTTTAATAGGTGCGAATGGGTCAAATGAGTATGACCGATTCGCAATCTGGCCAAAACTAACTCTTCGCGGCGGTCAGACCGAAGACCTGGCAGCCATTCACCAAGTGAAGGTTTAATCGAAAACAATTTATTTCGTTGATTTGCTTGGTCACTCCAACAGTTCTGCCATACATTGTGGATAAAAATATTAATTAGAGGTTTAAAATCAGTAAAATGAACTTTAAAAGGTAAAACATCTAGTGACAACGCGTCCTTGGCAGACCTATCTGCCTCTTCGTTGCCACGTAGACCACAATGGCTTGGAAGCCAGCAAAAGACAATATCAGTATCTTCATCAGCAGCATAGATACGAGACAGCTTTTCAAGAAGTTTAACTATGATAGGGTTGTCCGTTTTCTCGTGTTCCAGCGCTTGCATACTAGATAAAGAGTCGGTGAAAATAATGTAACGCCAATAACCATTTTCAATAATGTGCTCAAGCGCAAGGTCAATAGCCTTGAGCTCGGCAGAGAAAATGGATGAATTATCAGGCAGACGATACTGATATTTGTAACCATCCAAGATGGCAGCTGAAGCAACTTTTTCTTCATTTTTAGACCCGTCTGTATAAATTTGAAAGTGCATAATGTGTTTTTCCTGTATTTCGAGGAATTTAGTTTTAAATACAACTTGATCAGTTTCAGATTTTTTTGTTGAAGCTAGATCATAAATAAAGGCGGGACTTTTAGACGACCACAAAGGAACGTCTGGAACTTTATGTTCGGCCACATCATCTAGATCGAAATCTAGAGATTCTATGTCAGCTTTACAACGTAAACTAAAGGGTGGAATTTCTGATTCCTTCTTTTTGAAGTCCTCTTCGTAAAGAGGTTCAAAAACAGAATCATGTGTAGGATTATCTGGATTTGATTTCAATTTCAAATAGTAATCCATAGACAATTTCTTTCGACGTAAGTTTAAAGATGCTTCATTTGCTTCAGCATAGAGACTATTAATTGGCGATGTTTTGAATGCGCCCAACGCAATACGTAAACCTTGATTGTGTATTGAATCAAGTTTGCGCAAGTAAGATTGACGGGCAGAGCCGTAAACAACGCATCCATAGTCTATTTTGGATCTCACAAGAGATCTATAAAGGCGTAATAAAACTTTTTTGTCTGCTCCCCAGTCCATGCTGGAGACGACACGTAAAAGATTAAGAGCTTTCTTACATTTATTGCTCAGATATTCAATGTGGGGGATGAACGATAATTTAGAGTCAAATAAAAGACCCAGAAATTTAAATTCTGGGACAACTTCGATTCGGATCCCGTCCAAAGTGAGTTCTGGATCGGGATGGAGTTTTCTCGATTTACAGAAATGCATACATTTTGTCTTGGTTTTAGAAAATTTAAAACCATTTTCATTCGACCATTTATTCAGGTTATTTAAAACCTGTTGTAACTGTCGTTCGATGGTATGCATATGTTTCGAACGATAACAAATACAGAAGTCATCAACGTAAAGAAAATATTCAATACCAGGGCAAGTAGTCTTAATAATATTGTTGATTTTAACACTAAAAAGTGTAACAGATAGAATGGAGCCCTGGGGAACGCCCATCTCCTGTTCATGAGGATCAGAGAGCGTATCTCCAACCCTGACTCTAAATTGCCGTTCATCCAAAAATGCAGAAATAAAATAAGCAAGGCGACCTCGTATACCGAAATCATGGAGGTCATTCATGATTCCATACTTCCATGTGGTATCATATGCACTCTCTAAATCAAAAAAGACTGAAACAACGTGTTCTTTCTTAATAAAAGCTTCTCGTATAAAAGTCTCGAAGCGAACTAAATGATCGAGGGTGCTTCTTTGCTTACGAAAGCCACTTTTGGCCGACGTAATAAGTTTGTTTTTCTCAAGAAACCATACAAGACGGTCATTGACCATTCTTTCCATGGTTTTACAAACACAACTTGTTAAGGCTATAGGCCGGTAATTTGAAGGATTATCTGAATCCTTGCCAGGTTTGGGTATTGGAATGACAATAGCTTCCCGCCACGAGGCTGGAAGTATTCCCGTTTTCCAAACACTGTTAAAGATATCAAGTAAACACTGAAGGGACTGGTACGGTAAATGTTTAAGGAACTGATAGTGGATATCCTCAGATCCGACTGCAGTGTCATGGCACTTCTTTAGAGCTGTTTTAAGCTCTTTCATGGTAAAGTCTTTATTATAGTGTTCTGTGTTTTTAGATTTAAAATTCAATTTAACTTTTTCTTTTTGTTCTTGATATTTTTGAAATTCTGAGGAATAATTCGTAGAAGAGGATTTCTTTGCAAAGGTATCTGCTAAAACATTTGCGATGTCGGGTTTATATGAAACAACGCCATTGTCAGTGTTCAAATGCCCAACACTGAGCGAAGAGTTCTTGCCACTAATTTTTCTTACCATATCCCAAGTCTTTTTGACAGATGATCTAGAATTTAATCTAGATACATACTGTCTCCAAGACGTACGTTTACTGCGTTTAATAGTGCGTCGTGCTCTTGCACGTGCAACTTTAAACTTTATGAGATTTTCCTTAGTCGGTCTTAGATCAAACTCTCTAAGAACCGACTTTTGTTGTGCTATAGCCTTCTTACAATCATCGTTGAACCACGGCTTATTTGGATGTTTTGGATTTTTAGACGTTCTTGGAATTGCCTTTTCTGCAGATGCATATAACAATGATGTAAACAATTCTGCAGGATTCTCACAATCTTCAAAAGATTGCGGCGTAATGGACTGTTCACAAACAGTTTTGAATAAGTTCCAGTTTGCTTTATGGAGTTTCCACCGTTGTGGTCGCTCCTGTACTGATGACCCAATTTCCGATACAAGAATCGGAAAATGGTCACTACCATGCAGGTCGTCATCAACTTTCCAGTTAAAATCTGGAAAAATTTGAGGACTGCAAACTGTCAAATCTAATGATGAGTACGAACCAGTAGCAGGATGTAGATAAGTAGATGACTTATCGTTTAAAAGAGAAAGATCATGCCTCGAAATTAAGTCTTCAACAATATAGCCTTTGTTGTCTGTCTGTGAACATCCCCATAAAGAATGGTGAGAATTAAAATCTCCCATTAAAACAAAGGGTTTGGGTAATTGTTCAATAAGACGATCTAGTTTCCTGCTGTCAACAGGATAACTAGGGGGTAGATAAATGGAACAAAGGGTAATGGTTTTGTTGAGAGAAATGCTAACGGCAACTGCTTGGAGAGTTGTGTCCAGATGAACAGGACGGTGAGGAACATTGTTATTTACAATGATTCCAACACCTCCTGAAGCTCTTTCACTTTCCGTAAAGTTTTTAGCTCGACTTTTCGAAGAAAATGAGAGCTTATACTGTCACCCCGGCGTTGGCGTTGGCGTCGGCGTTGGCGTTGCAACCAAGGTTAAAGTTTTTTCAAACATCAATAACTTCCATACTATCAAAGGGATTCAACCCAAACTTGGTATACTTATTCACCATCGCACCCTCTACCTTACTATCAGGGCCCATGACCCTGGGACCACTCTATTTGGAGTTATGCCCCCTTTATACTAAGCAACTTAGAAAGTCGAGCGCGCTGTCTTCGGACAGCTCTTGTTTAGATAGCAGGAGTGATACTTTAGCGTAAACTTGTCAGTATCTTTAAGGAAAGTTTCCTGCAAACAAACTGCTACTGGTTTTCTTTGGAAACTAAGAGGTTAAGTTCCTCAAAGTTTGATTTAACACTGCGGCAATGCACCTTTCCGAGATTTGTAGATAAGCCCCGCCCCTTAGATACTGTTGCTAATAAAGCCCCCATTAATGGCTTCCGGTGAAGCCGCGACAAATTTCCTTGTTAAACATTCCGGCAGATATTTCTCCGTTATTTTTGACTGACAAGCAAAACTTTGTCGGCAGAAATGTTGCAGAGATGACATTGGATTAATTCACACATGGATATAGCCAAAACATTCGAATAAAGGCGAATGGCGCCGACTCAAAGTGGATACGGGAGACTGGCATCAGTGCGAAAGTCCGAGGGGCCGCATCGTCTTTATTGAGAATATCTACACCCGAGTCGCTTACGGAGATTTATTTCACATGTCGAGTAAGTACACATACCGGCACATGTACACGTATGTTTTTTAAATCATAAATTCATCATTCCACACTAGATCTTTAACTTTTTGGTCGGATAAATTTTACCGGTGTTCATCACATTCCATTCTATTTTTAGTAACGGGAATAACCAAACATTCTAGCCCTTTCCTCGATAGCAATCGGGATTCTCAACTTCAGTATTCATTTATTTGAACGAGTTCTATAAATTAATCTGCTTATTTAAGAAAATCATATTATTAAATAGCCTGTCAGATCAGATTAACTCTTCACAAACAAGACATGGTTTTGGCTCCCCACTAAGACTTGCTTTCAAGCTAACATGGGGGTAATAAAGAAAAGGCTCATAACCAGCATTTTCTCTCTTGCCTCAATGTTTTCTGTGCTATTGGCTATTGTACACAAATCTAATCTTTACCATCCATGATCAAAATTGTCTTTTGAATCTGTCTTTAAAATGATTTTTCAAAATATTTTGTCATTTGAGAAAGGGTAAATCTGATGAGCTCTGGTACTAAATCTTAGACTTATTCATTTTAGGTTTGGCTGCCTGGGTTGACACATTCATTGCTTCTTTTGACAATGTTTATCGGTAAAAACAGTTGGGGCCTGATGTGGCGGATGCATGCAGGTAATGATACTAATCATCATTCTGATCCAATTGCATCATTATTTGTTAAATGGGGCATTTGACTGGGGATCTAACCATGGGTCTTGTTGCTTCTCTTTTACCAGTACTACCACATCATACAACTTAAAACTCCAGCTGATCACTCATTTTGGTAATTCATTTGCATTTGTAGCAGACACAATCACAAATGTCAGATACAGAGCTACAGATAAGAGGGAGTGACAGCTTCCTAAAATGCAATATTGCATTTATTGTTCACCAAATCCTATGTCAAGGGTACTCATAGGAAACGTCTCGTCAAGATGATTCAAATTAGTACCCACAACATAGGGTTTGGAATCCAAATTACAAAGTAAGAATGCCTTCACCACCACTTTTTCTGGTTTGATAGGATTTTGGTTGAGCCATGGTTCGAACCCACTGCCCCCTGTATTAAAAGATTCGGATGTTTACAATTACCGACTGAGCTATTCTGACCCAGCTCACCAATATTAGAGCATTAAACAGTGGTTTTCATAGTTCAATATTTGAAAAATTATTCTATATCAAACCCTATGTTGCAGGTCTTCATTGGAATCTTAAAGATTATTCAAATGAGTACCCAAAACATAGGTTTTGGATTTGAAATAACAGTTTTAGAATGTCTTTACCCACTCCTCTGTTGCTCTAAATATTAAACAGGTCTTCATCTACCTTGGTAAGGTCAGGAGTCATATCTGACTGTATTGTTGGGAGTTGTTTGTTTGTTGTTGTTTTTTTTTAACACTTTCCAAATGTTAAAATTTTATGGTTGTCAAATTTGTACTACTGCAGATAATCCGAGTCATCTCTGATGCAAATTCCGCTAAGTCGCTCCATTTTACTAATTTGCATCAGAGACGACTCGGCTTATACTGCAGATTGTAAAATAAATTTTGATAAAGAACAGAAATATGCTTGATGTAGTCCAAACAAAATTGAAAAAAAGAAGAAAAAGATGGGAATGATAATCAGTAGTTGTCCAAATGTTAAAATTTTAGGGTGGTCAAATTTGCACTAAGCCTATAGTACTGAGAATTGTGAATGATCTAGTCCAGATAACATTGAAACAAAAGAAGAAAATACTTAAAATTATAATCAGCATTATCTTCTTTTGTGTCAATGTATTCTCAAGCCTTTAACATTTAAGATCTTGTGGCCGGTGGGGGGATGGTTGAAAATTAACACAAAGAAAAACAACAAATTTTCAAAAATAACATTAATGTATTGGTTGCAAAGCTCTATTAGGCCAGTCACTTTAGCCGAAAAATAGGCCCAACCCACCACTAATTCTAACAGAAACGAAACCAACATTTTTATAATCTACAACCATCTGCTCATTCCAGAAAAAAAGTCCTCAAATGTTACTCGAGGGGAAATATGAAAAATATCGATCTAACGAAGAGACCCCTACAAGTAAAGCCAAAAGAATGTTTTTCCGTGTAGGCTTAGAAACCCATCTTTTAAAACCAAATATGTTGTTGCGGATGAAACATATTATAGATAACGTAATATTAGGGGTTTATAAAGTAAAAAACATAGACTTTGATATTTTCTTTATTTCAATTAGACATGTAAAATGAATTTGCAGGTGAAATTACCCCACCCACTCATTTACGAAGTTTAACTTATCAAATACATTTAAACCAACATCTGAACGTAAATATTAGACTTCCCATTCTAAAGCTGCTGCAGACGACAAAAACAATTTGCAAAAAGAGCGGATTTGTGTACATTATAACAAAGAAAATATTGATACAAAAGGATAAAATCTGATTGTCATCACTTCCATCTTTTGCAGTTTATTTTACGATTCGATTCTCTTCACAGACGTCAAATCAATGACTGTCTTTCATTACTGATTGGTTTTTGCTATTTAGATAGCCACTGGCCAATAATGCATATAGGGAATACTTTTATCCAGATAACCATGACGTGATTTCAGACAAACAATAGTATCTCGTATGTGTTGTCATAAAATCTCGTAACTACGGCTTGAATCAACGGTAAACCAAGTCTATTTTAGCACAAAATTCATTTTTTTTTCACTTTGTAATGGATTTCGAGTCATACTAATGTGACCAGACAGTGCGTACACACAGCCTGATCTTGATCTAGATCTACAGTGTGTTTGTATTAAATGTTATAAAGGCTTTTTTTTCCAGATACATGTTCATATGGATGTCACTTATAAATTCAATCCATTTCGAGATCTTCATTAATTAAGAGCACATTAGTGCAGCTTATACCACGACACTCTCCACAACCCACTGAACAGGACAGAACATGTTTCCTACATGTGCACCTTTTGGAATCACAATTTAGTTTGCAATTACACGTAATCATTTTGGCATCAGACAAGACAAGCAGACTGGATTTAATTTGTTGTTGATTTTGTTCCAGCCCCATTCAGTTGGTTCTATAGTGTTTCCTACCCACATTTGGACTTGAATATATGCTCTAAAACTGTGGTATCTGGCAGCAGCTTCAGTTGGCGGAAGACTTTTAACTTGTACAAATGTGGAGCTTGTTTGTGTCTTATAAATATTTTTTTTGAAATCTTATGTTATTCAAGTGTTTTGTGGTTTCTCCATTGTAAATATGTACAAATATCTTTTCTCCAACATTTTCTATAACACTATGAGAAACATCTTCGAGAAAGAGAGAAGAGAAAGTTGGTCTTTGATCATTTGGTTATTGGTTGCTTTCTTAAGGAGAACCCCTTTACCAACACCATAATTATACATGTGAAGTGGTGTCACAACCAGAAAATGCATCTATGATCTACAAATGTCGAATCCAACAATTCTTCTGGTTTTGTGAATGTCCCATATTTTCTTTCTCTTTGTTCCACTTTTTACGTCTGATGTGTAGTAAATGTTAATGTCATTACAATCAGCATGGTAATGCGCCCGAGAAGGGCTTGTCAGTAAAATTGGCCATTCTTTTCAATTCAAGGGCAGATAATTCAAACATGAGAAGTTATCCAAATTATGCTTCCACACCCAGACACCATAGAGATTCATCGTGGCTAGTTTGATTTAAATCTGGTCGAAACTGTAGGAGTTGCGACACGAGTAAATGTTCATTTCTCAGAAAACGGGCATTTGTCCTTAAATTCAAGGGCAGATAATTCACAAACGAAAACAGTTATCTAAATTCCGTAAGCTATTTGTACAACTAGACACCATCGATATTTACTGTGGCTAGTTTGATAAAATTCTGATCAAAACTGTGGGAGGAGTTGCGCACACAATGCGCACACAATAGAATGGGTATTCTTTTTTATTCAAGGGCAGATAATTCAAGAACGAAAAAAAATATCTGAATTCCGTAAGCGATGTGCACAACTAGATACCATGGAGATTCATTGTGGCTAGTTTGATAAAATTCGGGTTGAATCTGTAGGAGTTGCGCAGACGAGAAAATGGGTATTTTTGAGAAAATGGGCATTTTTCCTTAAATTCAAGGGCAGATAATTCACAAACGAAAACAGTTATCTAAATTCCGTAAGCAGTGTGTACAACTAGACACCATGGCAATGTATTATGGCTAGTTTGATAAAATTTTGATCAAAACTGTAGGAGGAGTTGCACACACAATGCGAACACAATAAAATGGGCATTTTTTTTATTCAAGGGAAGATAATTCAAGAACGAAAAGAGTTATCTGAATTCCGTAAGCGGTGTGCACAACTAGATACCATGAAGATTCATTATGGCAAGTTTGATCAAATTCCGATCAAAGTAGTAGGAGAAGTTGCGCACACAAGAAATTGCTAACGGACGGACGGACGGATAGACGGACAGACGGACGATCGGGCCATAACAAAATACGACCATTCGGGCGTATAATAACAAAAAAGCATGTGTGGACTTCAAACCAAGTGGTTGGGGGCGAGTAAAGGATGATTTACTCGCAAATTGTGTAATTCCGATTTGAATAATCTATATCTGACAGATGTAATAATATTATAGTCAAATTGAGCTTCCGTACTTTTAAAAATCGATCGAAGATAATTCTATTCAAAGCGAAATTATTTTTACTTATTCGTTATATCTATCATTTTGAATTTTTATTTATAAGGAATACATTTTTCAATTTTCATATAAAATTCAATCAAATTAAAAATGATATGTGAAAAGTATAGTGTAAGAGAAGCACGTGGTACTCGAGAAAATGTATGGTGGTTAGGATGGACCAGTGTATTACGATCATATCAAGGCATCTTTTAGCGTGATTTAACCCCAATTTCCCCCAGATTTGCTCTGAGGACTTTTGGTATGTTGATCATGATATAAAAGACTTTCGTTCAGTTACAAAATTATTTCTGTTAGAATTAGTGGTACCCTAAATGCTAAAGTGACTGGCCTATATGTTTAATGGCAGTACATCACATAAAATACACATCAATCACAGTGTGAAATTGTATATGTAATTATGTATCTAATTATATCTCATGATAAATGACCTGGCAGAGAATCTCATTCCATTAGCATGGGCTGCTCTGCCAGGTCATTTATCGTGAGCTATAACAGAAGGGAAAAAATCATCTTTGACTCCAACATCTTGTTTTTTCTCTATCTTTAAAGTTCTGTAATTTTCTGTTCTTGATCTTTGACCACAGACTTCTTGTGCAATTTTGTGGTGAAAGGAAATCTTAAGTTGAGGTCCCTGCAATAAACATTTTTTTTTTCATTATATATCTAGTTAACCCTTCCTGAACAACAGAAAAAAATTAGCCTGCAACAAATCAAAAGGAGCTGCAGACATAGAAATTGGTTGTTATGAAGATAGGACTTGTGTTATACACTAACACTAACAGCAAAGCTTGATGCAAAAGGAAGAATTGCTGGTTAATCAGCATTTCCTGCTTTTGTATCGATGTTTTCCAAAAATCTTTGATATTAGGGACATGTAAAGAAGGGTCTTGCTTAGGAAAGGATTTACAAGGTGATACTATTTGTGTTTTGAATTACATGTATTTGCTTATTCTTTAAATGTATTTACAGACAAAAACATGAACAGTCACAGGTACAAGTTACACCTAATGGATGTGAAGAGCACCAGTGAAATTGCAAAGACAACTTTCAGATTGTAATCAATTTATTACACTAGAAGAAATACATGAAAATGACAGGAAAAATGTATGCTGAATGATATAATTTCCATAAAATGTAAGAAATATTGCATTGCAAATATAGGCAAAATCATGAAAATGTTGCATTCAGCATTATAAATACTTACTCTTCCCCTGTTTGTGTAGCTGAATCAGTCATCCCAAGTACCTCCCTAGTGTAGCATGTTCCATTCACTGGTTCACAATTCAACCTGCAAATTGCAAGAAAAATATTAAGGTAGAATACCTGTAATATGGTCATTGTAAAATTCATAAAACATAGGATTTTTTCGAGCTGCGTTATTACGTATTGGAGCATATTCGGGTGCGGTCAAAAACATTTGGCGGTGGAAAATTCTGCTACCAAATGTTTTCGACCGCACCCGAATAATTCCGAAGTCGCACAAATCTCATTAGGGGTGGACTACCTTAAGGAAAGGGGAAAATTGCTGATTATTAGCAATTCATTATCAACAATTGCTTATGTTCTTTAAAAATTCCCCAAATCTTATTTAGGAACTTCAAAGCAGGTCTTGTTTGTGAAAGGGTTAAAACAATTGTATAATTATCATTTTGCTCCTGCAAAGTAAGTTTTGTGTATTGTGAACCTGTAATGTGTACTTGTCATCCAATTGCTTTGATTCATACTGAAATAAATTAAGAGTTTTTCATCAAAAAGAGAAGAAAAAAATTAAGAAATGTGTTACCATTATATCTTGTTTGTGTTTATTTATTCCTACCAGCAGCCCTCAACAGAAGTAATTGTAAATATTTAGCAGATTACCCAGTGGCAGATCCAGGGCAGGTTCGGGGGGGGGGGGGGTTCAAACGAACCCCTGTCTGTAGCCTGATTATTTCATTTTCATACAGAAAATCAGTCAAGAATTGGACAATAGTAGGAAAAGGAACCCCCTATTTAGTGTGTTTGAACCCCATCAGTCCATCACAGAAATCCTAAATCTACCACTGTTACCTACATATAATATATAGTTAATCTGTTACAATAAATACAATTATTTTTGTTGGTAATACAGATTAATGTCTGATTTTGATCCTGCCACAATGCCTCTGTTTTCTGCTGGTGGTTGCATTCATTGACTGATCCAGGTGGGGCTCAGAGTCCCCCCCCTTTCCATGTCTTAATTTCAATAAAAAAAATGGTTGAATCAATTTTTCAATGCATGATCATTCAATAAATGTGTATGAAAACATTATGGGAAAAGAAGATATTGCTTTGGAACTTTTTCTTCTTTTCTCATAATGTTTTTATACACAATCATTTCTTTCAAATTTAACAAAATGCATTGGCTAGTGGGAACAGAAAATTGAAACTGATTGCAGAGGACAAGATAGATGTTGACAAATACTCAATTTATGTACAGACAAACACGAAACGGGATGTCATCATTTTATTTTACCCGATTGGGTAAAGTCCAATGTGTAAACACATGTATACGTATGTCAGGCGATGTCGTGTTTTCTCAAGCTGTATCTGCTAGGTACTCCCAGGCAATCAATACTGATTATTAATGGCTTTTCCATTACAAAGTCAAAATGGGATATTGTTTGGGAAAGTATTAAACAATTGCATAACTCCGAAATACATGAAAGACAAGTTTCATACCGTAGAACGAACTGCTATGTTTGTTTTTTTTATTCTGTCCATGACAACATTCAACTGTCAAATCGCGAGTCCCGGTGCACGCTTTGAACATCGGTTTAATCCAACGATGACACAATCTTGCCGGTTAATATTCGGCTTTGGAAGTAACATAAACATTGCATGATTGATTCTGTTCGAATATTTCACCAGCATTGAAAAAAAAACAAAGGTAAAAATAAGAAAAGAGCGCAACAGCAGTTGTCCTTCGTTTCACATGTTTTGTTTTGAATGTGGGACAACGTCATCGGCGATATCCGGTGGGCGTGGTTATCCCGTATTGATTGATCAATAGTTACGGTTTGATTGACACGTCGGAAAGGTCCATTCCATTGAATAATTGTATTCACCATTATGAAAAATGTTGTTAATAATATACCAACAAGCATTGGAGGTATGGAATTATTCATCTCTTATTTAATTTGATGATTGTGTTTCCTTGCTTATTCTTACAGGAATCTGCATTATCAAAATCATCGGTTACCATGTCTTCGTCAAGACAATGGTACCGATTAAATTGTTTTATAGGATCATCGGACCCTTTAGGCTGGCGGTCAGAGACCACCGTTTTCGAAGGTTTAGAAGACCTTCGAGCTTGACTAGCATTTTCACTCGTTGCATTTGTTTCAGTCTTTGACTCGGGAGTCGGATTCTGTTTCTGGCGAGGTTCAATAACTGGCGGTGTATTAGTTGGTTTACGTGCAACCACTTTCGATTCAGGATTCTGATGTTTGACGTTCAAATCAGCTTTCGGAGGTGCAGGAGGTAAAGGCGTAGATTGCAAAGGAGTTTTGAGAGGAAATAACTTTGCTATTTCTTCCTTCTTCTCGGGAAATAGCAAAATAAGTTTTTCAAACAGGTCTTTACAATTCTGACATCCATTTTCACCTTTATTTATATTAGAATTTCCTTTAGTTGTATTTGCGTATGAAGGAATGTTGTTTCGACTGTCTACTATTTTATGTGCCTCATAGAAAGAAAGGCCTTCCCTGTATTTTACAGTCACAATGTCCTTTTCCCTTCTCCAGTGTGAGCATTCACGAGAAGTTGAAGGGTGTGCCTCACCGCAGTTGTGACACTTTGGTGTATTACTGCACATGCCGAAGTCATGAGTCTCAGTTGACTCACAGCAACGACCACATACAGTTTCCACTTTACAACTTTTCTCATGATGCCCATATTTATAACAGTTGTAACACTGGAGAGGGTTAGGAATGTAAATATCAACATTCACCCTCAAATATCCAACTTTTAAACTTCTGGGGAGTATTGCCGTACTAAAGGTCAGAACAATTGTATTGGTTGGTTTCTTAATTCCACCTTTGAAAATTGAAATCCGTCTTGCAGCAGTCACATTCTGTGATGAAAGCTCTGAAACAATTTCCTCCTCAGACACTCCCTGAAGATCGGGGCAGCGAATGAGGCCTTTTGAACTGTTCAGAGTAGGGTGTTCTGTACACTTCACAGATATGTCAAAGAACTTCTTGATTTTTAATAAATTCTCTGCTTGTGACTTTTTGTCTACCTCGATTAAAAGGGCACCAGATCTTAACTTCTTAATAGATCTGGGTTCCCCTGCATATGACAAGATGCATTTATTGATAACAAAGGGCGACAATTTTGATACGGATTCATTACGGATTCATTTTCATCTTTTGCTTCAATGACCAAGAACCTAGGGAAATTCGAATTGCATGAAGTGGTTTCCGTGTCCGAGTCGATATCAGTACGCGTCCGTTTTAACTTTTGGGTAGCCATGTTTGAGTTTTTAATGTTCATCATCTGGGCCCCCACCCACCACCGAGTCCAACAAGGGGACATGGAAATTGGAGCGGATATCCAGCTCCCCATGCCAGGGATACCCAGATGGTATACTCAAGCCAACCAAATAAACAACAGCGGCACAGACATACATGACTAATTTCTAAAAACAATTAAAGACCAATCATGCATTTCAACGCCGATAAAGCCATTCAATCAACTCAATTAACCCATGAGCCTATATAGACGAGGACATTATATAATTGTAAGAACAAAAGAATTTCAACTAGAAATTGTATAACTTGTAAAAGTTGGAAGCAATGAATAAGATTGCATACGGATACAAAACAGAACGTCTTCGTCTAAAGCGACCAGCCGATTGCCTAGACCGGGTCCATCTAAGCTCCCGTTTACACCGAAGCCGAGGCCAAAGCCAGCGTGTTGGGAAGCTGGAGAGCCCTGGGCTTCCCTCAACTGACCAGGATCCCCTTTTCCGGCTTACGAGTATCCACTCACGGCCAACAAGCGGGTCCGTTACAGACACACTGTCCTTTGCCTGGGGTCTTACCATTTGCTACAGGACATGGCAGCCGGGATATTTCTAATCCCCCTCCACAGCTGGGGGTTGATAAACCGTCGGTGTTGTTATAACATCTCGTAACTATGGTTTGATTCAAGCCGTAGTTACGAGATTTTATAACAACACCAACGAAATAATATTTATTTGTCCGAAATTACGTCACGGTTTACTTGATAAAATCGTTCCCTATTGTCGGTAGTCGTTATCCATCCCGTCATGCACAATCCCCACCGTGATAAAATATGTTCGAAAAAGCAATCATACACAAAATGGAGTAAAGCGTACGACTGACGTAAAACTGAACAAATCATTAGTGAGGTGTTTATTATGGCACTGAGTATACTTTTATATCGCAGATGTCAACAAATCAGAGAGTAATATCACAGTTTTAACTTTCACAATTCGTTATAGAGGTAAATGTCCTCGAGGAACGCTAAAATTGATTCAACGCGAACATTTCCGAAAAGCGTTCTTAAACTGTCAGCGTTAAAATATCGTGATCGCAATTAATGAAAATATGCTGCATAGAAAATGGAGCATTACATGCAATACACTCTAGTGGGTTTCCATTTGAAAGACACCACGAGTGAGTAAATCGACTATGACATATGCGACAACGTGCAAGTATTACTTCCTCTGTATGAGTGGACATGTAAGCAGGGTACCATTCGCCAAGTATAGGATTTACAGCTCTACGTATCTTAAAAACATCGAGACCCCACTTGGTCTGCCAAGTGGCACAAAATCCGACAAACCTGTTTTGTTCCATTTTCGTCCACAGTCCAGCCACTGACAGGAATGTAATTTGAACACGTCTGGTCCCAATTTATGATAAGTGAATCGGGAATATGGTGTTTCTTAACAGAGTCAATTCAATTTAGAATTTCTAGTTTTTATGCTCCCCGAAAAAATTTCGGGGGAGCATATAGTCGCCACGCTGTCCTTCCGTCCGTCCGTCCTTCCGTCCACAGCCAGATCTCAGCAACCCTTGGACCAAATTCAATGAAACTTCACATGTGAACTCGTGGGGTCAATACCTAGAGACCTTTTTTTCCGTTTCTTAATTTGAGGCTGCGTCATGGAAAAGGGGGCCTTAATGTAAAAATTAGTTTTTCTCCAATTTCTCTTTATCTAATGGGCAGAATTGAATGAAATTTTCTTCTTATGTGAGGAATGAGATGTTCTAGTCTATATTCTATAAATAATGCGTGTACAAAAAATCCGTCATGTGAAAAGGGGGTTTAATGTATGATAGTTTTTTTTGTGTGACAAACACTTATTCGGGGAGCATTATCCGTCTATGACGGTTCTTGTTTTTCTTTTCGAAATCATCCGGAATGGTTTATCTCCTTTTGTTCCCTTCCGCTTGCAAAGTCCCATGCGATTCGTTAGGGATTTAGCCTATGTTTTTTCCAGTTGATTAATTTTATACAAGGTAACATTATCTATTATAGAATTAGATATATAGTCACTATAATTTACCTTTCTGGGTGTTTATGTAACTATATACATATCAGTAATTTTGTATACATCCAGGTATGTGTTGCTGTTGCGCCCAATATGACCTTAGTAGTCGACGGGCCTTAAAACACTATCCATTCATTCATTTTCCAGTTGCGAGGGTCAACCATATGTCGAAAGCATGGTTTCCTCGGTAGCTAGTTTAATCCCTTTAGCCGCGGAAATAACTATACGGCTGTTTATTATCCCTCCAGATAGTCTTAATTTCCTTACATATTCTTGGACCATATCATCATATTTTCCTTTTTTCAACGGTTCACCACGAGGCGACCTTTGCAATTCAGTATTCTTTTTCGGTTTCTGGCTTCAGTCTTATTGTTCAATTGTACTAATTAATCATTTATGCTCATTACAGTACTTTCGTTAAGTCTTTTTCCCAAACGCCACTGAATTGTCTGGTGGCACGGGAATTTCAATTACTTATGGCATAAGTTAACGAGCAATCTTACAACGGGTTTCCGGGGGAATACATGCCATACTGACCACGTTTACGAGTTTTCCCTTTTTGTGGTGTAAGATTCAGTTCTTTACCCACCTCCCGATTTGCCGATTTTTGGCAGGGCTTCCCGATTCGAGAGATCAATACTTTTAAGACACGATGTTATATGTGTCACTGACATTTTAGAATAATCATATCAGATAGTTTATGAACATAAAGAGTCAAAAGTAAAGGGATTAAATGCGAGAAGTGATCTGGACCACGTCGAGCTAGATAGGTAAGAATCGCTCACGCAATTATCGGATTTACGGACTTAACATATTTTGGCGATTTGTACATCTGACCATTCGTTACTACTGTATTGTATTTCTGGCAACAGTAAAACACAACATGGGATTCAAACAAGTAGCATTTTTTGTCAGAAAGGACATTTGGTTCGGGTGATTGATATGGGTTTATCGCCTCTTTCAATGGTTATGGTCATATCACGGTGGCAAGTGCATCTTACCACGGATTGCTGTTGTTTCTCATACCAGTACTACAATAGTATCCATACCGAGTCTCCAGCTGCTCGTCAACATAGGATCACAATTATAACTATTGGTTGGAGAACATTTTGTCAGAAAGGATATTTGCCGCGGCCGCTGATCGAACTCTGCACCTTGTTAGTGAGGTAAGGCCGAAATACTTTTAGTGTAACGTCATAATTAACTTTTGTAAAAAAAGAACATTTGGCCGTTCATCTACCAATATTCAAATTAAACTTTTTTTTTAAAAAATAACAATTCAGTAATAATTTCTTGTATATCTGGTTATGTCTGTGTACTTTGATACACGTTCCTTTGACCAATGTTACGCTGTATGCGAAATATGAACAGATTTTGCATAGCGATCAGTGCCGAAATTTTTTCGGGGAGCATAAAAAATAATTTTCTAAAACAAAAGATAGAGTGCGCCAAAAAATTAGGGTTCAATTTTATCATGTAAACAGAGATATTATTTGGACAAACAATATAATTTCGCCGGCGTAATTCTAAAACCCACAAATGCAGCTTGATTGAAGCTGTAGTTTCCAGATTTTATTACAAAACCGAAGGTTTATCAAAACATAACGGTAAACCCAGACTGTTTTTAACACAAAATTCATTGCCATTGCAATGGGTCTATTTTTACATCAATCCACGGGACGCATTTTGTAGCGCACTATTCGCACGTGAATTTTGGATGTACAAAAGAAAAATCTACTTGCTCTATTTTTAGAACAGCGCCTCGGATACTCTATATCAGTTGCACGATTTACACGTGCATCACGATAAAATTACGGTTAGCTCACATATACATACATGGAGTTTCTAAAAATAGATCGGCACGCCTAATGGTTAAACTCTCAATTAAACGATTCAAATTACATAAAAAATGTATTTGTTTGATTGATCGGCGGTTTAACGCCTCTTAAAACTGTTATAGTCATATCGCATTGGCTGAAACACCTAATCATGGATTCCTGTAGTCTTTACATTTGAACTACCACAGCATCCTTACCGGGCGTCAAGTGTTCGCCCACATTATTATGTAAACGATTATCAAACTATTCGTTGGAGATAATAGCAATGAGTTTTGTGCTAAAATAGACTTGATTTTTGGAATGTATTCGTAAACCATCTTCGTTGTTATAAAATCTCGTAACTTCGACACGAATCCAGCTGTAGTTACGGGATTATTTAACAACGCATATGAAATACTATTTTTTTTCTTTGAAATAACGTCACAATGAACTGGATAACTTTATTTGATTTATTGGGTTTTAACGGCGTGTTCAAATGCTATGGTCATATCGCGGCAGCTGGAGCACCTAACCGTGGATTCTTGGTATTTCTCCCACCAGTACCACCACAAATCCAAACCTAGCTTCCGGGGGCCTGTTTCATCAAAGACATTTAAGTCGTATTTTTCACTTACAGTTCGTCCATCGGGAGTGGCAGATGTTTACATTTTGTTTTCATAAATTATACCGTAATTAACCAGATTAACTATTTATCAATGATAGATACGTCGCTTTAAAAGATTATTTATCTCATAACTCATTTTAGAACACCTATACTCTGATTAATTACGGTATAATTTATGAAAACAAAATGTTAACATCTGCCACTCCCGATAGACGAACTATACCAATGTCTTAAAAATCACTTAAAACAACAATCGCTTATCCCAGGTTTTGATAGAACGGCGATACGCGTTTCTTACCCTAGACTTGTCGTAAGTCGTCGGTAAGTCAAAAATATACTGGCCAAAAGTCCTAACCGGCCACTTTTAAAATGACGATAACTTTCTTAAAAACTAATATATTTTAATGAAATTTCATGTATGAATTTTTAAGCATATTGTACGTAGATTTCCATGATCTTTTAGCAATAATTATCAAAATCGAATGTGTGATAAAGGAAAAGCTCTAAATCTTAATAGAGCTCGAGAAATCACATTTTCGACATTTCAAAGTGAAAAAAACGTTAGCTGCAACCCAGACCAAGATAAAAATTGGAAAACATTGAGAATTGTGTGTAACCTACGACTACCGAAGAAACAGAAAGAATATGAGGCACGGTAAAATGGTGTTGAAATTCAACCGGCGAGACATTTTATCTGGCGAATATGCTCAAATATGGTCTGGTATGAAAAAACGATGTAACAAACTGGTTTTTCACACATAACCTACACTTTGTAGCTCGCCGGGATTCATCAGTCTATATTTAAAGCATTTTCGAAGAAAACGTGTTTTAGGTGTTGTTTTTAAGAATCGCTTTTCTGCATACATAAGCTCTTTCATTTTCTTCTATGGCCATATGCCGCGCACAATTGTCAACATTTTTCAATTTTTTTCTTAGTCTATATTGCAGCTAACGATCCATGAGACCAAAATCACTAAATTGACAATATTTCGAGCTCTGTGTGAAATTAGAGCTTTTTGAGCTTTTCTCGCGTTGTGCTTTAAATTCGATACAACAACGGTAAATTTTCATCAAAATCATCTAGAAAGTTGCTTAAAAATTCACATAGCAAATTTTATGAAAATCTAATCACCACAGAAAAAAAAATCGTTGTTTTAAAAGTGGCCGGTTAGAAGTTTTGACTAGTATACGTCTTATATGTTTTGATGAAACAGGCCCCTGCTGCTCTCTCACATCCAATGATGAGAGACAAAAGACTTTTTCTAATGTCTGAACGGATACTGGTGAGCCATGGTTCGGACATGGCTCCGACGTTACCGACTGAGCTTTCTGGGCTCGGCTGTTAAATTGATCACTATTTTGGCCGAAAGAAAACTTGCCGCGGCCGGTAATGTTACCTTAACTTGGAAATATTTTTAATTTTAATGCTCCCAATTGTGAAGGCATATAGATCCCTCTTATCACCAGTCTGTCTCAACTTTCTACAATAGGGAACGATTTTATCAAGTAAACGCTGACGTAATTTAGGACAAACAATAGTATTTTGTAGGTGTTGTTATAAAATCTCGTAACAACGGCTTGATTCAAGCCGAAGTTACGAGCTTTTATAACAACGCCGTTGGTTTATCAAAACATAACTTTAAACGTCGTCTATTTTAGCACATAATTCATTGCTATTTTTATGTAATAGACCATTGCTAAACAACTACTGGACGCCCGACGGCTATTGTTTTCTGGCAATTGTAGTACCAATTCAAACATGCTACTCATTCGACACGGATCCGAGCCTGATCAGCTCTCTCAAAAACTTCAGAATACGGTATACCAACTCATGACCATAGATTAGAACCCTGACCCAGCTAATATACATTTACGAAAAGTCATCTATATCTGTCACTATTTCATTGACAGATTCATTGATTAACGCATCTTGAAAATGCTACCGTCATATCAGAGCGATCGGAGAGTCCTGGAATGACATTCAGCAGTACTACGACAATCCAACCCTCCAAGACAGTTAAATCAACATTCATAAAAAATAATCATAATTGTCGGTAAGGCTCTGTCTACATTGCATGCTTATTTTTGGCTACATGCGAGTTTATTTTTTGTCTAAATGCATTATTATACGCCCGAAGGGTCGTATTATGTTATGGCCCTGCTCGTCCGTCTGTCCGTCCGTTCGCAATTTCTTGTGTGCGCAACTCCTCCTACAGTTTTGATCGGAATTTGATCAAACTTGCCTCAAGGAATCTCATTGGTGTCTAATTGTGCACCGCTTACAGAATTCAGATAACTCTTTTCGTTCTTGAATTATCTGCCCTTGAATTTAAAAAAAATGCCCATTTTCTTGTGTGCGCAACTCCTACTACAGTTTTAATTGGAATCTGATCAAACTTGCCACAATGAATCTCCATGGTATCTAGTTGATGCCCTTTTTCTCCTGTGTGCAACTCTTACAGTTTCAACCAGAATTTAATCAAACTAGCCACAATGAATCTCTACGGTGTCTTGTTGTGCAAACAAAATTTTGATAACTTCATGTTTTAATTATCTGCCCTTGAATTGAAAAAAAAATGGCCAATTTTATTGACAAGCCCCTCTCGGGCGTATATGCGCCGCTCTGCGAAGCTCTTGTTTATTTTCTAATTCCACAGGTTGCCAATTTGTTGGACACGCTAGAGTTCTTCCATATCTGGGTTTTGTAGACTTTCGAACAGATTTGCTGGGCTCTGCATGCAGTTTTTCCCCTTGGACTTTTTTTGCTGGCTGGTTACCCTTTTCTCGATAATTGGTCGTTGGGTTTGTGTCGGAAAAGATAGATTATGTACTTCATCATCTGATATGGTCAGAAAATGGAGACGCACAAATAACTCTACAATAGTAAAGATTTCAAAAACATGCATTACATAGATAATAATCGTTTGTTTCAGTGTAAGATCGATTTATATTTCATTGAGTGAACAACAAAAGCTTTATTTTCACGACTGGCGAAGCCACGAGTGAAAATGTAGCTTACGTTGTTCACGAAGTTAAATATAAATCAATCTTACTCGAAAAACAAACGATTAGATTTATTATATTTTTTAAAGCTAAAATCAAACAAAATGCAAAAAAAATTATAACAGATTTTCTTCAAGCGCGTCATTTTGCACGTGACTGCTATGCAACGCTTATGATGACGTCGCTTATTTGGATATCCCGGCTGCCGTGTCCTGTAGCAAATGGTAAGACCCCAAGCAAAGGACAGTGTGTCTGTAACGGACCCGCTTGTTGGCCGTGAGTGGATACTCGTAAGCCGGAAAAGGGGATCCTGGTCAGTTGAGGGAAGCTCAGGGCTCTCCAGCTTCCCAACACGCTGGCTTTGGCCTCGGCTTCGGTGTAAACGGGAGCTTAGATGGACCCGGTCTAGGCAATCGGCTGGTCGCTTTAGATGAGGCATTTATATCTTTGTCTTGAATATTGTTGTCCAAGACAGCACTTACGTTTTTGGTACAATTGATGAACCACCTGCTCTTTTTACTATTATCTATCTAACTAGATTATCTTCACATTTTCAATCTTATCATCATAAGCATAATATAATGCTACCTTTGTCATATTTTGAATTGTCATGTTATTTTGCTTTATACCTCATCTATATAGGCTCATGGGTTAATTGGGTGGAATGAGCTTTTTGATCTGGTACCGAAATGCATGGCAGAGCCCTGATCTGGGGGAATTGTCCATGTATTTCTTTATCATACCATTTTGTAACTTTTGCCTGAGTATACCATCTGGGTAACCCTGGCATGGGGAGTCGGATATCCGCTCCATTTTCCATGTCCCCTTGTTGGACTCCGTGGTGGGTGGGGGCCCGGGTGAAGAATATTAAAACCTCAAATATGGAGAACCAACATTTTAAAAGAAAGTTTATGGACCTTACGGATAACGGACCGGACAGTGTAGGATCTTTCCCAAGATTTCTTGTAATTGATGCAGACGACTTAGAACAGCCCTTGACGAAATTATCGCCTTTTGTAATTCATAAAGTTCTTGTTTCTTTGGCAGGTGAACCGAAATCAGTTAAAAAGTTGCGATCTGGGACACTCCTTGTAGAAGTAGAAAAACAAAAACACGCAGAGAATCTTTTGAAACTCAATAGCTTTTTTAGCATTCCTGCTAAATGCAGACCTCACGATACTCTCAATACATCAAGAGGAATAATTCGTTGTCGTGATTTACAAGGCGTTTCGGAAGATGAAATAGTAGCAGAACTTTCCACCCAAAATGTGAAATCAGCCCGACGAATTTCAGTCTTTAGAAAAGGAACAAAACAACCAACAAATACTATCATTCTTACTTTTGGCACTTCAATTCTCCCAAGATCAATTAAAGTTGGATACATGAAAGTAGCTGTAGAGATGTATATCCCAAACCCTCTACAGTGCTACAACTGCTTCAAATACGGACATCATGAAAAGAAATGCGACAAAGAGGAATTATGTCCACGTTGTGGTGGAGAAGCAATGACACACAACACGGAATCCTGCCAAAAGCCAATTAAATGTATAAATTGTGGAGATGAACATATTTCAACATCCCGTTCTTGTCCTGCATGGAAAAAAGAGAAAGAAATTGTCACCATAAAATACAAAGAGGGTTTATCATTCCCCGAAGCCAAAAAAATAGTTGAGAACAGAATAAATCTTACAAACTCGTATGCTCAGGCCACCAGAATAGAATCAGCTAACAACAAAAAAGAAACAGAATGCCAAAATTGTAAAGACATCTTTGGAAAGTTGTGCATCTTGTTTCCCGAAAAGAAAACTGAAATTGCAAAATTATTCGAAACCACAAAAAGTCCACCACAATCCACATCTCAGCAAAACAAAGAAACTACATCCTCTGCTACTAAAAGTAATGTTCCTTCACGTCCATCAGTACCAACGCCAGCAAGACAAGAACCTAAAGTTAATTCAGTTCCTACGTCTCCAGTTAATCCGTCAGCTAGTCCAGATATAAATGAAAACAATAAAAAGAAAAAACAAACTAAACCGGTGATCTCAGATCGCCGACCCAAAGGATCGGATGATCCGATACAAAATTACAACCGTTTTCATGGTCTTGAAGAAGACATGGTTATGGATGAACCAAGCGGTTCAGATCCAAATAAAAATAAGCAAGGCAGCAATATAATAAAATTGAATAAAAGATGATTAACTCCAGACTTCCATATTTATGTGGTTTATTGACTCTTTTATTATCGTCCATCATGGCGAATACAATTATTCAATGGAATTGCCGCAGTATCAGATCGAATTTTGAGGAACTCAATCTGTTGGTCTCCAAAGAAAAACCAGTAGCAGTTTGTCTACAAGAAACTTTTCTTAAAGATTCTGATAAATTTTCATTCAAGTATCATTCTTGTTATCTCAAGAACTTTTCAGATAGCGAACGGGCTTCCGGTGGTGTAGGTATCATTGTTAATAACAATGTTCCACATCGCCCTGTGCAGCTTGATACCACTTTACAGGCAGTTGCCGTTAGTATTTCTCTCAACAAAACTGTTACTCTTTGTTCCATTTATTTACCCCCTAGTTCTCCTGTTGACAGCAGGAAACTAGATCGTCTTGTTGAACAATTACCCAATCCTTTTGTTTTAATGGGAGATTTTAATTCTCACCATTCTTTATGGGGATGTTCAAAGACAGACAACAAAGGTTATATTGTTGAAGACTTTTTTTCGAGGCATGATCTTTCTCTTTTAAACGATAAGTCATCTACTTATCTACATCCTGCTACTGGTTCGTACTCAGCATTAGATTTGACAGTTTGCAGTCCTCAAATTTTTCCAGACTTTACCTGGAAAGTTGATGACGACCTGCATGGTAGTGACCATTTTCCGATTCTTCTTTCGGAAATTGGGCCATCGGTACAGGAGCGACCACAAAGGTGGAAACTCCATAAAGCAAACTGGGGCTTGTTCAAAACTGTTTGTGAACAGTCCATTACACCACAGGTTTTTGAAGAATGTGACAATCCGGCGGAGTTGTTCACTTCTCTATTATATTCTTCTGCAGAAAAAGCAATTCCTAGAACCACTGTTAATCCAAAACATCCAAATAAGCCATGGTATGATGATGACTGCAAAAAGGCTGTAGGAAAGCGTAAGTCGGTCCTTCGAGAGTTTGATCTAAGGCCAACTAAAGAAAATCTTATCAAGTTTAAGATTGCTCGTGCTAGAGCACGAAGAACTATTAAACAAAGTAAACGTAAGTCTTGGAGACAGTACGTATCTAGACTTAATTCTAGATCGTCTGTCAAAAAGACATGGGACATGGTGCGAAAAATAAGCGGTAAGAACGCCTCAATTAGTGTCGGACATTTAAATACAGACGATGGTACTGTTTCATCAAAACCTGAAATTGCTAACGTCCTTGCTGATACCTTTGCACAAAAGTCATCCTCTTCTAACTATTCTACAGAGTTTCAAAAACATCAAGAACAAAAAGAAAAAGTTAAATTGAATTTTAAATCTAAAAACACGGAGCACTATAATAAAGACTTCACCATGAAAGAGCTTAAAACAGCTCTAAAGAAGTGTCATGACACTGCAGTTGGATCTGACGATATTCACTATCAGTTCTTAAAGCATTTACCGTTCCAGTCCCTTCAGTGTTTACTTGACATCTTTAACAATGTTTGGAAATCGGGAACAATTCCAGCCTCATGGCGGGAAGCTATTGTGATTCCAGTGCCCAAACCTGGTAAAGATGCTGATAACCCTTCCAATTATCGTCCTATAGCCTTAACAAGTTGTGTTTGTAAAACCATGGAAAGAATGGTCAATGACCGTCTTGTATGGTTTCTTGAGAAAAACAAACTTATTACGTCAGCCCAAAGTGGCTTTCGAAAGCAAAGAAGCACTCTTGATCATTTAGTTCGCTCTGAAACATTTATAAGAGAAGCGTTTATCAAAAAAGAGCATGTTGTTTCTGTCTTTTTTTATCTCGAGAGTGCATATGATACCACATGGAAGTATGGAATCATGAATGACCTCTATGATTTCGGTATACGAGGTCGCCTTGCTTATTTTATTTCTGCATTTTTGGATGAACGACAGTTTAGAGTCAGGGTTGGAGATACGCTCTCTGACCCTCACGAACAGGAGATGGGTGTTCCCCAGTGCTGTATTCTTTCGGTTACACTTTTTAGTATTAAAATCAACAATATTATAAAAGCTACTTGTCCTGGTATTGAATATTTTCTTTACGTTGATGACTTTTGTATTTGTTATCGTTCGAAACATATGCATACCATCGAACGACAGTTACAACAGGTTTTAAATAACCTGAGTAAATGGTCGAATGAAAATGGTTTTAAATTTTCTAAAACAAAAACCAAATGTATGCATTTCTGTAAATCCAGAAAACTCCATCCCGATCCAGAACTGACTCTGGACGGGATTAGAATTGAAGTCGTCCCAGAATTTAAATTTTTGGGTCTTTTATTTGACTCTAAACTATCGTTCATCCCTCACATTGAATATCTGAGCAATAAGTGTAAGAAAGCTCTAAATCTTTTACGTGTTGTCTCCAGCATGGACTGGGGCGCAGACAAAAAAGTTTTATTACGTCTTTATAGGTCTCTTGTGAGATCGAAATTGGATTATGGATGCGTTGTTTACGGCTCTGCCCGTCAATCTTACTTGCGCAAACTTGATTCAATACACAATCAAGGTTTACGTATTGCGTTGGGCGCATTTAAAACATCGCCAATTAATAGTCTCTATGCTGAAGCAAACGAACCATCTTTAAACTTACGTCGAAAGAAATTGTCTATGGATTACTATTTGAAATTGAAATCAAACCCAGATAATCCTACACATGATTCTGTTTTTGAACCTCTTTACGAAGAGGACTTCAAAAAGAAGGAATCAGAAATTCCACCCTTTAGTTTACGTTGTAAAGCTGACATAGAATCTCTAGATTTCGATCTAGATGATGTGGCCGAACATAAAGTTCCAGACGTTCCTTTGTGGTCGTCTAAAAGTCCCACCTTTATTTATGATCTAGCTTCAACTAAAAAATCTGAAACGGATCAAGTTGTATTTAAAACTAAATTCCTTGAAATACAGGAAAAACACATTATGCACTTTCAAATTTATACAGATGGGTCTAAAAATGAAGAAAAAGTTGCTTCAGCTGCCATCTTGGATGGTTACAAATATCAGTATCGTCTGCCTGATAATTCATCCATTTTCTCAGCCGAGCTCAAGGCTATTGACCTTGCGCTTGAGCACATTATTGAAAATGGTTATTGGCGTTACATTATTTTCACTGACTCTTTATCTAGTATGCAAGCACTGGAGCACGAGAAAACGGACAACCCTATCATAGTTAAACTTCTGGAAAAGCTGTCTCGTATCTATGCTGCTGATGAAGATACTGATATTGTCTTTTGCTGGCTTCCGAGCCATTGCGGTCTACGTGGCAACGAAGAGGCAGATAGGGCTGCTAAGGACGCGTTGTCACTAGATATTTTACCTTTTAAAGTTCCTTTTACTGATTTTAAACCCCTAATTAATAATTTTATTCACAATGTATGGCAGAACTGTTGGAGTGACCAGGCAAATCAACGTAATAAATTATTTTCAATTAAACCTTCACTTGGTGATTGGCTGCCAGGCCTTCGGTCTGACCGCCGCGAAGAGTTAGTTTTGGCCAGATTGCGAATCGGTCATACACATTTGACCCATTCGCACCTTTTAAAGAACGAGGCAGAACCCCAGTGTGTTCCTTGTAACGAGGCACTAACTGTCCAACATCTACTCATTGATTGTGTAGACCTTGCCATCATAAGAAACAGGCACTTTATTGTTGATAGTTTAAAATCATTATTTGATAATGTGAGACCTGAATCAATTTTTAAATTTCTTAAAGAGTGTAATCTTTTTAAAAAGATTTAGCTCATTTTATTATAGTCTGTGATATACGAACTGTGATACCTTAGTTATGTTTAATATTCTATATGTATATGTTCTGCGGATTTTCCGGTAGAGTGGACTCGGACATGGGTGTTCTCTGATCTGGGAGGAGCCCATGTCTATTCGTCCTCACATCGGATTATTCATGGTTCATGATTGTTTTGTCTAGTTTTAATATCATGTTATAATAATAGTATTGATTAATTTTATACAAGGTAACATTATCTATTCTTGAATTAGATATATAGTCACTATAATTTACCTTTCTGGATGTTTATGTAACTATATACATATCAGTAATTTTGAATACATCTAGGTATGTGTTGCTATTGCGCCCAATATGACCTTAGTAGTCGACGGGCCTTAAAACACCATTCATTCATTCATTCATTCGCTTATTTGGCCCAGCTTAGATAACGTCAGAAAGGGTGAAATGAACAAAAGCGGGGCACAAGTTTTTGATAATTTCACTGGATAGGCGGTGAGTTTATCAAAATGATAATCTACCGTTATTTATCGATAATCCACCGAACAGCATTAAAGAAATTATGTTACATTTCAAGAACTCAACAAAACCAACAGGGTAATTGTTAGTGCCAGCATTAGATGGGCCTGACTTCGGGCTTCAACAGATTTTATAGTGGCGGAGACAATTCACTTATATTCAGTGACCCTGGTTTAGAAATAAGAGCTGAAATATGATGAATAGTCTTGTTACACTTCTTCTATTAATTCCGACTCCAATTAAATAGAGTAAGAGGTTACAAAATGTGTTTTTCATTAATCGCCTACAGAAGAAAAATAGAATAAAAGATATACCCATCACCCAGACAGTTTGTTTTTCTCCAGCGTTTACACTCTTTGATATCTAAATAAGCAGCCAAGTGGTAGTGTCCTTTGTGCGGATGCTTGTACATTACTTCACATAGATGGGACTGGAAATTTGCCAATCCCCTAACGCCATTCTTGAACGCATGCAAAATTCCCTTACACCATTCATGGAAGCAAGCATAGTATTTAGCATGCCAAATCCGACTTCCCTTACACCATTCTTGACAGCATGCGAAATCCTACTTTAAGACCATGTACAGCCATATACTACGTCTCTTTATTTTGTTATCTTCAAGATTAAATAACCGTGTATTAAATTAACTCATTTCCACATAATTTCGCGTGCTGATGCCCGAAATATAAAGTTTTTTCGAAACATTGTTGAAAATGAAGAAATTCCTAGTGATCACAAAGGGTTTAGTGCACAGTTGTAAAGTGTGACCGAAGCAACTGAGATCATCCCACTCCTCACACATTGAAAGGCCACTCCAAGTTTCGAGCATTATCACGTGGACACTTTATCGAAGAGCCGAACTCCGAGACACAGGTCTTTAGCTTCGACGCAATATTTTCTCCTGTATGTCTTTTTGGTATTGCTCTCGTCACGAGAACATTGCTCTGCATCTCCCAGTGCGAGTCAGTGTGATGGTGATATATGACTCAGTGGCATTTGATGTATATGTATCCGTTGTCAAAGACACCGCACTAGCGTTTTGCAGGTCGGTGATTAGGGTACTTTTCTCCTCGTCGTAGGCCGCGGCCTTAGCGCAGTTGGTAGCGCATCTGACCCTCATACGAGAGGTCCCGGGTTCGATACTCGGCCGCGGCTAATACCCTTTCTGACAAAATTGTCACCCATCAATGGGTTTGAAATCTTTAACCTAAGTGGGCGAGCAGCTGGAGGCTCGGTAAGGGTGTTGTGGTAGTACTTGTTTGAGAAACAACAGGAATCCGTGGGTAGGTGCTCCAGCCGCCGCGATATGACCCTGGTAGTTGAAAACGGCGTAAAACCCCAATAAACTCAAACTCTCCTCGTCGTATCTCTTAATTAATTTTCTAACAGTATTTCTACACGCCACAGTGTAGTCTGGCGCAATGATTGCAACTAGATTCCTAAAGCCCTCTCCTTCTACCACACTGAGGGGAATGTAATCCAAAACAACCATGTCCGCGATTGCGTACGTAATTTTCTCCTTCTCAGATGAAGACGTTTTCCTAGGGCTATTCACAAATAGAGCCATAGGCGACCGACTCTCCGTTCCCTGCTTTTCCTGTTCTGATCAATGAGAAGGGTGCTTTCCTTTCAAATGGCTTTTCATATTTGACGTACCACCAGTCCATTTTAGTTCTTGACTACACACTGTAGCTCCTTCAACGTTCCGTTTGAAAAGCTTCCAAACAGCGGAAGTGGGTGGGGGCATTTGATGCGTGTTTAAATCCGATTATGAAACGTAATTGATGCCAATTATTTTTCGTTGAATAAATGACAAATTCAATTTGTTGATTTGTTGCAGTCATTAAATGTGCAAACTCGGTCTTTTATGCTTGACTGAGTTCGTTCGAATAATTATTCTGAAATACATAGTAAAACAAACCGAAACAGGCCTACGACATGTTATTGTCTATTACCGGCAATTAGCTAATCACGCTAATCCGCAACTTAAAAATAATTGAGTAAATCTGTCAAACTGACCAGCAATATACCCCGCTGTCCGATATGTAAATATGCATGCAATGTGTATTCAAACGACTTTATGATAACGCTTTACGTTTTGACAAAAATTCCAATTTTAAAAAAAGAAATGATCGAGTAATCGGTTACCGATTTTCTAACCGGTTACTCGGTCTTTCGATCGATTATCCGGTTAACCCTTGCCGTCCCTAGTGATAAACTATTTCTAAATTGTGTACATGATTTTTTTCAAAAAAAAAACAGAAACGTGTGCAATTTCATTGTATTGTGTATCCTTAAAGTATTCTGTGTCTGCAACATGTTGTGGATTCTGTAGACGCATACCTTGGTCCTAATAAATTGTCTTGGAGGTGAAAGTCATTGATGCTGTACCATTCTCTTTGGTGTAAAATTTAGAGTAGGGTCTTAAGAAATTATGTCATCAACTTTCTTCTTATTATTATTTGAGTAGTCTGTTTCTGCAACATTTTGTTGATTTTTACGCTTTTTACCTTGTTCCCAATACCTTTTCTTAGAGGTGCACATCATTATTGCTGTCCCATTCTCCTTGATATGCTCTTCTAAAAAAAAACAACACCCTGCAACATGGGAATATCTATCAATGCCACTGGCTTGGAATATACATTACGAATCAACTGTCTTGGCTAATCTCAACAATAATATTGTGTTCGAATAGTAAGGTGAGGACTTTCGATTTTCATTGAAAACTGAAAAATAAACTAAACAAAAAATTAAGAAAAAAAGGTTTCAACATAGAATTGTGTTCGCGGGAGAAACAAAATGACATACATGTGCTCTTTAGCAGGTTCGGATACGATACGTGTAGAAAAATTTGAAATTAAATCTGTTGTCAGACATGGTATTGCTTATGCTCCAACTGCACACACTTGTGGACCTGGGACCCGTATAACTAACGATCGTACGTTTGATTTTTTGCATTATTACTTGTAGCAACAGCCCTGATTGGCTCAGTCGGATTTCTAGTGCAATAAGATGTCTTGTTACACAGTTTACACAAAAACTTGATAGTAAGATGTTAAGTAATACGGGGCCTTGTCCTTGAATTGACTTCAACATATGTGACCCGTCACGCTAAAAGGGACCTTATCCGAACTCCAAAAATCCAAATTTTGACAAACTTGTCACACTCGGCACAGCTCAACCAAATCCCGTATGCGAAAAATGAAGACACAGTAAGATAGGCAAGACATCTCGGATTTAGAAAATTACAAAAAAGTGAAAAGTGTCGGCCCTAGTCTGGCTGCGCGGACTGCGCAGACTGACTAGGGTCGATATTTTTCACACATCCGATAAGGTCCCTTTTAGCGTGACGGGTCACAATTATATATAAATGAACTGAAAAGGTCGGAAAGCATTCTCCAGGATAAGGAAAACATGTTTATGACCATTGTATAGGTAGTTTAAAGGCAGCTATAGTGACCTAATGTTTTTATCAATCTTCAAAATCATCAATGATTATAATGTCATCTAACTATCAATTGTATTGTCAATCCTAACAATTGACAATTTCATTGATGAATATGAATTTGACATTAAGGTATACGACCCATCATTAGCACCAAAGAGCCAAAGGCAAATTTTGAAAAGTGCAAATAATTCTTAAACTGTGTTACATTTCCATTCCAAATACAAACATAAGCATTTTGAACGGTTTAGAATTTTGAATTAATGCATGCTTGTGGAAATATTTGACAAAAATGTTCAAAATTACCTCCCTGGCATATGAATAAAGAGTAAAATAATATTTGTAGATTATTTTCTTCTTGAAGCATAATTTTGAAATCCGGCACGGTGAATCATCTTATGTGAAGGGTATTTACAAGTGTGTGTAATTTTATGCATTTTGTATGGCTAGAAAGTGGTGTTTTTAATGACGGGTCATATACCTTAAGTCAATATCTTTGTCAGTTATGGTGAAAGTGCATAGGCCCTTTAAAAGAAAGTTAATTGTGCAAGTATCAAGATTTTTTCTCAAATATTTCTATTAATAAACTTAAATCTAATTGAACTAATGCCTCATTTCTACAAATGACTGAAAGCAAATCATGCTTAAAATCTTCATATGTCTCATACTGTGTTGATAATTCTAGTAAAATTCCCACATGTATGGGTTATGGGCACTCGCTGCAGGCCGCTGGATGCATTAAACGTGAGATTAATGTGAGTCGGTTTAAATGTTGATCCTCTGAGCCACCTCAGGACGGAGGATAAGTGGTTACTGTCCATTTCTCAAACTCAATTTGGCTAGCCATAATAAGTTCTGAGGGATTTAGTCATTGTTTTCTTCGATAGAATCAATTATCTGGGCAAATTAACTGGGGGTACACTTTTGAGCGTTCAAAAGACTTATGACTAATTATGCGGAAAGCATCCTCCTTGTATCGTAGTCGATGGCTTTTCCCTCATCAAGTGGATTAGAAATAGTTCATTATCATCTAATTTTAAAGGGACATTTCATTCCAATTTCAATTTTTTAAAGTATGTCTTGATGCCAAGATTGGTTATTCTAATGAGTATCAATACTATTAGTTTTTTGAAGTTGTTGCCAATAAGCGAAAAACACGCATTTAAAGTTAAGACATAATCGATAAATTGCATATAAATCCGAACTGTTGTCCACAACAATTTGTTCAATTTTAACACAAAAATATAAATTTCTCCTAAACGGCGCAATATTTTGGCTTGAAATGTTCAGAATTTTCATAAGGAAATATGCTCTTTCAGATAGAAATAAAAGTAAAATTTATGACAAAAATTCTGAAATGTCACTTTAACTGGACAATGTTTAGCAGTTTTTCTCCTAGGTTTGTTTCGTTCGGTAACATCGGTATTTGGTCGATACTATAAAAGCGAACAAGTCTCTTTTTTCCGATTCAGTCCATACTGAGCTCTGCATAAATCCTGTCAAAAGGTTTGACCCTGCCTCCGGTAAAAACTAAATTCAATTGGACACCAGATAAGGGGATGGAACATCTGCGTCTTCATTAAATAGGCTATATATCATCACTCCATTCAAACCCATTTGAAACACTTTCAGGATGGTGTACATGTGCGCAAAAGTTTTCCCTAGGAGGGGAAATATTTCCTTTGAAACCACTCTCTTCCCTAGAGGCATTCACGGTGTTTTGCAGTTGTGTCCAATGAAATGCCTGGAAATAGAAGGAGGTAAAAATTCCTTTGTCAAACCGCCTTGGTCAGCCGACTGCTCCCCAGAAAATCTAATTGATGGTGGTTTATTTATATCAATCCTGTCATAAGTCTCCTCAAATATACAGGATATACTTAGAACAAGGATTTGAGATCCATCTGTATCTGAAAATAGAGAAAAAATAGTGAAGGAGGGTTCTTTGTTTTTTACCATTATTACTTCAAGGACCGACAGGGGATGCCGTTACAGCACCGAATCCCAGAGGGTCAAACAGTCACGGCGACAAACTTTACTCAGGTAAATGATAAATGAAAACATAATTAATCAATTTATAAATGAAATAAATAGATACCAAGAGGGCCGTTGGCCATAGGTCGCTCACCTGAGATGGCCAGAGGGTTGTTTTTTTTTTATAACAAAATCAGAACTTTTACAGATAATGTAATAAAGTAGATGCTATTCCCCTGATAAGCAGATTTTAACAAGAAGTCCCTTTTTACTGTGACAAGGCTTCATATTGAGAAACAAAGAAAAGTACCTCTTAGCAATATAATAAGTAATGTAAATGTGAAGTTTTGTCAAATTTGGCTCTGCGGTTATGGAGAAATTGCTTCTGAAAGATTTCGTGTAATTTCTCTTTTTATGTTGCCATGGCAACCAGATTTTTTTGTTTATAGATTTCAATACTTTAAGGGGGAATGCTCCAGTTTTTCGGAACACTCGGTCATTACTGTAGTAAATTAAATGTTTCGTACCAATATGTTTCGCTACCATATTTTCACTAATATAACATATCATTACAATTTACCATTTTCGACAGTAAAAGTGTATTTTTATGCGAAACTGATTTCCTCAAGATGGAAATCGATTATTTAGAGCAAAACAGTCGTAAGTGTGTATGCAGTTACCACTGTTTTGCGTCATTTTATTCATGTGTAGCTGATAATTCACTAATAAGTGCGCTGACCTATACATTTTCTTTTTGAATTATTACCAGGACATGTTGCTTAATACAATGAGGGAGTTTTATCAAATTCTATTATGTAGAACTTGAAATATTTCCAAAAATATGCAAATTTTGACATAAAACACTCCAGCTTCGTTGATCTAACCGAACACATGAGCATGCTGTTTTATACATGTATACGTTTATAATAGCACATATTTTGGGTTTTCTGTTCTTATTAAATGTAAGATGTTCCTTAAAATCCGTTTCTAGGGACTAAACGATCAATATACAGCATTTAATTAGCATTTTAGTGACCTTGGACAGGTGCAAGAAATTGTGCATTTTTTCGGTGTAGGGGTATGTGATATGAATGCCTATAAAATTCAAACAAGATCGCTGACCATCCATTTTTATTTTATTTTTCAATTGGTAATATCATGTAATTTCAATATAAAAAATATAGATAAATTCTATTATTGGGAAAAAATATAGGAAACTGGAGCATTCCCCCTTAAGCAATTTTTAAAGGGGACTTCCTAAGGAATGAACGAATGGTGCTTTAAGGCCCGTCGACTACCAAGGTCATATTGGGCGCAACACATATGTATATAAAATTATACAAATGTATATAAAAATTACTGACATGTAGATAGTTACATAAACATCCAGAAAGGTAAAATATAATAAAACATATCTAATTAAAAATATATAATATTACCTTGTAAATACTAAATCGATACTAAAATAAAAAAGTACGAAACAAAACAACCATGCATCATGAATAATCCGATGTGAGGACGAATAGACATGGGCTCCTCCCAGATCAGAGAACACCCAGTGCGAGTCCACTCGACCGGAAAATCCACAACACATATAAATATAGAGAATTAAGGATAAATAAATTATCACAGACCAGATATCACAGACATTAATAAATTGAGCTAATTTACACTCTTTAAGAAAGTTAAAAATCGACTCGGGCCTCACAGTATCAAATAATGATTTCAAACTGTCAGCATTGAAGTGCCTGTTTCTAATGTTGGCTAGATCTACACAATCAATGAGGAGATGATGGACAGTCAGCTCCTCGTTACAGGGAATACACAGAGGTTTTTCTTCACCCTTTAATAGGTACGAATGGGTCAGGTGAGTGTGACCAATTCGTAGTCGGGCCAAAACTAACTACTCGCGGCGATCAGACCGAAGATCCGGCAGCCATTCACCAAGTGCAGGTTTTATACAAAACAAGTTATTTAGGTGATTGGCTTCATCGCTCCAACAATTTTGCCATACATTATGAATAAAAACATTAATAAGGGGTTTAAAAGGAACTTTAAAAGGTAAAACATCTAGTGACAACGCGTCCTTGGCCGCCCTATCTGCCTCTTCGTTGCCACGTAGACCGCAATGGCTTGGAAGCCAGCAAAAAACAAGAAAATTCGTTGAATTGATATCCCCCGCCGAACATATTTTCATTGTCAATAAAGTAGCGCGGAAACGAATATAACTCTGTATGTATATGACTTCAACAGAACAAATATCACCCTGTATGTATATGGCTTCAACAGAACGAATATCACTCTGTATGTATATGGCTTAAACAGTCAGGGACAGTAACTCTGAATTCGACGGTCGAACCGGGTAACCCCGACGATATGCGCATGTCCTCATTGTAATAAAGCTGTGTGCCAAGTTTAATTGAAATCCGGTCTATAGTTTTCAAGAAATAGCGCGGAAACCAATATCACTGTATGTATATGGCTTAAACAGTCAGGGGCAGTAACTCTAAATTCGACGGTCGAACCGGGTAACCCCGACGATATGCGCATGTCCTCATTGTAGTAAAGCTGTGTGCCAAGTTTCATTGAAATCCGGTCTATAGTTTTCAAGAAATAGCACGAAAACGAATATCATTGTATGTATATGGCTTAAACAGTCAGGGGCAGTAACTCTAAATTCGGCGGTCAAACCGGGTAACCCCGACGATATGCGCATGTCCTCATTGTAGTGAAGCTGTGTGCCAAGTTTCATTGAAATCCGGTGTACAGTTTTCAAGAAATAGCGCGAAAACGAATATCACTGTATGTATATGGCTAAAACAGTCAGGGGCAGTAACTCTAAATTCGGCGGTCGAACCGGATAACCCCGACGATATGCGCATGTTCACTTTGTAGTGAAGCTGTGTGCCAAGTTTAATCGAAATCCGGTCTACAGTTCTCAAGAAATAGCGCGGAAACGAATATCACTCTGTATGTATATGGCTTAAACAGTCAGGGGCAGTAACTCTAAATTCGACGGTCGAACCGGGTAACCCCGACGATATGCGCATGTCCTCTTTGTAGTGAAGCTGTGTGCCAAGTTTCATTGAAATCCGGTCTATAATTTTCAAGAAATAGCGCGGAAACGAATAACGCTGTATGTATATGACTAAAACAGTCAGGGGCAGTAACTCTAAATTCGGCGGTCGAACCGGGTAACCCCGACGATATACGCATGTCCTCATTGTAGTAAAGCTGTGTGCAAAGTTTCAATGAAATCCGGTCTATAGTTATCAAGAAATAGCGCGGAAACGAATATCACTGTATGTATATGGCTAAAACAGTCAGGGGAAGTAACTCTAAATTCGGCGGTCGAACCGGGTAACCCCGACGATATGCGCATGTCCTCATTGTAGTAAAGCTGTGTGCCAAGTTTCATCGAAATCCGGTCTACAGTTTTCAAGAAATAGCGCGGAAACGAATATCACTCTGTATGTATATGGCTTAAACAGTCAGGGGCAGTAACTCTAAATTCGGCGGTCGAACCGGGTAACCCCGACGATATGCGCATGTTCACTTTGTAGTTAAGCTGTGTGCCAAGTTTCATCGAAATCCGGTCTACAGTTTTCAAGAAATAGCGCGGAAACGAATATCACTCTTTATGTATATGGCTTAAACAGTCAGGGGCAGTAACTCTGAATTCGACGGTCGAATGAATGAATGGTGTTTTAAGGCCCGTCGACTACCAAGGTCATATTGGGCGCACCACATATCTGGATGTATACAAATTTACTAGTATGTAGATAGTTACATAAACATCCAGGAAGGTAAAATATAATGAAAAAATATCTAACTCAAAGTAGATAATATTACCTTGTAAATATCAAATTAATACTATAATAATAAACACGAAACAAAACAACCATGCACCATGAATAATCCAATGTGAGGACGTATAATAGACATGGGCTCCTCCCAGATCAGAGAACACCCATGTCCGAGTCCACCCGACCGGAAAATCCACAGAAAAATATAACTATATAGAAAATTAAACATAACTAAAATATCACAGATCAGATATCACAGACTATAATAAAAAGAGCTAAATCTTTTTAAAGAGATTACTCTCTTTAAGAAAGTTAAAAATTGATTCAGGCCTCACAGTATCAAATAATAATTTTAAACTGTCAGCGTTGAAGTGCCAGTTTCTAATGATGGCCAAGTCTATACATTCAATTAGGAGGTGCTGGACAGTCAACTCCTCGTTACAAGGAATACACTGAGGTTTCTCCTCACCCTTTAATAGGTACGAATGGGTCAGGTGGGTGTGACCAATTCGCAGTCGGGCCAAAACTAACTCCTCGCGGCGGTCAGGTCGAAGACCCGGCAGCCATTCACCAAGTGCAGGTTTTATACAAAACAATTTATTTTGGTGATTGGCCTCGTCGCTCCAACAGTTCTGCCATACATTATGAATAAAAATATTAATAAGGGGTTTAAAATCAGTAAAAGGAACTTTAAAAGGTAAAATATCCAGTGACAACGCCTCCTTGGCAGCTTTGTCTGCCTCTTCGTTGCCACGTAGACCACAATTGCTTGGAAGCCAACAAAAGACAATGTCAGTATCTTCATCAGAAACCCCCAGCTGCGGAGGGGGATTAGAAATATCCCGGCTGCCATGTCCTGTAGCAAATGGTAAGACCCCAAGCAAAGGACAGTGTGTCTGTAACGGACCCGCTTGTTGGCCGTGAGTGGATACTCGTAAGCCGGAAAAGGGGATCCTGGTCAGTTGAGGGAAGCTCAGGGCTCTCCAGCTTCCCAACACGCTGGCTTTGGCCTCGGCTTCGGTGTAAACGGGAGCTTAGATGGGCCCGGTCTAAGCAAACGGCTGGTCGCTTTAGACTGGAGCATGTCATTGTTGTATTTGTACAGTTTTCATCGACCTATTGCGGTGTATACATTTCTGTTTACAATGTTTTATTGAGCCTTTGGCACATTTTCATTGTTATCTTTACAAGTTTTAGCTCTAGTCTATGTAGGCTTATGGGTTAATTGGGTTGATAAGGTGGCTTGGTCGGCGCCAATTTGCATGGCACTGCTCTGTCTTTAGAGTTGTTTCATGTTCTTTTTTGTCGAACTTGTTATTTGTTGGCTCGAGTATATTACCTGGGTAACCCTGGCATGGGGAGCTGGATATCCGCTCCATAATCCATGTCCCCTTGTTGGACCCCAAGGTGGGTGGGGGCTCGGGTAACGAAATATAAAAAACTAAACATGGCTAACCAAACTTTTAAAAGAAAATGTAATGAAATGGATTTGGATTCTGGACACGCTACATCGACTTCTCTTTTTTCCTAGATTCTTAGTTATTGAACCGGAAGACCCAGAAATGCACTCACTCTCCAAATTGTCTCCCTTCGTTATACAGAAAGTTCTTGTTTCTTGTGCTGGTCAACCGGTTTCGGTGAAAAAGCTTGCGTCGGGTTCTTTATTAGTTGAAGTAGAAAAGAAATCACATGCGGACAATTTATACAAAATGAGAAAATTCTATAACATCCCTGTTGACGTGTACGCCCATGAAAAATTAAATAGTTCAAAAGGAATCATCAGATGCCCAGACTTAAAAGGAGTTACAGAAGCGGAAATTGCAAAGGAGCTTACCGATCAAACTGTATCGGAAGCTAAACGCATACATGTTTATAGAAATGGAGTGAAACAACCAACAAATTCAATTATCTTGACTTTTGAAACGCCTATTATACCCAAAACAATTCGAGTTGGATACCTCAAAGTAAACGTTGATCTATATATTCCAAATCCCCTACAATGTTATAAATGTTACAAGTTCGGGCATCATGAATCAAAATGCAGACACGATGAAGGACCATATTGTAGACGCTGTGGAAAACCTGAGAAAGATCACGAAGGAAAAGAATGCACAAACCCAATTAAATGTTTAAACTGTGGTGAAGAGCACATTGCAACTTCTAATATATAATATAATAAAGAATTTACTATTAAGGAGCTAAAAACAGCCCTTAAGAAATGCCATGAAAAAAGAAAAGGAGATTGTAACTATAAAATATAAAGAAGGACTATCATTCCCCGAAGCTCGTAAAATAGTTGAAAGTAGAATTAATCTTACTAGTTCCTATGCTAACATCACCAGAGCAAACACTAATAAAACAGAAAGTGAATGTCAGAACTGTAAGGACTTATTTGGCAAACTGTGTCTACTCTTCCCCGAAAAGAAGGAGGAAATTTCAAAGTTGTTTTCTTCTTCTAAGTCTCCATCTCAAGCTCAAGCAGAAACTCCAAAAACCGTTGCCGACAATGCTCCTAGCACATCCAAGAAAACACCCGTTGCTCCAGTTGTTGAAAAAAAGAAAAGTCAAGAGCCCTCTATTGAGTCCAAGTCCACCAAAAAAGTTCTAGTAATGAAGAATCATCTGATTCACAAAAAAAATCTAAACCAAAGATAGTGATCTCAGATCGACAACCAAAAGGATCTGACGATCCTATCAAAAATTTTAACAGGTACCAATGTCTTGAAGAAGACATGGTAATGGATGATTCTTTTGAATCAGACCCTATTAGAAATAAGCAAGGCAGTAGTAACATTATAAAACTTAATACTCGGAAATGAATAATTCCAAACTTCCATTGCTCTGTGGTATATTTATACTTATATTTTTAACAATGGCGAATAATATTGTTCAGTGGAATTGCCGCAGCGTCAAAGCCAATTTTGAGGAATTAAATCTTATTATCTCTAAAGAAAAACCAGTAGCAGTTTGTTTACAGGAAACTTTTCTTAAAGATACAGATAAATTTACTGTCAAGTATCATTCATGTTATTTTAAGAACTTTGTTGGTAGTGAGAAAGCTTGTCATTATCATTGTAGGTATCATTGTTAATAACAGTGTACCGCATCGTCCTGTTCAGCTGGACACCACTTTACAGGCAGTAGCAGTTAGCGTTTCTCTTAACAAAACCATTAATCTTTGTTCTATTTATCTGCCTCCTAGTTCTCCTGTTGACAGCAGGAAACTAGAGCGGCTTATTGAACAGTTACCTAAACCTTTTGTCTTGATGGGAGATTTTAATTCTCACCATACTTTGTGGGGATGTTTAAACACGGACAACAAGGGTCATATTGTAGAAGATTTCATTTCCCAAAATGATCTTTCTCTCTTAAATGATAAGTCATCTACTTATCTACATCCTGCTACTGGTTCCTATTCTTCATTAGACTTAACAGTTTGTAGTCCTCAAATTTTTCCAGATTTTCAATGGAAAGTTGACGACGATCTGCATGGTAGTGACCATTTTCCGATTCTGGTATCGGAAATTGGACCATCAGTACAGGAGCGACCACAACGGTGGAAACTCCATAAAGCAAACTGGGGATTGTTCAAAACTGTATGTGAACAGTCTATTACCCCACAAATGTTTGAAGTTTGTGAAAATCCTGCAGAATTATTTACTTCTTTATTATATGCATCTGCAGAAAAGGCAATTCCGAGAACGTCTAAAAATCCTAAACATCCAAATAAGCCTTGGTTTAATGATGATTGCAAGAAGGCTATAGCAAAGCAAAAGTCGGTTCTTAGAGAGTTTGATCTAAGGCCGACTAAGGAAAATCTTATTAAGTTTAAAGTTGCGAGTGCGAGAGCACGGCGCACTATTAAACGCAGTAAACGTACGTCTTGGAGACAGTATGTATCTAGATTAAATTCTAGATCGTCTGTCAAAAAGACTTGGGATATGGTGCGAAAAATAAGTGGCAAGAACTCCTCGCTCAGTGTAGGGCATTTGAATACTGACAATGGCGTTGTTTCATCTAAGCCTGACATAGCAAATGTTTTAGCAGATACTTTTGCCAAGAAACCCTCCTCTTCTAATTATTCGCCAGAATTTCAAAAACATCAAGAACAAAAAGAAAAGGTTAAATTGAATTTTAAATCCAAAAATACAGAGCATTATAATAAAGAATTTACTATTAAGGAGCTAAAAACAGCCCTTAAGAAATGCCATGATACTGCTGTTGGATGTGATGACATCCACTACCAGTTCTTGAAGCATTTACCACACCAATCCCTTCAGTGTTTACTCGATATCTTTAACAGTGTTTGGAAAACGGGAGAACTTCCAGCCTCTTGGCGGGAAGCTATTGTCATTCCAGTACCCAAACCTGGTAAAGATTCAGATAATCCTTCAAATTACCGGCCTATAGCCTTAACAAGTTGTGTTTGTAAAACCATGGAAAGAATGGTCAATGACCGTCTTGTATGGTTCCTTGAGAAAAACAAACTTATTACGTCAGCCCAAAGTGGCTTTCGTAAGCAAAGAAGCACTCTCGACCACTTAGTTCGTTTCGAGACATTTATACGGGAAGCTTTTATAAAAAAAAAAGAACACGTTGTTTCAGTCTTTTTTGATCTCGAAAGCGCATATGACACCACATGGAAGTATGGAATCATGAATGACCTCCATGATTTCGGTATACGAGGTCGCCTTGCTTATTTCATTTCTGCATTTTTGGATGAACGGCAATTTAGAGTCAGGGTTGGAGATACGCTCTCTGATCCTCACGAACAGGAGATGGGTGTTCCCCAGGGATCTATTCTTTCTGTTACACTCTTTAGTATTAAAATCAATAACATTATAAAGGCAACTTGCCCTGGTATTGAATATTTCCTTTACGTTGATGACTTTTGTATTTGCTATCGATCAAAACACATGCATACCATTGAACGACAGTTGCAACAGGTTTTAAACAACCTTAGTAAATGGTCTAATGAAAATGGTTTTAAATTTTCTAAAACGAAGACAAAATGTATGCATTTCTGTAAATCCAGAAAACTCCATCCCGATCCAGAACTCATTTTGGACGGAATCCGAATCGAAGTTGTCCCAGAATTCAAGCTCCTTGGCCTTTTATTTGACTCTAAATTATCGTTCATTCCGCACATTGAATATTTGAGTAATAAATGCAAGAAAGCTCTAAATCTTTTACGTGTTGTCTCCACGACAGCTCCGGCTAAGGACCATGCAATAGGCGGTACATCCATAGTAACAGAATTGGTTTATTTGCACCTCAGTGCAACCCTTTTGTGACCAAAAGTCGAAAGCTGAAATATTTCCTGAATCCGTTGATTGTTACCATGGTAACCAAGGATTTTCATTTTCAGCTCCATTCTATGCTTTCACCAAGGATTTTCATTTTCAGCTCCATTCTATGCTTTCCAAAGGCGAAAATACTGATTTTTCAGTACTTTGATATACCAAGAAATACAAGTGGTGCTTATAAATTATTTATTTAATAGTTTAGTTATGTAGATTCATCCTAGATAGACAAATTGCAACAATAAACAACAAAATTTTCAAACTCTTACACACACACCATGCTAGTGAAGGTGGGTGGGGTAACTGGTATACTGTTTTTTGGCAAAATTCTGAAAAATGGCTATTTTCGAAGTAAATTATCTCTCAAGACCAGAAAGATCTCATGAAATGATGTATTAGGATATGTAAACTGACCTCTATGCTTAAACATGCAAGAAAGAAACCCGTGTGTTTTTTTCTTATTCTCAATATAAATGCATTAAGGTAGTGCATCCGTTCTCAAAATCTAAAAAAATGTGAAATGATGCACTTTTCAACCAAGTTTTTCTCCCAAGACCAACATAAACTAAGAAAGTGGTGTCTTTGATCAAATAAACTGATGTCTAAACTTAAACATAAAAGAAAGAAACCTGCATGTTTTTTTCTTATTATCAATATAAATGCATTAAGGTAGTACAACCGTTCTCAAAATCTAATAAAATGCGAAATTTTGCACTTTTCAACCAAGTTTTTCTCCCAAGACCAACATAAACTAAGAAAGTGATGTCTTTGATTAAATAAACTGGTGTCTAAACTTAAATATAAAAGAAAGAAACCCGTGTGTTTTTTTCTTATTTTCAATATATATGCCTTAAGGTAGTACAACCGTTCTCAAAATCTAAAAAATGTGAAATTATGCACTTTTCAACCAAGTTTTTCTCCCAAGACCAACATAAACTAAGAAAGTGATGTCTTTGATTAAATAAACTGATGTCTAAACTCAAACATGAAAGAAGAAAACCTGTGTGTTTTTTTTTTATTTTCAATATATATGCATTAAGGTAGTACAACCGTTCTCAAAATCTAAAAAATGTGAAATTATGCACTTTTCAACCAAGTTTTTCTCCCAAGACCAACATAAACTAAGAAAGTGATGTCTTTGATTAAATAAACTGATGTCTAAACTCAAACATGAAAGAAGAAAACCTGTGTGTTTTTTTCTTATTTCAATATATATGCATTAAGGTAGTACAACCGTTCTCAAAATCTAAAAAAAATGTGAAATTATGCTCTTTTCAACCAAGTTTTTCTCCCAAGACCAACATAAACTATGAAAGTGATATCTTTGATCAAATAAACTGATGTGTAAACTTAAACATGAAAGAAAGAAACCTGTGTGTTTTTTCTTATTTTCAATATATATGCATTAAGGTAGTGCATCCGTTCTCAAAATCTAAAAAAATGCGAAATTATGCACTTTTCAACCAAGTTTTTCTCCCAAGACCAACATAAACTAAGAAAGTGATGTCTTTGATCAAATAAACTGATGTCTAAACTCAAACATGAAAGAAAGAAACCTGTGGTTTTTTTTTCTTATTTTCAATATATATGCATTAAGGTAGTACAACCATTCTCAAAATCTAATAAAATGCGAAATTATGCACTTTTCAACCAAGTTATTCTCCAAAGACCAACATAAACTAAGAAAGTGATGTCTTTCCATAAATAAACTGATGTCATTTATTTAGCATGAAAGAAAGAAAAATCCATTTTTTATATATATATACATTAAGGTAGTACAGCCGGTCTCAAAATAAAAAAATTGTAATATTATGCACTTTTCAACCAATTTTTTCTCCCAAGACCAACATTTACCAAGAAAAGTGATATCTTTTCACAAATAAATTGATGTCTTTACTTAAACATGAAAGAAAGAAACCTGTGTGTGTGTTTTATTTTTATTTTTTACTTTTTAATCTATAAATGCAAAATGAAGGAAGTTCAACCATTCTCAGAATCGATTAAAATATAGAAATTATACACTTTTCAACTTAAAGTTTTTGTCCCAGGACCAGTATAACCCTTTTCCAAACAAGACTGGGTTTTGACGTCTCTGATAGAAAAGCATTGATACAAAAGAAGAAAATGCTGATGATCAGCATTCTCTCTCTTTGCCTCAATATTTTCTAAGCTCTAAAATACACATTTTCTACCTTTTATATAAACTATTTTGTGGACTGCAACTCATTTCAAATTGGGCTTGTCCAAAATTTTGTTGTTCGGGAAAGGGATAAACAACGAAAATGATGTCTTTGAACAAATATACCGATATCTATTCTTAAACATGAAAGAAACATGTGGGGTTTTTTTTCTTCATCTTTTCTTTATAAATGAATTAAGGTAGTGCAACTATACTCAGAATTTAAGTAATTGTACAATTTTGCTCCTTTCAACCAAATTGTATTCCCAAGACCAACATAAAATAAGGAAGTGAAGTCTTTTAGCAAGTAAACTGGTGTCTTTGTTTAAAAATGAAAGACAGAAACCAGTTCTGTTATTGTTTTCTAATTTTGATTAACAAGAGCAGTCAGAGACGGACAATGCTCCCCGAATAAGGCATTGTCACAATAAATATATGCCATGCAGAGTTAATATAAAGCTAGCAAATGTTAAGCCCCCTTTTTCCATGACATAATTTTTATATGCAAATTTCACATAGTTTATTGTCAAGGGCATCTGATTTACTACTCAAATATGCAATTTCATCAAATTCTGACCATTAGACTAGGAGAAATTAGAGAAAAACTGTATTTTATCTTAAGTCCCCTTTTCCCATGACGAGGCCTCAAATCAAAAAACTGGGAAAAGTACACCGGCATTATGTCATAGGGAGTTCACATGGTAAGTTTCATTTGATTTGGCCCAAGGGTTATAGAGAAATCACTTCGGACGGACGGACGAACGGACGGACGGAATGACGGACAGACAGGACGGACGGACGGACGGACAGACAAAGCGGCGACTATATGCTCTCCCTTCGGGGAGCATAAAAATACATTAAGGTAGTGCAGCCATTTTTAACATCTAAATATTTTAGCTACATTTCAACCAATTTTTTCTCAATACCAAATTAATGTAAGGAATTTGATGTATAGAGAGATGAAAATGATGCCTATGCTTAAAGTTAAAGCAAAAATCAATGTCATATTTCTTCTTTTGAGTACATGTATATTAAGGTAGTCCACCCCTTGTGAGATTCATGCAACGACGGAATATTTATGCCCCCTTTCGAAGAAAATGGGGGTATATTGTTTTGCAAGTGTCGGTCGGAAGGTCGGTCCGTAGGTTTGTCGGTCTGTCCATAGACCAAACCTTGTCCGGAGCATAACTCAAAAAGTATTAAAGGTAGAATCATGAAACTTCATAGGTGGATAGATCTCATTGTTGAGAGGTGCAGTGCATAAGAACCGTAACTCTGCCGATCAAATATTTGGAGTTATTGCCCTTTGTTGATTTTCAAACTTGATTCTTGTCCGGAGCACAACTCAAAAAGTATGTAAGGTAGAATCATGAAACTTTATAGGTGAATAGATTTCATTATGGCGAGGTGCAGTGCACAAGAACCGTAACTCTGCCAATCAAATTTTTTGAGTTATTACCCTTTGTTGATTTTACACTTAATTCTTAATCTTGCGTATATCTCATGTCCTTTTACACATACAGCCTTGATATCTCACACATAGATATTTCCTATCAACATCGTTCACATTTAACCATGACCTTGGACCTCGTGACCTTGACCTTGGAGTTTGACCTACTTTAAAAAAATTTAAACCCGGCATATATCATATGACCTTTTACAAATACAGCCTTGATATTTCACACATGGACACATCTTACCAAGACCTTTCACAATTGAGACCCCCAGCTGTGGAGGGGGATTAGAAATATCCCGGCTGCCATGTCCTGTAGCAAATGGTAAGACCCCAAGCAAAGGACAGTGTGTCTGTAACGGACCCGCTTGTTGGCCGTGAGTGGATACTCGTAAGCCGGAAAAGGGGATCCTGGTCAGTTGAGGGAAGCCCAGGTCTCTCCAGCTTCCCAACACGCTGGCTTTGGCCTCGGCTTCGGTGTAAACGGGCGCTTAGATGGGCCCGGTCTAAGCAAACGGCTGGTCGCTTTAGACGAAGACTTATACCTATGGGCAATACTTCCCATTGCCTTTAAATGTATAAAGGTATACACTTTATTGTATCAATTTTGTTGCTATTGTAGTCTCTTTTTGTCCTCGTCTATATAGGCTCATGGGCTAATTGAGTTGATTAAATGTCATGATCGACGTTGAAATGCATGGTTTGTCTTGGTTTAGAGATTAGTCATGTATGTCATTGTCGCGCGTGTTTATTTGGTTGGCTTGAGTATACCATCTGGGGATCCCTGGCATGGGGAGCTGGAGATCCGCTCCATTTTCCATGCCCCCTTGTTGGACTCCGTGGCGGGTTGGGGGCCCCAGATGATGAACATTAAAATTTCAAATATGGATACACAAAAGACAAAACGTACACGCTCTGAAATGGATAACGACTCGGATAATCGATCTGGACATTCTCATTTTGCTAGGTTTCTACTTATAGAATCAACGGACGAAAATAAGCCACTAACTAAACTATCTCCCTTCGTGATCAACAAATGTATAATTGCATATGCTGGTGAACCCAAGTCCATCAAAAAACTGAAATCAGGAGGTCTTTTGATAGAAGTTGACAAGAAAGCCCACTCCGATAACCTTTTACGAATCAAGAAGTTTTTTGATGTCCCTGCGAAATGTACTGAACATGCTACACTGAACACGTCGAAAGGGCTCATTCGCTGTCCTGATCTTCAGGGAGTGTCTGAGGACGAAATTGTCTCTGAGTTACAATCTCAACACGTAACAAGCGCTAGAAGAATACATATTTACAAAAATGGCGTTAAAAAGGCAACAAATACTATTGTTTTAACGTTCAACACTGCTATTCTTCCCAAAACCTTGAAAGTGGGTTATTTAAGAGTCACAGTCGACATATATATACCAAACCCTCTTCAATGTTACAAGTGTTTCAAGTTTGGCCATCACGAGAAGAGATGTGGTGGGGATCAGCTTTGTCGTCGTTGTGGCGGCATGGCTGATTCTCATGACGTCGACGAATGTAGTGCTCAACCCCAATGTATTAACTGCGGGGGAATGCATGAGTCGACTTCTCGTGTATGTCCACATTGGAAGAGAGAAAAAGAAATTGTAACTGTGAAATGTAAAGAGGGACTTTCTTTTCCCGAAGCAAGAAAGATTGTTGACAGTCGCACCACACTCATTTCTTATTCTCAGGTGGCCAAGGAGAGCTCAGCTTCCAACCAAACCCAAAACACATGTCAAAATTGTAAGGATTTGTTTGGAAAGTTGTGCATCTTATTCCCCGAAAAGAAAGATGAAATAGCGAAACTGTTTCCAACCTCCAATCAGACATCATCTTCCTCGTCAGAGAAACAATCTACTCCAAAGCCCACAGAAACGAACGTTCAACCAAAGAATATAACAGCACCTCCTTCAAAACCTAAGCAAGATAGCAAAACTATGTCTTCTAGTCAAAGTACTACAATTGAAGCAGATGATTCTGCAAATCAAAACCGTAGGAAACCGGTTATCACTAATCGGCTCCCTAAAGGGTCTGATGATCCTATTCAACAATACAACCGCTACCATTGTCTAGATGAAGACATGGTGACGGATGACTATTCTTCTGCAGATTCCAACAAAAATAAGCAGGGTAACACCATCATAAAATTAAAAAAAAATAGATGATTATTTCCAAACTTCCATATATCTGTGGTATTCTTTTAATATTACTTTTTATCATGGCGAATACGATAATCCAATGGAATTGTCGCAGTATTAAATCAAATTTCGAGGAACTTAATCTTTTAGTCTCTAAGGAAAAACCAGTAGCAGTGTGTTTACAAGAAACATTTTTAAAAGATACAGATAAATTTTCTCTTAAATATCATTCTTGTTACCTTAAAAACTTTATGGGAAGTGAAAGAGCTTCTGGCGGTGTTGGTATCATTGTTAACAACAATGTTCCCCATCGTCCTGTACAGCTAGACAATTACCCTTTGTTCTATTTATCTCCCTCCTAGTTCTCCTGTTGACAGCAGGAAACTAGATCGTCTTGTTGAACAGTTACCCGAACCTTTTGTTTTAATGGGAGATTTTAATTCTCACCATTCTTTATGGGGATGCTCAAACACAGACAATAAGGGTCATATTGTTGAAGACTTCATTTCAAGACACGATCTTTCTCTTTTAAATGATAAGTCATCGACTTATCTTCACCCTGCTACTGGTTCATATTCATCATTAGACTTAACAGTTTGCAGTCCTCAAGTTTTTCCAGATTTTAACTGGAAAGTTGATGACGACCTGCATGGTAGTGACCATTTTCCGATTCTTGTATCGGAAATTGGACCATCAGTACAGGAGCGACCACAACGGTGGAAACTCCACAAAGCAAACTGGGGCTTGTTCAAAACTGTATGTGAACAGTCCAATACACCTCAAGCTTTTGAAGATTGTGAGAATCCTGCAGAATTATTTACCTCTCTGTTATATTCATCTGCAGAAAAAGCAATTCCAAGAACATCTAAAACCCCTAAACACCCAAATAAGCCATGGTTTAATGATGATTGCAAGAAGGCTGTAGCAAAGCAAAAGTCGGTTCTTAGGGAGTTTGATCTAAGGCCGACTAAGGAAAATCTTATAAAGTTTAAAGTTGCACGTGCGAGAGCACGGCGCACTATTAAACGCAGTAAACGTACGTCTTGGAGACAGTATGTATCTAGATTGAATTCTAGATCGTCTGTCAAAAAGACTTGGGATATGGTGCGGAAAATAAGTGGCAAGAACTCCTCGCTCAGTGTTGGGCATTTGAACACTGATAATGGCGTTGTTTCATCTAAGCCTGACATAGCAAATGTTTTGGCAGATACTTTTGCCAAAAAATCCTCCTCTTCTAATTATTCACCTGAATTTCAAAAACATCAAGAACAAAAAGAAAAAGTTAACTTGAATTTTAAATCCAAAAATACAGAACTTTATAATAAAGAATTTACTCTGAAGGAGCTAAAAACAGCCCTTAAGAAATGCCATGATACCGCTGTTGGATGCGATGATATCCACTACCAGTTCTTGAAGCATTTACCGCACCAATCCCTTCAATGTTTACTCGATATCTTTAACAGTGTTTGGAAAACAGGAATACTTCCAGCCTCGTGGCGGGAAGCTATTGTCATTCCAGTACCCAAACCTGGTAAAGATTCAGATAATCCTTCGAATTACCGGCCTATAGCATTAACAAGTTGTGTTTGTAAGACCATGGAAAGAATGGTCAATGACCGTCTTGTATGGTTTCTTGAGAAAAACAAACTTATTACGTCGGCCCAAAGTGGCTTTCGTAAGCAAAGAAGCACCCTCGATCATTTAGTTCGCTTCGAGACTTTTATACGAGAAGCCTTTATCAAGAAAGAACATGTTGTTTCAGTCTTTTTTGATTTAGAGAGTGCATATGATACCACATGGAAGTATGGAATCATGAATGACCTCCATGATTTCGGTATACGAGGTCGCCTTGCTTATTTCATTTCTGCGTTTTTGGATGAACGGCAATTTAGAGTCAGGGTTGGAGATACGCTCTCTGATCCTCATGAACAGGAGATGGGTGTTCCCCAGGGCTCTATTCTTTCGGTTACACTCTTTAGTATTAAAATCAATAACATTATAAAGGCAACTTGTCCTGGTATTGAATATTTCCTTTACGTTGATGACTTCTGTATATGCTACCGATCAAAACATATGCATACCATTGAACGACAGTTACAACAGGTTTTAAACAACCTGAGTAAATGGTCTAATGAAAATGGTTTTAAATTTTCTAAAACTAAGACAAAATGTATGCATTTCTGTAAATCGAGAAAACTCCATCCCGATCCAGAACTCACGTTGGACGGGATCCGAATCGAAGTTGTCCCAGAATTTAAGTTCCTGGGTCTTTTATTTGACTCTAAATTATCGTTCATTCCGCACATTGAATATTTGAGCAATAAATGCAAGAAAGCTCTAAATCTTTTACGTGTCGTCTCCAGTATGGACTGGGGAGCAGACAAAAAAGTTTTATTACGTCTTTATAGATCTCTTGTCAGATCTAAATTAGACTATGGTTGTGTTGTTTACGGATCCGCCCGTCAATCCTACTTGCGCAAGCTTGATTCTATTCATAATCAAGGTTTACGTATTGCGCTGGGCGCATTTAAAACATCGCCAATTAACAGTCTTTATGCGGAAGCAAATGAGCCATCTTTGAATTTACGTAGAAAGAAATTATCAATGGATTATTATTTAAAACTTAAGTCTAATCCAGATAATCATACACATGACGTTGTATTTGAACCTCTTTATGAAGAGGAATTTAATAAGAAGGAATCAATTATACCTCCTTTCAGTTTACGTTGTAAGGCAGATGTAAATTCTTTAGATTTCGATCTAGATGACGTGGCGGAACATAAAGTTCCAAACGTACCTTTGTGGTCGTGTAATAGTCCCACCTTTATTTATGATCTTGCTTCAACGAAAAAGTCGGAAACTGATCCTTTAGTAGTTAACAATAAATTCCTTGAAGTACAAGAAAAACACATGCTTCATTTACAAATTTATACCGATGGCTCTAAAAGCGAGGAAAAAGTTGCTTCTGCTGCCATTTTAGATGGCTTCAAATATCAGTATCGTTTGCCCGATAACTCGTCCATTTTCTCTGCCGAGCTCAAGGCTATTGACCTTGCGCTCGAGCACATCATTGAAAATGGCTATTGGCGCTACATTATTTTTACAGACTCTCTATCCTGTATGCAAGCGCTTGAGCACGAAAAAACGGACAACCCTAATATTGTGAAACTTCTTGAAAAGCTTTCTCGTTTATATGATTCTGATGAAGATACTGATATTGTCTTTTGCTGGCTTCCAAGCCATTGTGGTCTACGTGGCAACGAAGAGGCAGACAAAGCTGCCAAGGAGGCGTTGTCACTAGATGTTTTACCTTTTAAAGTTCCTTTTACTGATTTTAAACCTCTCATTCAAAATTTTATTCAAAATGTATGGCAGAACTGTTGGAGCGACAATGCCAATCACCAAAATAAATTGTTTAGTATTAAACCTGCACTTGGTGAATGGCTGCCAGGTCTTCGATCTGACCGCCGCGAGGAGTTAGTTTTAGCCCGACTACGAATTGGTCACACACATTTGACCCATTCGTACTTATTAAAGAACGAGGAAAAACCTCAATGTATTCCTTGTAACGAGGAGCTGACTGTTCAGCATCTACTCGTTGATTGTGTAGATTTAGCCATCATAAGAAACAGGCACTTTAACGTCGACAGTTTGAAAACATTGTTTGAATCTGTTAGGCCTGAATCAATTTTCAACTTTCTGAAAGAGTGTAATCTCTTTAAAAAGATTTAGCTGTGATATTTACTCTGTGATATTTTATATGTTCTATGGATTTTCCGGTCGGGTGGACTCGGACATGGGTGTTCTCTGATCTGGGAGGAGCCCATGTCTATTCGTGCTCACGTCGGATTATTCATGGTACATTGTCATACAATATTTCGTATGATAGTTTTAATCATTTATACTTTAGTTATTTAAATAGGTTTTATGCACTATGAATTTTCCGGTCGGGTGGACTCGGACATGGGTGACCTCTGATCTGGGAGGAGCCCATGTCCATTCGTGCTCACGTCGGATTATTCGGCGATGTGCATTGTAGTTTTTTATATGATTTTCCGGTCGGGTGGACTCGGACATGGGTGTTCTCTGATCTGGGAGAAGCCCATGTCCTTTCGTGCTCACGTTGGATTATTCATGGCCTATTGTTATTTTATCCTCTATATGGTATTTTTATCTGGTTAATTTCAGTTTGTTTAATTTATTTCGATGATCTGTGGATTTTCCGGTCGGGTGGACTCGGGCATGGGTATTCTCTGATCTGGGAGGAGCCCATGTCCTTTCGTGCTCACGTCGGATTATTCATGGTGTTTTGTTATTTTGCATAGAATTTTATCCGTTATATAATATCGTATTTTTATCATTTCTCCTCTGGATGTTTATGTAACTAATACATATTTATACATCTTGTAGTGAGGTATAATTACAGTGAGTGCGCCCAATATGACCTTAGTAGTCGATGGGCCTTAAAACTCCATTCATTCATTTTCCTGTATTTCAAGGAATTTATTTTTGAAGACTTCCTAAGGAATACTTCTGCAAAGTTTGGTTGAAATAAGCCTGGTAGTTTGGGAAGAGATGTCATTCAAAGATGCCATTGAGATTGGGTCGCATTTCTCCTTTTCTGTTGCCATGGCAACCACAGCTTTTAACGGGTTTCAATTATTTGAGCAAATCTTCTAAGGAATCTCCTATGGAATAATTCTGCCAAGTTTGGTTGAAAATGGCTGAGTAGTTTAGAGAATGATGTTGTTCAAAGAAATTATTGAGATTTGTCAAATTTCTCCTTTTCTGTTGCCATAGCTGCCAGAGTTTTTAATGGATATCAATTTTTTAGCAATTTTAACAAAGACCTCCTAAGGAATATTTCTGCCAAGTTTGATTGAAATTGGCCAAGTAGTTTGGGAGGAGATGCCGTTCAAAGATGTAATAAAAATTTAGTCAAAATTCTTCTTTTTTGTTGCCATGGCAAAGAGAGTTTTTAGCTCCACTGGCCTTTCAGGCCAGCGGGCTATTGTCATGGCGATGTGTCCGTCGTGCGTCAGTAAACTTTTTCTTTAAAAATCTTCTGCTCAGAAACTACTGGATGGATTTCAACCATACTTCACAGGAATGATCCTTGGGTGACCCTCTCTCAGATTCCTTCAAAGAATTTGGATTGAACCTGAATAACCTGAGTTATCTGCCCTTGAATGTCAAAAATAGCTGGTTTTGGCTTTATTTTTACTCTAAAATCTACAAATATAAAACAATCATTACAAAACTTGGACAGAATATATATGAGTATAATATCCTGCCTGGGTGTAATTTTCAGCTTGATCAGAATTCTACATCATGAGTTATGTGCCCTTGAATTTGACAAAATTGCTATTTTCGACTTTGTTTTCACTCTAACAACCATAATTGTTAACCAATTAAGATGATATTTAGAGAGAATCTTGTTTACAACAAGATCTTGCTTATGTGTAATTTTCAGGATGATTGCATTGCTGCAGTAATGTGCCATTGAAATTGACAAAATTTCAGTTTTCAACACTTTTTTCACTTTTGCGGCCACAAATATAGACTTATACTGACAAAATTTGGACAGAATGATGCTGACCATAAGATATTGCACAACTTTAATTTGTATTATAAACTCACATACTGAATTATTTGCCACTGAATTTGGCATAATTACAGTTTTCAACTTTATCATCACTCAAAATATTGGTCAATCATTTACCTTCTTTTTCGCTTTAACCACATGATTGCTTCTTTTTACTTCGTTTTTGCTCTAAGAACCACATGTTTTGAGAAATCTAGTTTTTCTCTGACCACGCTCACGTCGGATTATTCGACGAGGTGCATTGGTATTGATATGATTTTCCGGTCGGGTGGACTCGGACATGGGTGTTCTCTGATCTGGGAGAAGCCCATGTCTATTCGTGCTCACGTCGGATTATTCATAGCTCGTTGTTATTCTATCTTCTGTATGGCATTTTTATCTGTTTTACTTCAGTTTTGTTTGATATATTTATATGATCTGTGGATTTTCCGGTCGGGTGGACTCGGGCATGGGTATTCTCTGATCTGGGAGGAGCCCATGTCCTTTCGTGCTCACATCGGATTATTCATGGTGTGTTGTTACTTTGCTTAAAATTTTATCTGTTGTATAGAATATCGTATTTGTATCAAACCCCCTCTAGATGTTTATGTAACTAATACATATCCTAATACATCTTGTAGTGAGGCAAGGTGAGTGCGCCCAATATGACCTTAGCAGTCGACGGGCCTTAAAACTCCATTCATTCATTCATTTCTCTGACCACATTGCTGTATTTTACTTTGTTTCTGCTCTAAGAACCACAAGAATCTTATAATATATAAGTTTAAGCATTTAGATAAAGTCAAAATTTTTATAGTAAACCACAAGAAATTCAGGCCTGTGGAGCGACTCAAGACCTTCAGGTCTTTCTAGTTTATGGATTTCAATTCTTTTAGCAATTCTGAAAGGGGATCACCTAAGGAACATTCCTGCTAAGTTTGGTTGAAATTGGCCAGGTAGTTTTGGAGGAGATGTCGTTCAAAGATGTTATAGAGATTTAGTCAAATTTCTTCTTTTTTGTTGCCATGGCAACCAGAGGTTTTTTTATGAATTTCAATTCTTTTCGCAATTCTTAAAAAGGGAACACCTAAGGAACATTCCATCCAAGTTTGGTTGAAATCTGCCTAGTACTTTAGGAGGAGATGGCATTTTACCCTTTACCAAACAAGACCTGGTTTTGACGTCTCAAATAGTAAAGGCTTGGGAAAACATTGAGACAAAAGAAGAATCTGCTGATAACTAGCAGTTTCTCCTTTTGTCTCAATATTTTCTATGCCATATTTTACACAAATTCTATCTTTAATAACCCCCAGCTGTGGAGGGGGATTAGAAATATCCCGGCTGCCCTGTCCTGTAGCAAATGGTAAGACCCCAAGCAAAGGACAGTGTGTCTGTAACGGACCCGCTTGTTGGCCGTGAGTGGATACTCGTAAGCCGGAAAAGGGGATCCTGGTCAGTTGAGGGAAGCTCAGGGCTCTCCAGCTTCCCAACACGCTGGCTTTGGCCTCGGCTTCGGTGTAAACGGGAGCTTAGATGGGCCCGGTCTAAGCAAACGGCTGGTCGCTTTAGACGTGGACTGTTTTATTTTGCTTGTACCCATGTGCAATCTCACCCCTCGTTTGTTAATTGTACAGGTTATACTATTTCTTGTATCAGTTAATGTTATTACAGTTGTGTCTCGTCCTCGTCTATATAGGCTCATGGGCTAATTGAGTTGATTAAATGCCATGATCGACGTTGAAATGCGTGGCTTGTCTTGGTTAAGGGAGAAGTCACGTATGTCATTGTCGCGCCTGTTTATTTGATTGGCTTGAGTATACCATCTGGGTATCCCTGGCATGGGGAGCTGGAGATCCGCTCCATTTTCCATGTCCCCTTGTTGGACTCCGTGGTGGGTTGGGGGACCCAGATGATGAATACTAAATTTTCAAATATGGAGAACCAAAAGTTTAAAAGGACGCGCTCAGATTATGATGATTCGGACTCGGACAATCGACCACGCAATTTGAATTTCCCAAGGTTTTTATTGATTGAATCTACAGATGAACAGAAATCGCTTACATCACTGTCACCTTTTGTAATAAACAAATGTATACTTTCTTACGCTGGTGAGCCAAAGTCAATAAAAAAGTTAAAGTCTGGTGCACTATTAGTAGAGGTTGACAAAAAGTCCCATTCAGACAATTTACTACGACTTAAAAGTTTTTTTGACGTCCCTGTTCACTGTTTTGAACACTCGACACTTAATTCGTCCAAAGGACTCATTCGCTGCCCTGATCTTCAGGGAGTGTCTGAGGAAGAGATAGTTACTGAATTAGCTTCACAACATGTCACGGCAGCCAGGCGAATCAATATTTTTAAAGGTGGACAGAAAAAACCTACAAACACAATTGTCTTGACCTTCAATACAGCTTTGCTCCCTAAATCATTGAAAGTGGGATATCTCAAAGTAAATGTTGATATCTACATTCCTAACCCACTTCAATGTTATAAATGCTTCAAGTTTGGACATCACGAGAAAAAATGTCAAGAGGAAGCGCTCTGTCGTCGTTGTGGGACTTCGGCCGAGTTTCATTCTTTCGACACGTGCGAGAACCCTGAAGAGTGTGTTAATTGTGGCGGTGCACACAGTTCAACCTCTCGTGTTTGTCCAAACTGGAAGCGGGAGAAGGAAATTGTAACAGTCAAGTGTAGGGAAGGCTTGTCCTTCTTTGAAGCACGTAAGATTGTTGAAAATCGCTCCAACATAACATCCTATGCCCAAGCTTCTAAAGTTAAAGCAACAAGTAAAGACGACAGTGATTGTGAGAACTGTAAAGGTCTATTCAAAAAGCTTTGCATTTTGTTTCCTGAGAAGAGAGAGGAAATTTCTAAGCTATTTCCTTCCTCTAATCTGGGACCACCTTCTCCTGAAACAGAGACCACTACTAAATCTGTAGAACCGAATACACCTTTACGCCCAAAACCAAATGTTGACAATTCAGTCACGAAAGCCTCCAAGTCTGATAACAAAGCATCTACAAGTCACGTTGATAATACTTCGTCTAATCAAAATCGAAGGCAAAAACCTTCAAAACCGGTGATCACTGATCGCCAACCAAAAGGATCTCAAGATCCGATCCAACAGTATAACCGTTATCGGTCTCTCGATGAGGACATGATAACGGATGAATATGCAGATTCCAGAAATAAGCCAGGTAGTAATATTATCAAACTTAATAAAAAATGAATAAATCCAGACTTCCATTACTGTGTGTTATATTTTTAATTTTACTGTCCATCATGGCGAATACTATTATTCAATGGAATTGTCGCAGTATCAAATCTAATTTTGAAGAACTTAATTTATTAGTCTCCAAAGAAAAACCAGTAGCAGTTTGTTTACAAGAAATCTTTCTCAAAGATACGGATAAATTTACCTTTAAATATCATTCTTGTTATTTGAAGAATTTTACGGGAAGTGACAGAGCATCAGGTGGTGTAGGCATCATTGTGAATAACAATGTTCCTCACCGCCCTGTGCAGCTTGACACTACTTTACAGGCAGTTGCCGTAAGTGTTTCTCTCAACAAAACAGTAACCCTTTGTTCTATTTATCTTCCTCCTAGTTCTCCTGTTGACAACAGGAAACTAGATCGTCTTGTTGAACAGTTACCCAAGCCTTTTATTTTAATGGGAGATTTTAATTCCCACCATACACTGTGGGGTTGTTCAAACACAGACAACAAGGGCCATATTGTTGAAGACTTTATTTCAAGGCACGATATTTCTCTTTTAAATGATAAGTCATCGACTTATCTACATCCTGCTACTGGTTCTTATTCATCGTTAGACTTGACAGTTTGCAGTCCTCAAGTTTTTCCAGATTTTAACTGGAAAGTTGATGACGACCTGCATGGCAGTGACCATTTTCCGATTCTTATTTCGGAAATTGGGCCATCTGTACAGGAGCGACCACAAAGGTGGAAACTCCATAAAGCAAACTGGGGCTTGTTCAAAACTGTATGTGAACAGTCCATTACACCTCAAGCTTTTGAGGATTGTGAGAATCCTGCAGAATTATTTACCTCTCTGTTATATTCATCTGCAGAAAAGGCAATTCCAAGAACATCTAAAACCCCTAAACATCCAAATAAGCCATGGTTTAATGAGGATTGCAAGAAGGCCGTAGCAAAGCAAAAGTCGGTTCTTAGAGAGTTTGATCTAAGGCCGACTAAGGAAAATCTTATAAAGTTTAAAGTTGCACGTGCGAGAGCACGGCGCACTATTAAACGCAGTAAACGTACGTCTTGGAGACAGTATGTATCTAGATTAAATGCTAGATCGTCTGTCAAAAAGACTTGGGATATGGTGCGGAAAATAAGTGGCAAGAATTCCTCGCTCAGTGTTGGGCATTTGAATACTGATAACGGCGTTGTTTCATCTAAGCCTGACATAGCAAATGTTTTGGCAGATACTTTTGCCAAAAAATCCTCCTCTTCTAATTATTCACCTGAGTTTCAAAAACATCAAGAACAAAAAGAAAAAGTTAACTTGAATTTTAAATCCAAAAATACAGAACATTATAATAAAGAATTTACTCTTAAAGAGCTAAAAACAGCCCTGAAGAAATGCCATGATACTGCAGTTGGATGCGATGATATCCACTACCAGTTCTTGAAGCATTTACCGCACCAATCCCTTCAATGTTTACTCGATATCTTTAACGGTGTTTGGAAAACGGGAATACTTCCAGCCTCGTGGCGGGAAGCTATTGTCATTCCAGTACCCAAACCTGGCAAAGATTCAGATAATCCCTCGAATTACCGGCCTATAGCCTTAACAAGTTGTGTTTGTAAGACCATGGAAAGGATGGTCAATGACCGTCTTGTATGGTTTCTAGAGAAAAACAAACTTATTACGTCGGCCCAAAGTGGCTTTCGTAAGCAAAGAAGCACTCTCGACCATTTAGTTCGTTTCGAGACATTTATTCGAGAAGCTTTTATCAAAAAAGAACACGTTGTTTCAGTCTTTTTCGATTTGGAGAGTGCATATGATACCACATGGAAGTATGGAATGATGAATGACCTCCATGATTTCGGTATACGAGGTCGCCTTGCTTATTTCATTTCTGCGTTTTTGGATGAACGGCAATTTAGAGTCAGGGTTGGAGATACGCTCTCTGATCCTCATGAACAGGAGATGGGTGTTCCCCAGGGCTCTATTCTTTCTGTTACACTCTTAAGTATTAAAATCAATAATATTATAAAGGCAACTTGCCCTGGTATTGAATATTTCCTTTACGTTGATGACTTCTGTATTTGCTACCGATCAAAACACATGCATACCATTGAAAGACAGTTGCAACAGGTTTTAAACAACCTGAGTAAATGGTCTAATGAAAATGGTTTTAAATTTTCTAAGACCAAGACAAAATGTATGCATTTCTGTAAATCCAGAAAACTCCATCCTGATCCAGAACTCACTTTGGACGGGATCCGAATCGAAGTTGTCCCAGAATTCAAGTTCCTGGGTCTTTTATTTGATTCTAAATTATCGTTCATTCCGCACATTGAATATTTGAGCAATAAATGCAAGAAAGCTCTAAATCTTTTACGTGTCGTCTCCAGTATGGACTGGGGAGCAGACAAAAAAGTTTTATTACGTCTTTATAGATCTCTTGTGAGATCTAAATTAGACTATGGTTGTGTTGTTTACGGATCCGCCCGTCAATCCTACTTGCGCAAGCTTGATTCTATTCATAATCAAGGCTTACGTATTGCGCTGGGCGCATTTAAAACATCGCCAATTAACAGTCTTTATGCGGAAGCAAATGAGCCATCCTTGAATTTACGTAGAAAGAAATTATCAATGGATTATTATCTAAAACTTAAATCTAATCCAGATAATCCTACACATGACGTTGTATTTGAACCTCTTTATGAAGAGGAATTTAATAAGAAGGAATCAGTCATACCTCCTTTTAGTTTACGTTGTAAGGCCGATGTAAATTCTCTAGATTTCGATCTAGATGACGTGGCGGAACATAAAGTTCCAAACGTACCTTTGTGGACGTGTAAAAATCCCACCTTTATTTATGATCTTGCTTCAACGAAAAAGTCGGAAACTGATCCTTTAGTATTTAAAAATAAATTCCTTGAAGTACAAGAAAAACACATGCTTCATTTACAAATTTATACCGATGGTTCTAAAAGCGAAGAAAAAGTTGCTTCTGCTGCCATTTTAGATGGCTTCAAATATCAGTATCGTTTGCCCGATAACTCGTCCATTTTCTCTGCCGAGCTCAAGGCTATTGACCTTGCGCTCGAGCACATCGTTGAAAATGGCTATTGGCGCTACATTATTTTTACAGACTCTCTGTCCTGTATGCAAGCGCTCGAGCACGAAAAAACGGACAACCCAATTATTGTGAAACTTCTTGAGAAGCTTTCTCGTTTATATGCTTCTGATGAAGATACTGATATTGTCTTTTGCTGGCTTCCAAGCCATTGCGGTCTACGTGGCAACGAAGAGGCAGACAAGGCTGCCAAGGAGGCGTTGTCACTAGATATTTTACCTTTTAGGGTCCCTTTTACTGATTTTAAACCACTGATAAATAGTTTTATTCAAAATGTATGGCAAAATTGTTGGAGCGACGAGGCTAATCACCAAAATAAATTGTTTAGTATTAAACCAGCAATTGGTGAATGGCTGCCAGGTCTTCGATCTGACCGCCGCGAGGAGTTAGTTTTGGCACGACTGCGAATCGGGCACACATATTTGACCCATTCGCACCTATTAAAGAACGAGGAAAAACCTCAATGTATTCCTTGTAGCGAGGAGCTGACTGTCCAGCATCTCCTCATTGATTGTGTGGATTTAGCCATCATTAGAAACAGGCATTTTAACGCTAGCAGTTTAAAGACATTATTTGATACTGTTAGGCCTGAATCAATTTTTAACTTTCTAAAAGAGTGCAATCTCTTTAAAAAGATTTAGTTATGATATTTACTCTGTGATTTTTTATATGTTCTATGGATTTTCCGGTCGGGTGGACTCGGACATGGGTGTTCTCTGATCTGGGAGGAGCCCATGTCTATTCGTGCTCACGTTGGATTATTCATGGTACATTGTTACATACAATATTTCGTATGATATTTTTAATCATTTATACTTCAGTTATTTTTAATAGGTTATATGCCCTATGAATTTTCCGGTCGGGTGGACTCGGACATGGGTGACCTCTGATCTGGGAGGAGCCCATGTCCATTCGTGCTCACGTCGGATTATTCGGCGAGGTGCTTTGTTTTTATATGATTTTCCGGTCGGGTGGACTCGGACATGGGTGTTCTCTGATCTGGGAGAAGCCCATGTCTATTCGTGCTCACGTCGGATTATTCATAGTTCATTGTCATTCTAACTTCCGTATGACATTTTTATCTGTTTTACTTCAGTTTTGCTTAATATTTTTATATGATCTGTGGATTTTCCGGTCGGGTGGGCTCGGGTATGGGTATTCTCTGATCTGGGAGGAGCCCATGTCCTTTCGTGCTCACGTCGGATTATTCATGGTGTGTTGTTATTTGCTTAAAATTTTATCTGTTGTATAGAATATCGTATTTTTATCATATCCCCTCTAGATGTTTATGTAACTAATACATATCCTAATACATCTTGTAGTGAGGTAAGGTGAGTGCGCCCAATATGACCTTAGCAGTCGACGGGCCTTAAAACTCCATTCATTCATTCATTCTATCTTTAATAACTCCCATTTTGTCATTTGTGGCAGTTTTTGAAGTGGAATACCCTAGAATTTTGTTATTTGGGAAAGGGTTAAAGAAATTGTTGACGGACGACGCACGGACGCCGGACAAAAGGTGATCACAATAGCTCACATGAGCACTTTGTGCTCAGGTGAGCTAACAAAAAAGAGTGTTCGCCAACCTAATGAACCGTGTGTATCTTTATTCAGGTTCTGAGGTGGGATCTCGTCAATGCAATAAGGAAGAAACAGTCCCTATTGAACCTTGATCAAGTGATATTACACCAGGACAATGCACCGGGACATCGAGCTGAATCTACACAGCTAGAGGTCACTATGTCGGGTTTTGAGGTCTTAAAGCACCCACCGTACTGTCCTGACCTCGCCCTATGGATTTTCACGTGTTCCCTGAACTCACGAGATATTTACTCGTTCATTGCAGGATACGTTCGATTCGGCTGACGATCTCACTAAACAATCCCATGCAGTTGTTTTGTCGTTTTCAGAAGAATGGTATAAAGAAACATTGACTAAGTGGATAGACATGAATAGGCATAAAAATGTGCTCCTTTTGCGAGTGACTACGTTGAAAAAGTGCGACGTTCGTTAGACTTTTTGAGATAGTGCCTGAAATCGATGCTTGTAAAACCCACGTGTTTGTCAATCCGCCATATTAGACGTGCGTAACTGCAGTAACGAACATCAGGTTATACCTCGTGATAAGTAGAGAATTTCAACTAAAGAGTAATATGCCAGGGGTTACTGGGGCGATTGATGGGACGCACATCCGGTTGGCATCATGTCCAAGAGGTGACCTGGACTATGTGAATAGGAAAACCTTTCCGCCTATACCACAGTATTTGATTGATTTCATGCCTCTCTATATCAGGCTATCAACGTGAAGGACCACAATGGAAAAAATAGATTTATTTCTCTTTTTTTGTGTTATCCTTAGCATTGATGAAACTGACATAGTTCATAACACTACATTAAATTATCATCTAATGTAGTTTTATTTATTATATAAAGTAATATATTTCTTATTAATGTAAAACATTGTGCTATGTATGTGTTGTATACTTTTTTTATCATGTTTCGATTAATGCTGAAATAAATCTATCTATCACTACTAAAGATGTGAATTTTGAATTTGACCCTTTTTGGATTGAATTGTTAAAGGGAATTTTAAGTAAAATATGGATGACAATGAAATTTGATCGAAGATTGTTTTTGGTAAAAAAAAATTGGCATTGTTCAACTTCTTTAACAAAATAATCTACCGAAAACTTTATACTGACTAAAGTTTAACTTTTTCATCTCAGTACAGTATATCTGGTATATTCCCTGCAACCTGTGTATGTTGCGACTGTCTTGCGGAATCGAAATTCCAGTTAAAAAAGAAATATCCGGGGAAATGTGAAACTGAAGATGCAGCAACTATCATAATATTAGCTGTGAGAAAAGATGAAAACAAGACGCCCAAGAGGGCCCGAATCGCTCCACTGGTTATAGTAAAAGAATTATTTCATGATTTCTTGTAAGCCTTGCACTGCCAAATCTTGTACAAGGTAGTACAAGGTACATTTCTGCCAAGTTTGGTCTGAATTGGCCCATTGGTATATTTTTAAAGAATTATTTCATGATCTGTCCAATTCTGATAAGCCATGCCCTGCCACACCCACATTTATAGACCAACCAAAATTTCACTTACAAAGTATGTAAAGGACTACCCATTGAACATTTCTGCCAAGTTTGTAATACAGTAAATTGAGAATTTATTTATATTTTGTATGTTGAAATTACATGTTATTACCAATTGAAAAATAAAATAAAAATGAATGGTCAGCGATATTGTTTGAATTTTATGAGCATTCGTATCACATACCCCTACATTGAAAAACAAGAGCCGTCAGAGACGGACAATGCTCCCCGAATAAGGCTTTGTCACAATAAATGATTGTCATACAGAGCTAAGATTAAGCTAACAAACAATAAGCCCCCTTTTTCCATGACATACTTTTTATACGCAAATTTCAAGTAGTTTATTGTCAAGGGCATCTGATTTGCTACTCAAATATGAAATTTCATCAAATTCTGACCATTAGACTATGAGAAATTAGAGAAAAAGTGTATTTGACCTTAAGTCCCCTTTTCTTATGACGAGGTCTCAAATCCAAAAACTGGGAAAAGTACATTGGCATTATGTCATAGGGAGTTCACATGGTAAGTTTCATTTGATTTGGCCCAAGGGTTATAGAGAAATCGCTTCGGACGGACGGACGGACGGAATGACGGACAGACGAAGCGGCGACTATATGCTCTCCCTTCGGGGAGCATAAAAATGCACTATTTATTGCACCTGTACAAGGTCACCAAAATGCTAATAAAATACTATATATTCATCGTGTCTCGAAAACGGATGTAAAGTAACGTCGTACATTTAACAATAACAGAAAACCCAAAATACGTGCTATTATAAACGCGTAAATGTATTAAACAGCATACTCATGTGTTCGATAAGATCAACGAAGCTAGAGTGCTTTATGTCAAAATTTACATATTTTTGGAAATATTTCAAGTTCTACATAATAGAATTTGATAAAACTCTCTCATTGTATTAAGCAATATATCCCGGTAATAATTCAAAAAGAAAATGAATAGGTCAGCGCACTTAATAGTGAATTACAACACTTTTTATCAGCCACGCATGAATAAAATGACGCAAAACAGTGGTAACTGCATGCACACTTACGACTGTCTTGCTCTAAATAATCGATTTCCATCTTGAGGAAATCAGTTTCGCATAATAAATACACTTTTACCGTCGAAAATGGTTAATTGTAATGATGTGTTATATTATTGAAAATATTGTAGCGAAACATATTGTTACGAAACATTTAATTTACTACAGTAATGACAGAGTGTTCGAAAAACTGGAGCATTCCCCCTTAAGTAAAGAGCTACCCAAAGTACATTTCTGCCAAGTTTGGTCAAAATTGGCCAAATGGTTGATTTTTAAAGAGTTATTTTGTGATTTTTTTAAGTCTGTTAAGCCCCGCCCTGCCACGCCCACATTTATGGACCAATCAAAATTTCACTGACAATTTAAATAAAGGTCCAACCAAGGTAAATTTCTGCAAATTTTGATCAAAATTCTTTGAAGTAAAGGGTCACCCTAGGAACATTCCTGCCAAGTTTGATAAAAATTGGCCCACTGGTTTGAGAGAAGATTTTTAAAGAAAAATTGAACGCACACACGGACGGACGGGCGCACGACGGACACAACGCCATGACAATAGCTCACTGGCCTTCGGCCAGTGGAGCTAAAAACTATTAGCAAGTATCAGAGACATTGGCATGAAAGCAGAAGTCAAGTATCACGAAAGGTGCAAGTGAAACTACCTGCATCATGACAAGGGTCTGGTTGAGGAATCCTCTCTAATGGACCAATCACCTTCAGCTGATGATCATAATGTTAATCAACTAAAGAGTCTCATTCAAGAACCTAGTAGAGTGCAATGGAGCTAAATTATTGACATCCCTGCACAAACTTTACATAAGGTTCTTGGATGATGAAGCTCAACAAATACAAGCCAGCAGTCTTGGAGATATATTAAGTAAGAGTTACCCTGATTTACTACTTGAGAGGTTTAGTGAAGGATTTAAAAGCCTCAAGGACCTGTCTGACCCTGTAACAGTGGACGCCCTTGCCAAAGGTCAAGCAGAGCCCCAGGTAATTTAATTAGATTCTTCAGTAGATGGACCAGTTTTTTCTGGCACATCAGAGCGCATTGTGTTACGACTCATCTACAGTGTAAGGTTGTCCATCAAAACCCCTTATGGCAGTGAAATTGCGGTCACAACTAACGTGATATACCATGGTATCATCAAACGATACTGATAAAATAGTCGAGGCGTACATGCAGGAACTACTTTTTGACTGCCTTACAGACGCACATGTTTGTGCTTTTAACCAGGCATTTTTAATTGGACGTCTTTTTAATTGGACGTCTTTCGGACGACCTGTTCTTAAAACCACTTTTTCGACAGGCGAAATGGGGCTCATTACCAAACAAGAGGCCCAGAGGGCCTTATCGGTCACCTGAATCAAATGAGCAGAAACATTTAAGGAAAATGTTAAGTTAACAAAAAGCGCAACCCCCCAGCACCACCATTTCTTGACAGTCTTTTTTTCTCTTGTACAAACTTATTTAAAGACTCAAATACCAAATGTGAATTCAATTCAACAATAGAACATTTCTTAATATGTACCCTATTTACCCCCTTTTTGGCACCTTTTGGGGCCCCAAAGGGAGATAACTCCATGATTTGTAAAAATCTGAAGCGGCTTCCCATTGGAATGCTTCCTGCCAAGTCTGGTAGAAATCTGTCCAATGGTTCTCAAAAAGAAGAAGAAAATGTTCAAAGTAAAGTAATAACGCGAACCCCTCCCATCCCCCATCCGCAGCACGGCCATTTATTGACGAGTTTTTTTCTCTTGTACAAATTTTGTAGTCCTTGCCCTAAAGACTTTAACTTCCAAATGTGTATCCAATGCAACAGTCGGTTCATGAGTAGAAGATATTTTAAGATGTACCCAATTTACCCCCTTTTTGGCCCTTTATGGGACCCCAAAGGGAGATAACTCCATGATTTGTACAAAATCTGAAGTGGCTTCCTAGTAGGATGCTTCCTGCCAAGTTTGGTTGAAATCTGTCCAATGGTTCTTAATAAGAAGTCGAAAATGTTATGTTAACTAATACCGCGACCCCCCTCCCATCCCCCATCCCTAGCACGGCCATTTCTTGGCAGATTTTTTTCTCTTGTACAAACTTTGTTGTCCTTGCCCTAAAGACTCTAAATACCAAATGTGAATCAAATCCAACAGCCAGTTCATGAGAAGAAGATTTTTTAAGATGTACCCTATTTAACCCCTTTTTGGCCCTTTATGGGGCCCCAAAGGGAGATAACTCCATGATTCGTACAAATCTGAAGCGACTTCCCATGGGGATGCTCCCTGCCAAGTTTGGTTGTAATCCGTCCAATGGTTCTCAAGAAGAAGTCGAAAATGTTAAGTTAACTAATAACGCGACCCCCCTCCCATCTCCCATCCCCAGCACGGCCATTTCTTGGCAGATTTTTTTCTCTTGTACAAACTTTGTTGTCCTTGCCCTAAAGACTCTAAATGCCAAATGTGAATCAAATCCAACAGCCGGTTCATGAGAAGAAGATTTTTTAAGATGTACCCTATTTAACCCCTTTTTGGCCCTTTATGGGGCCCCAAAGGGAGATAACTCCATGATTTGTACAAATCTGAAACGGCTTCCCATGGGGATGCTCCCTGCCAAGTTTGGTTGTAATCCGTCCAATGGTTCTCAAGAAGAAGTCGAAAATGTTAAAAGTTAACGCACGACGCACGACGGACAACGGACGACGCACGACGACGGACGAAACACGGTAGCAATAGGTCACCATGACCTTCGGTCAGTTGACCTAAAAAACCCTTCTCAGACTCAATTGCCAGTTGGTCAAAATTCAAAATAGATCTTGTGACCATACAGGAAAACTGTCGTATCTTTTCCTGCTTTCTATGTGTTCTCTAACAAACAATATAAGATTCATTGCCCGATTCAATTCATGCCACGTCTTTACCAACTTTACGATCTTTTCTCGATTTAACCATTTTCTTGTAGTGATTTCTCTTTCGTGATATTGTGTAAAGGGTTAGATCTTTAGAAAGCTATACATGCATGCACTATATTAATAAATTCAACAAACGCCTTATATCATCAACAATAGCGATAGCTCAAACGGGAAAGGATTCGCTTCGCAAACTGATTTCAGTTTTAAATTTGGAACGCCGTTGGTTCGAAACTATAGTGCCACCATCAACATTTAGACTCAAATGTACTTTTAACTATTGACTGTCCTACGTGAGAGGGGTGTTGTGATTATATCTAACGGTAAACGCCTTCTTTAAACCACGACGTTTACATACCTGGTTTACCTGTTCAGTTAAGCCCATCTGTCCACGTTTGGCGGTTTATTTATAGTTCAGACCATTTCTTCTGTGTAACGTTTGTTAAAATGTTTGTTTTTCTTTCAGTGTTTACTGAAAGCAAACATTTTAGGATGATTACGCAATATAATACACTTATTGTGTATGACAACATACACAACAAACGGCTGGACAGGCATATTACCCTGGTGAAGTATGCGCGGTCAGGCAACAGATAAATTTAGAAATTTGCGTCGAAGATGGTTTTGATAGTAATTCAATATTTTGCGGTTATATTATTTTCTAATCTAGTGAATTGAGGTGGACATTTTGAGACATTAGACATCATCCAATATCGTGTAGTGATTTCGGACTCTTTAGAGTGTTGATTGTTTTTGATAATTTTGGTTTAACTTGTATTTAAATATTGATTGGTATTTGCTTATGTAAATAAAATTTGGAAATGCACATTCTGACTCTTTGATGACCATTATCCAAGCCAATCGCTCCGCCGTCTTGAGACAATGGTCCACCATATTTAATGTTATGCTTCTCTGTTTTGAGATAAATGACTGTTCACAGAACATAGCCGATGTGTTTGACAAATATACTGGGCTATTTAATGATGCAGGGTTTAGACAAATGTTGACATTGAACAATAAACAGACAGCAGTGAATGAATTGAAGCTACACAGCAGCTTGTACAGATTCATGGCACCTATGTTCCAGTTCATTGAAGGTATTATGAAGTTTCCTTTTAGGGTTATGATGTTCAATTTTTGTATGTCCGATTAAAAGACTTGGCCATACCATGACAATGCCGTCGTAGTCTTTCTGGCATACTGGTAGTTGTTTAAAGCATCATAATTATAATTTTTCAATTATGGAAGGAATTTAAAACTTAAAAATTGAAACAAGTGTCCACCATCATAAGACCATGTTTTATGCACAACAACCATCTGGGTATGCCTGGACATTAACTGTCATTTCTTAATTATATACAGTGACAGACAAGAGTGTAATGTACATACACCATAAATGTAATATACCCCATTTTAGGTCACCATGTTTTGTAGCGCCTGCTTCGCAATCTATGTAAAATATGTTCAAAGATATCTCTGAAGACCCCCATTGCTGACGAATCAACGTAGCAAGGGACGCAAATTTCAATATTTTGAAAAAGTGCACACGAGAAAAGAGTAAAGACTTTGCAATCGCTTATCAGCAATGTCCTCTATTTTGCAAAAAAAAGTAAATTTTGTTCGATGGTGAAAAAGCAAGTGATGCTTTTTTAGTGTTTTGAAAACGTGCAAATGAGAAAACAGTTAATACTTAGCAATCGCTTCACAACAACGTACTTTGTTATTACAATGTGAAAATAACTAGAAAAAATTGTTTGATGGTGAAAAAAAGGGAGGCAATTTCAATGTTTTGAAAACGTGAAAAAGAGAAAACATTTAATACTCTGAAATCGCTTATGAGCCACATGCTTTGTTATTGTGATGTTCAAAAAGTAAAGTTTGTTCGGAAAAAAAGCAAGGGAGGCAATTTCAATGTTTTGAAAACGTGCAAACGAGAAAACAGAAAATACTTTGCAATGGCTTATAAGCAACGTACTTTGTTAAAGTGATGCGAAAAAAGTAGTTTGTTCGATAATGAAAAAGCAAAGGAGACATTTTCAATGTTTTGAAAACTTGCTAACGAGAAACAATAAATTCTTTGCTATCGCTTATCATCAACGTACTGTTATAGTAATGTGCAAAAAATAAAAGTTTGTTCAATGATGAAAATTCAAGGGAGGCAATTTCAATGCTTTTAAAACATACAAACGAAAAAAACAGTAAACTCTTTGCAAAAGGTAAAACATGTTTGATGATTAAAAAGCAAGGGAGGCAATTTCAATGTTTTGAAAACGTGCAAACAAAACACTAAATATTTTGCAATCGCTTATCAGTAACGTACTTTGTTATTGTAATATGCAAAAAAGTAAAGTTTGTTCGATGATGAAAATGCAATGTAGGCAATTTCAATGTTTTGAAAACTTGCAATTGAGAAACAAAAAAATAATTTGCCATCATCGTTTATCAGCAACGTACTTTGTTATAGCAATGTTCAAAAAAGTAAATTTGTCCGATGATGAAAATAAAAGGGATGCAATTAAAATGTTTTTGAAAACTTACAATTGAGAAAAGAATAATTAATTTGCAATCGCTTATCAGCAACGTACTTTGTTATTGTAATGTGCAAAAAAGTGAAGTTTGTTCGATGATGAAAATACAAGGGAGACAATTCCAATGTTTTGAAAATGTGCAAGCGATAAGACAATAAATACTTAGCAATCGTTTATCAGCAACGTTCTTTGTTATTGTGATGTGTTAAAAGTAAAGTTTGTTTGATGATGAAAATGCAAGTTAGGCAATTTCAATGTTTTGAAAACGTGTAAAGAAGAAAACAGTAAATACTTTACAATCGCTTTTTAGCAACGTACTTCGTTTTTGTAACGTGCAAAAAGTAAAGTTTGTTCAATGATGAAAAAGAGGAGGCAATTTCAATGATTTGAAAACGTGCAAACGAAAAAACCAATAAAAATTTTGTAATCGTTTATCAGCAACATACTTCGTTATTTTACCGTGCAAATAGTAAAGTAAAATCGATAAAAGCAAGGGAGGCAATTTCAATGTTTTTCAAACGAGCAAACGAGAAAATGCGATCGCTTATCAGTAAAAACAAGGGAGGCAAGTTCAAAACGTGCAAACGAGAAAACAGTAATTACTTTGCAATTGGTTATCCGCAACGTACTGTGTAATAGAAATGTACTTTGTTATTGTAACGTGCAAAAAATTAAAGTTTGTTCAATGATGAAAAGGCAATTCCAATGTTTTGAAAACGTGCAAACGATAAAAAGTAACCACTTTAAAATCGCTTTGTAGCAAAGTACTCGTTTAAGGTAATGTGCAAATAAGTAAAGTTTGTGCGATGATGAAAAAGCAAGGAAGGCAATTGCAATGTTTTGAAAAACGTGCAGTCGTGCAAACGAGAAAACAGTAAATACTTGGCAATCGCTCATCAGCAACAGGACAAGTTATACAGGAAATCGAATATTGCATCAAACAATACAGTAAAGGTTTCAAGTTTAGCTCGTGACAGTAGGAATCTTGGAGTAAGAGATGCACAAGTCCCGGATCAGCTTTCGGTCCTCTTTGGTTGTAAATATTTCGCGCCACTAAAAATCGAAGTGATCTAGTGATAATTGTTTTTATTTGTTACAGCATATCGTGAAAAAATAACTAATTTTGACACCATTTTGTCCAGATGTGGAAAAACCGTACCGTATATACCATTTTGAAGGGTACTGTGATGGTTTGTGGGTAAACTAGAAGCATTTTGATTGTAAATATTGTGTAGATAGCACAGAATATCTATTAAAACAAAAACAACCTCTCTGTGTGCACTTAATTGTGAAACTGCCGTGTGAAAGTCATGTTTCTTTTAGATTTCTGCAGTTATTAAGGGATTATTACATGTTTCAGCATGTCATGGGGATACACAGTTTAGAACAGGACGACACTCTAGACTTAATTATTTCTATTGATGAACGTGTTGACAGTATTAAAACAAGTGCAAGTCTTGGTGAATGTGACCATGTAGGTTGAGTTTGAGTTTATTGGGGTTTTACGCCGTTTTCAACTGCCAGTGCCAATGTTTGGTGGTATATCATCTAGATTCCTATTGAAAAGAACAAATGGGTCCATCCAAAGTAATTCAAACAAGCGATCAAAGGTGTCATATACTGCTGAATCCAATGTAGGGTTCAGGAACCCATGTCTATTCGTCCTCACATCGGATTATTCATGGTTCATGGTTGTTTTGTCTAGTTTTAATATCATGTTATAATAATAGTATTGATTAATTTTATACAAGGTAACATTATCTATTCTTGAATTAGATATATAGTCACTATAATTTACCTTTCTGGATGTTTATGTAACTATATACATATCAGTAATTTTGAATTCATCCACGTATGTGTTGCTATTGCGCCCAATATGACCTTAGTAGTCGACGGGCCTTAAAACACTATTCATTCATTCATTCCAATGTAGGGTTCCTGCGTGGAGATTTTTTTTTACGAAATCTGCTACGTTATAATTCAGACCTAGTGTTTATGTGTCTCGGGGGTATTGATATCAGTATTTATACTTATCATCAGGTGAAGTATTCAAGAACGTCAAACGTCTCCTAGAAGACCTGAAGCTTACGGGAGCCAGTGTATAAAATACGGAGCTGATGACACGAGGCAAGTTCCAAGACACTGGGATGACAAGAGACCTAAAGAAAGATTTGACAAGGAATGGAAAAAATTATCAACCGAAGAAGGAATACGATGTTGCCTTTAAAGAGTTCCAGAGAAATAAGATACCCGACAGACTACCACACTGACTTGCACTCTTTGTCCTGCTTCGAATCATGTTCTGTTCTACCGTCGCCGACACCCCTGCTCATATCACATCCCCCTTTTTGCGTTTCAGCCATACTCTTACGACGAGGGTTTCGCAATTGAGCGAAGCTTGAGGCTGTGTTCTTATTTGGTCTTCTCTGAACTGTCGTGATATGAAAACATATGCTAAACTATGACAGGAAATATTGTGAGACGACACTGGTAATGGAGGTTTGTCACAAGAAATTTCTCCATTTTGAAGAGGCGTCTCCGAGACAATATGAAGTTGCTACCAGTAGCCATTATATGGTGAAGAAGGCCACAAAGGACTTCAAGAATCATGGTTACCTAAAATATATTATATTATTCTTTTTTTAAAGAAAGTTTGATTTACTCTTCGTACCAGGGGTATTTTATACACCAGTCGGTGTCTTCAAAGTTATGGGAAGGGTGTCAAAGCCCTTCTATAGGCCGGCCAAATTAGTCATATTAAAATCCCCGAAGCATGAAGCCTCTCTTACAACCTGTCGTGCGTCTTTTTAAATCGTACGTTTTTAAACGCTGCAAAATCGCACGATTTTATAAAGACGCACGACGGGTTGTAAGGGCGCCTCATAAGAATCGTCCAGTCAATTCTTTGCTGCGTGCAGTCTGCGTCGTGGTTGCGTCCACAAAAATCGTACGTTTGACGTGCGTGCATCGCGCGACTAAACGTACGTTTTAGACGCAGAAGCACCTACGACCGGTTGTAAGAGAGGCTTGACTTTCACGGTGGGGATTGTGCATGATGGGATGGATAACGAATACGGAGTATACGGACAAATTTGCCTCGCTTCAGGTAAAAAAATTGTGCAATAATTTTCTTATTTCTGCTCCAATTTTCAAGCGGTTTGTTGCATGTACCCTGCATTAGTGAGCTCTTTCCTCGGATATATGACTTGTTTGTAGAATATTTGTACTTTGTCCAAAAATTGATCCCAACCGACCAGAAAAACGACAAAAAATTCAGGCCCTTTTCCTAGTCGGTTGGGATCGGTTTTTGAGAAAAGTACAGGGAAGTTCCAGATAAATAATATTTGTTATCTCCCTTGGAATGAGGGCATGGATTTAGAGGACAGAGTGATTTTTGGAATAAAATGCAAAATTAAAGTGGAAAATGGACTATATTAGAGGTATTTAGCTCACTACTTCACCACTGTTCAAAAACGGAAACCTTAACCAAACACAAAAACACATAGCGAAACACGCATCATTTGCTTTACACAAATTATTTACGATATTTAATCAAATTCAACTCCCAATTGAACAAAAAATAAAATTATTCGATTCGTTAGTAGGATCAACCTTAAACTACTCTGCAGAATTACTCGGTATGCATCCAGCTCCAGACATAGAAATTATTCACACAAAGTTCTGTAGAAAACTATTAAATGTAAAACTATCAACTAATCGCGATGCTTTATATGGAGAATTAGGACGAATACCTATGCACATTCACCGAAAAACAGTAATGCTCAAATATTTGCTAAAGATACTTAATCAAAATGAAAACACTCTCTTACACAAAACATATAACATGCTTAGGATTGACGCAGAAAATGGTCTGACATACGATGGTTATAATTGGGCATACAATATCAAACAAATTTTAACAGAAAATGGACTTTCTTTTATTTGGAGAAATCAATCAGTTATGCGATTCGAATTTAAACCTATCAAATATCACATATTACAAAATTATTACGAAAAATGGTAAACATCCATTAATAATTCACAACGACTTGAAACATACAGCATCTTCAAACACTCCTTTGGTTTGGAGAAATACTTAGAATCCATTAAAGAACCCAAATTTCGTATAGCCTTAACAAGATTTAGAATCTCAGCTCATAACCTAGAAATAGAACAAGGAAGATATGAAAATTGCCCACGAAACCTAAGAATATGTAGAAACTGTAGCATGAACCTCGTTGAAAACGAATACAATTTCTTGTTAATCTGTCCGAAATTCAAAAACCTTAGAAATAAGTACATTAAACGCTATTATTACACATGGCACACAATTCAAAAATTTTGCCAATTTAATGACTGAAAAATCTAAAAACACATAAAATAACCTAAGTAAATACATATACCACGCGAATCTTCTCAGAAATTGATGCTCATTGTTTCCCACTAATACAATACATTATTGTCAACAATTCCATCCCCCAAATAACAACACATTACACTATTGTCATACTTTTTCTCCCCACAAATAACAGCCATTGAAATAACATTTAATAATGTTTGCTATTTTCCATTGTTTCCACTGTTTGTCTTATGCTCTTCATGTTAATTCATGCTCTCATGATTCATGTTAATATTATGTTGCTATATGCATGTATAATGCTTAATGCAATAAATATTTGATTGATTGATAATACATCTGAGAAAAGGGCTCAGTAAGACGGAGTACATACAACAAACAGCATGAAAATTGACGGAGAAATAAAAAAGTTATTGCACAAATTCTTACCTGAAGCCTGGTTAATTTGGCCGTAGTCGTTACCATTTCGCTTTCTGGTCGGTTGGGACAATATTTCGGAAAAAGTATCATTAGTTATCTAATATATGACATACGATGAAAGAACTCGATAAGGCGGGGTACATGCAGCAAACCGCTTGAAAATTGATACAGAAATAACACAGTTATTGCAAAACGTCTTACCTGAAGCGAGGCGAGTTGGCATCAAATTTTGTGCAAAAAATAGACTGAGTTTACCGTTATGTTTTGATAAACCGTCGGTGTTGTTATAACATCTCGTAACTACGGTTTGATTCAAGCCGTAGTTACGAGATTTAATAACAACGCCAACGAAATACTATTTATTTGTCCGAAATTACGTCACGGTTTACTTGATAAAATCGTTCCCTATTGTCGGTAGTCGTTATCCATCCCATCATGCACAATCCCCACCGTGCTTTACACATTTGGACTTAATCGTGTATGTCAGGGCAAAATGTGCTTATGAGCAGTCAATGTGTAAATTTTCAATACATTTTTATGCTCTCAAAAAGTGTTTTATATGCTTTAGCATGTTTGTAACTATCATAATTGGATAAAAAGTTGGTACCTCTAATCAATACCTTTCATTTGGGACCATTTAATTCCTATGTTTATAACTGCAAAGACTACCAGTTCATTTTTATCTGGATTGACAATGAACATATTTTCGTTCATCTATTCTGTATTTTTTTTTTTTCATCGCTCAACAACATCCAAATAAGCCGTGGTATGACGATGACTGTAAAAAGGCTGTAGATAAGCGTAAGTCAGTCCTTAGAGAATTTGATCTAAGGCCTACTAAGGAAAATCTTGTTAGATATAAGATTGCGCGTGCTAGACCACGAAGAACTATCAAACAAAGTAAACGTAGGTCTTGGAGACAGTACGTATCTAGACTTAATTCTAGATCGTCTGTCAAAAAGACATGGGACATGGTACGAAAAATAAACGGCAAAAACTCCTCTATTAGTGTCGGACATTTGAATACAGATGACGGTGGTGTTTCATCAAAACCTGAAATTGCTAACGTCCTTGCTGATACCTTTGCACAAAAGTCATCCTCTTCTAACTATTCTACAGAATTTCAGAAGTATCAAGAACAAAATGAAAAGATTAAGTTGAACTTTAAATCTAAAAATACTGAGCATTACAATAAACACTTTACTCTGAAAGAGCTTAAAACGGCTCTTAAGAAATGTCATGACACTGCAGTTGGATCTGACGATATTCACTATCAGTTCTTAAAGCATTTACCATACCAATCCCTCCAATGTTTACTTGATATCTTTAACAGCGTTTGGGAAACGGGAATAATTCCAGCCTCATGGCGGGAAGCTATTGTGATTCCAGTGCCCAAACCTGGTAAAGATTCAGATAATCCATCCAATTATCGTCCTATAGCTTTAACTAGTTGTGTTTGCAAGACCATGGAAAGAATGGTCAATGACCGTCTTGTATGGTTTCTTGAGAAAAACAAACTTATTACGTCAGCCCAAAGTGGCTTTCGTAAACAAAGAAGTACACTTGGTCATTTAGTTCGCTTCGAGACTTTTATAAGAGAAGCTTTTATCAAGAAAGAACACGTTGTTTCTGTCTTTTTTTATTTAGAGAGTGCCTATGACACCACATGGAAGTATGGAATTATGAATGACCTCTTTGATTTCGGTATTCGAGGTCGCCTTGCTTATTTCATTTCGCATTTTTGGATGAACGGCAATTTAGAGTCAGGGTTGGAGATACGCTCTCTGAACCTCACGAACAGGAGATGGGTGTTCCCCAGGGCTGTATTCTTTCGGTTACACTTTTTAGTATTAAAATCAACAATATTATAAAGGCTACCTGTCCTGGTATTGAATATTTTCTTTACGTTGATGACTTTTGTATTTGTTACAGGTCAAAACATATGCATACTATTGAACGACAGTTGCAACAGGTTTTAAACAACCTGAGTAAATGGTCAAATCTCCATCCCGATCCAGAACTGACTCTAGACGGGATAAGAATTGAAGTTGTCCCAGAATTTAAGTTTTTGGGTCTTTTATTTGATTCTAAATTAACGTTCATCCCTCACATTGAATATCTGAGCAATAAGTGTAAGAAAGCTCTGAATCTCTTACGTGTCGTCTCCAGCATGGACTGGGGCGCAGACAAAAAAGTTTTATTACGTCTTTATAGGTCTCTTGTGAGATCGAAATTGGATTATGGATGCGTTGTTTACGGCTCTGCCCGTCAATCATACTTGCGCAAGCTTGATTCAATACACAATCAAGGTTTACGTATTGCGTTGGGCGCATTTAAAACATCGCCAATTAATAGTCTCTATGCTGAAGCAAACGAACCATCTTTAAACTTACGTCGAAAGAAATTGTCTATGGATTACTATTTGAAATTGAAATCAAATCCAGATAATCCTACACATGATTCTGTTTTTGAACCTCTTTACGAAGAGGACTTCAAAAAGAAGGAATCAGAAATTCCACCCTTCAGTTTACGTTGTAAAGCTGACATAGAATCTCTAGATTTCGATCTAGATGATGTGGCCGAACATAAAGTTCCAGACGTTCCTTTGTGGTCGTCTAAAAGTCCCACCTTTATTTATGATCTAGCTTCAACTAAACAAGAGGGCCATTGGCCCTGAAGCGCTCACCTGATATAATAACTTTTTTTGTAAACCAATTTTCAGGTTGATTGGACAAAGAATGTGACCTCTAGGGTGCACACAAGGTTTATCTAAGATTTGACCTCGTGACCCAGAATTGATCAAGAATATCATTCTGATCAATTTTCAGGTTGATTGGGCAAAAAATGTGGCCTCTAGAGTGCACACAAGGTTTTACAAAGATTTTACCTCATGACCTAGTTTATGACCCCAGATGACCCAATTTCAATCTTGTCTGAAAATTGATCAAGACAATCATTCTGATCAATTTTCAGGGTGATTGGGTAAAAAATGTGGCCTCTAGAGTGCACACAAGGTTTTTCTAAGATTTGACCCCGTGACCTAGTTTTTGACTCCAGATGACCCAATTTCAAACTTGTCCGAGATTTCACCAAGACAATCATTCTGATCAATTTTCAGGTTGATTGGGCAACAAATGTGGCCTCTAGAGTGCACACAAGGTTTTTCTAAGATTTGACCCCATGACCTAGTTTTTGACCCAGTATGACCCAATTTCAAAATTGTGCGAGATTTTATCAAGCCAATCATTCTGAGCAATTTTCAGGTTGATTGGGCAAAAAATGTGGCCTCTAGAGTGCACACAAGGTTTTTCTAAGATTTGACCCCATGACCTATTTTTTGACCCCGTATGACCCAATTTCAAAATTGTGCGAGATTTTATCAAGCCAATCATTCTGAGCAATTTTCAGGTTGATTGGGCAAAAAATGTGGCCTCTAGAGTGCACACAAGGTTTTTCTAAGATTTGACCCTGTGACCTAGTTTTAGACCCCAGATGACCCTATATCAAACTTGTGCGAGACTTTATCAAGTCAATCATTCTGAGCAATTTTCAGGTTGATTGGGCAAAAAATGTGGCCTCTAGAGTGCACACAAGGTTTTTCTAAGATTTGACCCCGTGACCTAGTTTTTGACCCCAGATGACCCAATTTCAAACTTGTCCGAGCTTTCATCAAGACAATCATTCTGAGCAAATTTCAGGTTGATTGGGCAAAAGATGGGGCCTCTAGAGTGCACACAAGGTTTTTCTAGGATTTGACCCCGTGACCTAGTTTTTGACCCCAGATGACCCAATTTCGATCTTGTCCGAGATTTTATCCAGACAATAATTCTGATCAATTTTCAGGTTGATTGGGCAAAAAATGTGGCCTCTAGAGTGCACACAAGGTTTTTCTAAGATTTGACCCCGTGACCTAGTTTTTGACCCCAGATGACCCAATTTCAAACTTGTACAAGATTTCACCAAAACAATCATTCTGAGCAAATTTCAGGTTGATTGGGCAAAAAATGTGACCTCTATAGTGCACACAAGGTTTTTCTAAGATTTGACCCAGTGACCTAGTTTTTGACCCAAGATGACCCAATTTCAAACTTGTCCGAGATTTTATCAAGACAATTATTCTGAGCAAATTTTAAGTTGATTGGGCAAAAAATGTGGCCTCTAGAGTGCACACAAGGTTTTTCTAAGATTTGACCCCGTGACCTAGTTTTTGACCCCAGATGACCCAATTTCAAACTTGTCCGAGATTTTATCAAAACAATCATTCTGAGCAAATTTCAGGTTGATTGGGCAAAAAATGTGGCCTCTAGAGTGCACACAAGGTTTTTCTAAGATTTGACCCCGTGACCTAGTTTTTGACCCCAGATGACCCAATTTCGAACTTGTCCGAGAATTCATCAAGACAATTATTCTGAGCAAATTTCAGGTTGATTGGGCAAAAAATGTGGCCTCTAGAGTGCACACAAGGCAAAGTTTGACGGACGACGGACACCGGACGCCGGACGACGGACACAGCGGTATCACAATAGCTCACCATGAGCACATTCGTGCTCAGGTGAGCTAAAAATCTGAAACTGATCAAGTTGTATTTAAAACTAAATTTCTTGAAATACAGGAAAAACACATTATGCACTTTCAAATTTATACAGACGGTTCTAAAATTGAAGAAAAAGTTGCTTCAGCTGCCATCTTGGATGGTTACAAATATCAGTATCGTCTGCCTGATAATTCATCCATTTTCTCTGCCGAGCTCAAGGCTATTGACCTTGCGCTTGAGCACATTATTGAAAATGGTTATTGGCGTTACATTATTTTCACTGACTCTTTGTCTAGTATGCAAGCGCTGGAACACGAGAAAACAGACAACCCTATCATAGTTAAACTTCTTGAAAAGCTGTCTCGTATCTATGCTGCTGATGAAGATACTGATATTGTCTTTTGTTGGCTTCCAAGCCATTGTGGTCTACGTGGCAACGAAGAGGCAGATAGGGCTGCCAAGGACGCGTTGTCACTAGATGTTTTACCTTTTAAAGTTCCTTTTACTGATTTTAAACCTCTAATTAATACTTTTAACCACAATGTATGGCAGAACTGTTGGAGTGACCAGGCAAATCAACGAAATAAATTATTTTCGGTTAAACCTTCACTTGGTGAATGGCTGCCAGGTCTTCGGTCTGACCGCCGCGAAGAGTTAGTTTTGGCCAGATTGCGAATCGGTCATACTCATTTGACCCATTCGCACCTATTAAAGAACGAGGTAGAACCGCAGTGTATTCCTTGTAATGAGACACTTACTGTCCAACATCTACTCATTGATTGTGTAGATCTTGCCATCATAAGAAACAGGCACTTTAACGTTGATAATTTGAAATCGTTATTTGATACCGTGAGGCCTGAGTCGATTTTTAACTTTCTTAAAGAGTGTAATCTCTTTAGAAAGATTTAGCTCTTTTTATTATAGTCTGTGATATTTGATCTGTGATACTTTAGTTACGTCTGATATTCTATATTTATTTGTTCTGTGGATTTTCCGGTCGGGTGGACTCGGACATGGGTGTTCTCTGATCTGGGAGGAGCCCATGTCTATTCGTCCTCACATCGGATTATTCATGGTTCATGGTTGTTTTTGTCTAGTTTTAATATTGTGTTATGATACTAGTGTTGATTAATTTTATACAAGGTAACATTATCTATTCTTGAATTAGATATATAGTCACTATAATTTACCTTTCTGGATGTTTATGTAACTATATACATATCAGTAATTTTGTATACATCCAGGTATGTGTTGCTGTTGCGCCCAACATGACCTTAGTAGTCGACGGGCCTTAAAACACTATTCATTCATTCATTTCATCGCTCAACTCGTCCGACAGCTTCATATTTCACAACTTTATCATAAGGTTTGAACGCGAGGCAAAACCGAGACTCGCCTACGTAGAAATTTTCTTCTATGCCATTCCTGCTGCAACATCAGCAGCTTTGGCGTTGTATACATTATGACAATTAAGGTTTACAGGCCCTCAATAAAAACATCATTTTCTAGCAATACGAAATGCATTAAAATACTCACAGCTGTAAATTCACTTCACATAAACTGATTTTCTGTATCGGATTTCAAAATTATGCTTGCAGAAGAAAATAATTTTCAAATACAATTTAACTCGATATTCATATGCAAGGGAGATAATTTTGAACATTTTGTCAAATATTTACATTAAGTACAAATTGATGCATTAATTCAAAATTCTAAACCGTACAAAATGCTTATGATTGTATTTGGAATGGAAATCAAACACAGCTACGGAATTACTGGCACTTTTCAAATTTCGCCTCTGGCTCTGAGGTGCTAATAAGGGGTTGGATACCTGAAAAGTATGGCACCATCTTAGACTATTCTCTATCATAAAGTCTCTAGAGATGGTGCCAAGGTTCAAATTACGGACGCCTGTGACTTTTGCAAGTCATATAGAGTAGTTTTGACAAATGCATGTAGATCTTTTCAGTAGACTACTTAAATCATATCGTACAATACATTATGCTGTTGCATGCTAGGGCCAACCATTCGCCATGAAACAACGAAATAAAACGTTCCAAAACTGCACATGAACTGGTTACGGCCTTCTAATTTGGGTACTCAAGAGCAATCTCACTTGCAATTAAATGCGAAATTGGCAGAGGTCACAAAGTCAAGTAGGTCAAACGCTGCAAGTTCGACATTTATCAGACAGTTATCCGAAACACGTATTACTGACGTCACAGGTGGAACTCTTACGAACAGAGCACATTCTCTCTTCATTCCATTATGATAGAATGATGCTCTGTTCTCGCGGGGTCATTTCACATCTAATCTCGGGGCCTTGGTGAAATTTCGGTATCCAATCATTGGCTATAGCCTATTCACAACAAAACAATTTATAAATCTGATACAAACTTGCATTGGCTGACGTTTCAAAATACCGGCTTCAGCCAAAAATAGAAGCGACGTAATGTATACGTAATGATTTAGTTGCAATAATGCAACCAAAACCTTTTTGAATTTTGATCTGGGTTGCAAACCAATACCCATCATCAAGTTTGTGGCTACGATATCGCAGCTAGTAATGATCATGCAAGATAATACTGAATGATTTTGATTCGATAATTCAAACGATGTGCTATAATTATATTATGACGACCAAATATGCTGTTGATTAATCAAAAACGGCAGAGGTCATATTTGATGGTTAATCAATAGACCTCGGCGTTGGAGAGTAAATTACAATACAATCCGTATATTTATGCCCCCGTAATGTTTAACCCTTATCTAACCTTAACATTCAACGTAACGTGCCAACTTTACGTGCCAACTTAACGTTGGCCTAAGGCTTTCCTCCAAAAGTATTCCACATACAAAGCTCAAATTTGGTATGTAAACTTTTTTTTTCAGTTACATCTATCTGCTCCATGCAATTCGACCTTCCTCAAGGTCATTGTTTAACCCTTATCAACCCTTTACATGCAGCTTAACGCAACAACTTAACGATGGCATTTTCTCCATAAATATATTCCACATACATCGCTAAAATTTGTTATGTTAACTATCTATGATATATATCTGCTCCATGCAATTTGACCTTTCTCAAGGTCATCGTTTAATCCTTATCACCCCTTAACATGTAACTTAATGCGACAACTTAAAACGCAACCACTAAACGTTGGCCTTTTCTCTAAAAGTATTCCTCATACAATGTTCAAATTTGGTATGCTTTATGCAATTTGACCTTCCTCAAGACCATTTTAACCCTAGTCCACCCGTAACATGCAACTCAACGCAACAACTTACCGTTGGTCTTTTCCCCTAAAGTATTCCACATACAAAGTTCAAATTTGGTATGTAGACTTCTTTCAATGATATCTATCTGCTCCATGCAATTTGACCATCCTTAAGGTCATCTTTTGACCCTTATTAACCCTTAACATGAAAACTTTCGTTATGTACAACTTGACATGACAACTTCACGTTGGCTGTAAGCCTTTTTCTCCAAAAGTATTCCACATACAAAACTCAAATTTGGTATGTAGCCTTCTTTCAATGATATAAGTTAAAGGTCAAGGTCATTCATGTAGATCAAGGTCAAATATCAATTAATGTCATAATTATAGAAAATGGCCATTTCGGGGGTATTTGTGATTCACAAACACATATTGTCGGTTGCTTCAGCTGTCATCTTGGATGGTTACAAATATCAGTATCGTCTGCTTGATAATTCATTAACTTTATCTGCCGAGCTCAAGGCTATTGACCTTGCGCTTGAGCACATTATTAAAAATGGTAATTTGCGTTTCCTCATGAATGAAACGAAATAATACCCATATTCTATTTCCAAACACGAGAGCTTTTTCTTGGGTATTTTGTCCATATCGTCTGATCTCTTTAAAATCGTTATCAGGAGCATGACATAGAGGATATTCATATCTTGATCCCGAGTCTGTGGCGTCCTTCGATGTGACTAAGATGTGAAGTATAGCTGGAGTCTTAAACGACTTGTCACCTCTAGGCTCACCCACGATGGAGAACGCATCAACTCACCCCCTTCATTTTGCAGCAGTCTATGGTATACGTTGTCATCTCTGAAGTGATTGATGATTGCAAGAAGGCTACAGCAAAGCAAAAGTCAGTTCTTAGAGAGTTTGATCTAAGGCCGACTAAGGAAAATCTTATAAAGTTTAAAGTTGCACGTGCGAGGGCACGGCGCACTATTAAACGCAGTAAACGTACGTCTTGGAGACAGTATGTATCTAGATTAAATTCTAGATCGTCTGTCAAAAAGACTTGGGATATGGTGCGTAAAATTAGTGGCAAAAACTCTTCACTAAGTGTTGGGCATTTGAATACTGATAATGGCGTTGTTTCATCTAAGCCAGACATAGCAAATGTCTTAGCAGATACCTTTGCAAAGAAACCCTCCTCTTCTAATTATTCGCCAGAATTTCAGAAACATCAAGAACAAAAAGAAAAAGTTAATTTGAATTTTAAATCCAAAAATACAGAGCATTATAATAAAGAATTTACTCTTAAGGAGCTTAAAACAGCCCTTAAGAAATGCCATGATACTGCAGTTGGATGTGATGACATCCACTATCAGTTCCTGAAGCATTTACCGCACCAATCCCTTCAGTGTTTACTTGATATCTTTAACAGTGTTTGGAAAACGGGAATACTTCCAGCCTCGTGGCGGGAAGCTATTGTCATTCCAGTACCCAAACCTGGCAAGGATTCAGATAATCCTTCAAATTACCGGCCTATAGCCTTAACAAGTTGTGTTTGTAAAACCATGGAAAGAATGGTCAATGACCGTCTTGTATGGTTTCTTGAGAAAAACAAACTTATTACGTCGGCCCAAAGTGGCTTTCGTAAGCAAAGAAGCACTCTCGATCATTTAGTTCGCTTTGAGACTTTTATACGGGAAGCTTTTATCAAGAAAGAACACGTTGTTTCAGTCTTTTTTGATTTAGAGAGTGCATATGATACCACATGGAAGTATGGAATCATGAATGACCTCCATGATTTCGGTATACGAGGTCGCCTTGCTTATTTCATTTCTGCATTTTTGGATGAACGGCAATTTAGAGTCAGGGTTGGAGATACGCTTTCTGATCCTCATGAACAGGAGATGGGTGTTCCCCAGGGCTCCATTCTTTCTGTTACACTTTTTAGTGTTAAAATCAACAATATTATTAAGGCTACTTGCCCTGGTATTGAATATTTTCTTTATGTTGATGACATAATGTTTTATGTTGATGGTATGCATATGTTATCGTTCGAAACATATGCATACCATCGAACGACAGTTACAACAGGTTTTAAATAATCTGAGTAAATGGTCGAATGGAAATGGTTTTAAATTTTCTAAAACCAAGACAAAATGTATGCATTTCTGTAAATCCAGAAAACTCCACACCGATCCAGAACTCACTTTGGACGGGATCCGAATCGAAGTTGTCCCAGAATTCAAGTTCCTCGGTCTTTTATTTGACTCTAAATTATCGTTCATTCCACACATTGAATATTTGAGCAATAAATGCAAGAAAGCTCTAAATCTTTTACGTGTCGTCTCCAGTATGGACTGGGGAGCAGACAAGAAAGTTTTATTACGTCTTTATAGATCTCTTGTGAGATCTAAATTAGACTATGGTTGTGTTGTTTACGGATCCGCCCGTCAATCCTACCTGCGCAAGCTTGATTCTATTCATAATCAAGGTTTACGTATTGCGCTGGGCGCATTTAAAACATCGCCAGTTAATAGTCTTTATGTGGAAGCAAATGAGCCATCTTTGAATTTACGTAGAAAGAAATTATCAATGGATTATTACTTAAAACTTAAATCTAACCCAGATAATCCTACACATGACGTTGTATTTGATCCTCTTTATGAAGAGGAATTTAGTAAGAAGGAATCAGTTATACCTCCTTTCAGTTTACGTTGTAAAGCAGATGTAAATTCTCTAGATTGTGATCTAGATGACGTGGCCGAACATAAAGTTCCAAACGTACCTTTGTGGACGTTAAAAAGCCCCACCTTTATTTATGACCTTGCTTCAACGAAAAAGTCGGAAACTGATCCTTTAGTATTTAAAACTAAATTTCTTGAAGTACAAGAAAAGCACATGCTCCATTTGCAAATTTATACCGATGGCTCTAAAAGCGAAGAAAAAGTTGCTTCAGCTGCCATTTTAGATGGCTTCAAATATCAGTATCGTTTGCCCGATAACTCGTCCATTTTCTCTGCCGAGCTCAAGGCTATTGACCTTGCGCTCGAGCACATCATTGAAAATGGCTATTGGCGCTACATTATTTTTACAGACTCTTTGTCCTGTATGCAAGCGCTCGAGCACGAAAAAACGGACAACCCTATTATACACACAAACACACTTCCAATTTGTTACTAAAAATAGTAACACTTTTTAATGCCAGATCGAGGCTCTGACCCAATTGAGAGCAAAGCATCCAACGTGCAATGGAAATGAACGGAGGAAAGAAGAAGTTTAAGAGGAATCACACTCCGTTTTGTGATGAATCCTCTGTGAATCTCGACGGGATATCATTGACTGACTTCCAAATATGGTCTTTACTGGCTTTTAAGTCATTTTTGACCCTCCGAAAACGTAGTATCCACGGATCTTTTGAGGACCTAGCCGCCAGGTTCAACTGTCATTTTCATGTATTTAACCCCCTTTCCCCAACAAAAAAATGTACGAAACATGCCATTTTCAGTGTGAAGATGAAAATCTCAGTACCGAAAGGCTTATGTAGATAGATAATTCATTATGGTAGATCAATTTGATAATAAAAATATTTCTCTAAAAGCCCATTTCCCAAACGACAAATTATTTAGACTTTTCAAGTTTGACAGCGGCTCAACCCTTTTCTAAACGGCACCTGATTCAATTTGGAAGCTCTTGCAGACAACAGAATGGGCATCTTGAAAGTAGGATTTTGTACGTGCAAGGGCGGATCTAGAGGGGGGGGGTTCGGGATGTTCGCCCCGCCCCCTGGAATAAGCCGAAAATTGAATGTTGACCATATAATCAAAGCGTCATAATTTAACATATTTAAGTCATCATTTGGGCGTGGACCTCCGCCTCCCTGGCAATTGGACTTGGACCCCCCCCCCGAAAAAATCCTGGATCCACCCTTGCGTGTGTACATAGAAGTATAGAAACGAGGCAAAAGGGGAAACTGCTGATTAAAAGTAGCCTATTTCATTAATTTGTCTCTTGAAATGATTTTCGAAACAATCTCTGTAGCACAGTTAAGGGCGAATCTAGAAGGGGGTTCGGACCTCGCCTTGAATTGGCCGAAAATCGAATTTTGACTATACAAAGTTAGTACAGTAGGCCTATACATGTATCGTTACACAATTCACTAATTTAAAGCCATCTTTCATCTTATGGGCTAGACCCCCCCTCCCTGAAAAAAATTCTGGATCCGCCCATGAGCCAAAACATTAACATTTCTTGTTTGGTAAAGGTTTAAAACATTTTTCTTTTCATTTCTTTTTTAATTTAACACCTCTCAACAATATTTCAGCCATAAGTTTATTTATAATTGTCCACGCTCCGAGGCTGGGAATACATCCTGTGACCTGTCCATTATTGGCTCTAATCTAGAGCACAAACACATGCAAAATATTACTGCTCACACTTGGACAGAACTAAGGAGCTCAAATGCTTCTGCAAAATTGATTTTATTTGGTTTTCAAAAGCAGTAGCTCATCCTGAACTTGCATGGTGGTAACGGGCGATGGAGACAGGGTACGAATGATTACAAGCCAAAAAATCTCTTTTTTTCAATCAAAGTTGCAAAAATATTTCTGTAACTCAAAACTCTAATAATTAACGTAAATGACTGTATAAAATATTCCTAGTACTAAGGCAGAATAATTGAAAAATGCTCGCGTGAAAATAACGACTCGCTCAATGAATTATATAGTAAAACGACCACGTGACCTTTTGTTTGCTCTCATGCATACACAGGTCACGGTTAAAAATTCAAAGTGCGTTTGGGTGTATTGTGAAACTTCTTGAGAAGCTGTCTCGTCTGTATGCTTCTGACGAAGATACTGATATAGTTTTTTGTTGGCTTCCAAGTCATTGCGGTCTACGTGGCAACGAAGAGGCAGACAAAGCTGCCAAGGAGGCGTTGTCACTAGATATTTTACCTTTTAAAGTCCCTTTTACTGATTTTAAACCCCTGATAAATAGTTTTATTCAAAATGTATGGCAAAATTGTTGGAGCGACGAGGCTAATCACCAAAATAAATTGTTTAGTATTAAACCTGCACTTGGTGAATGGCTGCCAGGTCTTCGATCTGACCGTCGCGAAGAGTTAGTTTTGGCCCGACTACGAATTGGTCACACACATCTGACCCATTCGTACTTATTAAAGAACGAGGAACAACCTCAATGCATTCCTTGTAACGAGGCACTAACTGTTCAGCATCTACTAATTGATTGTGTAGATGTAGCCATCATTAGAAACAGGCATTTTAACGTTGATAATTTGAAATCATTATTTGATACCGTGAGGCCTGAATCGATTTTTAACTTTCTTAAGGAGTGTAATCTCTTTAGAAAGATTTAGCTCTTTTTATTATAGTCTGTGATATTTGATCTGTGATACTTTTGTTATGTTTGATATTCTATATTTATTTGTTCTGTGGATTTTCTGGTCGGGTGGACTCGGACATGGGTGTTCTCTGATCTGGGAGGAGCCCATGTCTTTTCGTCCTCACATCAGATTATTCATGGTGCACGACTGTTTTTGTTTAGTTTTAATATTGTGTTATAATAATAGTATTGATTATTTTATACAAGGTTACTTTATCTATTCATGAATTAGATATATATTCACTACACTGTACCTTTCTGGATGTTGATGTAACTATCTACATATCTGTAACTTTGAATACATCCAGGTATGTGTTGCTATTGCGCCCAATATGACCTTAGTAGTCGACGGGCCTTAAAACACTATTCATTCATTCATTCATCTTTTTTCAAGAAGACTACATACTTCCAGTCATGAAATATGGAAGCAAAAAGTGTTAACTACCAAGACAAGAAAACAAAAGTCAATGACTTTATAGATGGAAAATACAGGTAGTATTTTCAAGACTCGGATGCTTTGTTGTCTGATTTGTCATTGCATTTCGAAATAGAATGTTATATTTCTCGACCATAATCCATTGTTCGTGGTCATTATAATCGTTTTTAACTTTTACACAGTGTGGCAGTTTTAATAATTTACACCTACATAAAGTTCCATTGCTTTTTTGCTCCCAGACCAGTTCTTAGGACAGAAGTAAGGAGTAACTTTTTATGCCCTCGTATTTCTTTCCGCCTGTCTGTATGTGCGAAAACTTAACATTTAGCCTTTTTATGCCCCCGTATCGGGGGTGTATTATTTTACTCGTGTTTGTCTGTCCGAAAACTTAACATTTTGCCTTTTCTCAAAAAGTATTGAACATACAAAGCTGAAATTTGATAACTTCATTTGAATGATACCTATCTGTTCCAGACAATTTGACCTTCCTCAAGGTCATCTGGTAACCCCTATCAACCCTTAACACAAAAACTTAAGGAAATAGCCATTTCGGGGGCATTTGTGTTTCATAAACACATCTTGTTTCCAAATGTATTCGACATACAAAGCTCAAACTTGGTATGTTACTTCCTTTCAATGATATCTATCAGTTCCATGCAATATGACCTTTGTGAAGGTCATCTGTTAACCCTTATCAACCCATAACACGAAAACTTTAAATTTTAGAAAAATAGCCGTTTTGGGGTCATTTGTGTTCAATAAACACATCTTGTTCATTATTACTACAATACTCTACTGTCAGATACATGCACTCCAAGGCACAAATCTTGCCTGTGCTGTTACCTGTTGGTGTCCCTATACCAGATTTACTATCGTTTGCATGTCCACTGACTCGTTTCTGCCAACCAATGTCATACGTTAAATTTCCCTCCTGCTGTTCTTGTTGGCTCTGATCACCACAGTCCGTTACCGTTTCGGACCTGGCGTCCACTAGGACAACAATATTTACAACAGACATGAAGCATACTTACAATAAAATACATAAAATTACAATGATGAACAATTTCATTAACAATATATAAATTAGTTAATTTAATAACAATTCTGGTTTTGCGGCCAGGAACAAACCTAGTTTTGACGTTCTTATATGGACGCCGGTAACAATCGTGGTTTTGACGTCCAAAAGTAGAGGCCAGTCTGTAACAACCCTGGTTTTGACGTCCGAATTTGGGGGCCAGGCGCAAAACTGGTTTCAATGTCCGAATTGGAAGGAGGCCGGAACTAATCCTAGTTTTGACGTCCTATAAGGGAGGCAAGAAACAATCCTGATTTTGACGTCCCAAGAGGCAAGCCAGAGACACGAGGTATCCTAAGTTTTGACGACCCTAATTCGTATGTAAAGATGTTGTAAATGAAGACAAACTTTTAAAATTCCATCATTAACTTACTGTTTGGACGCGTCCTTGTATCGTTCCTGCAACTCCTGCAGGACCTCGTGTCTTTGGCTCGTCTGTTCGGCCCTGTCGTAGTACCGGTCTACCGTCCGCAAGGAGTGAACCATATGTCTGCTCAGGTCCGCCTGTTCTTCACCGTGGTAACGCTGACTTTCCGCATAAGAGTGGGAGTTAGGTCAGGTAACTCTTCCCCACACTCTTTCCGAAACCTGTCCACTCCCCATTGACTGTCTTGGTCATGTTCTGGAATAGAAGACATTAAATTAAACGTTAAATATTGTACACTTTAATAAAATGCTCGATTTTTCTCTAAAACTTGTCGTGAAAAACTTAATCACACTACATAACTGCTTTCCTATCTATTTCTCAAAATAGTAATGTAGTGTGATTGAGAATTTTCAATCTCTTGAAAAAGGAACATTTTGCCGAAATATCGAATCGAGCATTTTATTTTAGTCCCTGATGACTCATATTGTGAAGTTAAACATTGAATCGACAAAAATAGAGAAGAAGCTGTCGAACGGAGAGAATACCACGACAAGACTTAAATAGGCAAAATTTGAAATCGGGGTTAAACCACAAGCTTATATTAAATTTCGACCAAAGTCTTCGAAGTTGAAAACTGTGATCTGTCTTTTCTGAAGAAAACGTGTGAGCATACTTTAGAGGTAGAAAATTGTGAGCAGACTTTGTTAACAAGTAAACTTTTAACGTTAGAGGTATGGATCGCACGACTTATCTAATCAGTCTTGTATTGAACTAGTATTCACTTGTGATTTATACCTATCAGATTACAGATATGAATCACAAAATCCTATGGGGTTTTATACCTTTAACATATTTTTTACATACCGTTCAGGTAATGATGCCGGCCACGACAGTCGTAAATAAGTAGGGGGAAGGACCGTCTGGCCTCAATCTCTCCAAACAGCTCTTGAGTCGGTTGGCCATTGCCTCGTCTAGACTAAAGGGACCCAGCATTACTAATTTCGGCTCCTTGTGCCTTGCAATCTAAAAAAGATAAAAAATATGAATACCATCAGAAGAATTTCTAGGATCGACCGCCAGTCTGGTGATTTTAGAAGTGACCTTGCTTTTTCTAAGTGAGAGAATCGATTCTGCATTCTTGTGTTCTCTAGATTTATTATATTTGTACAGTGTAGATAGTTGGCAGTTTCCAGTTTCATAGAACATTTCTAAACGGGTAAATTTATAGACCGGGTCCAATTTATTATCTTTTTACGCATTTTGTGTATTGTGTAATTTATCACGATTATTAGAATGGCCTAATAAAACGGTGAACAGTTGTTGCTTTTCTGATAGCGGACATTGCTTTGAAATTACTTTACACGTTCGGGCTCGAGATAAGCAAACAAACATACGGCTTTCGTGCATGTATAACTTGCAAAAAATAGACGCCCCCTCCGTTTAATGTTAGCAGCAAAGCAAATATATACCATAACATTGTTTATTGTTAAGATTGTTAAAAAACCATTAAACGATATAAAGTACATACAAGAATTCTGTCAGTCCGTCTTCCTTGACCCACAGTTCCCTTATAGTTGTAACGGGGATGTGGGCCACGTCCCCTGGCCGCCGAGCGTTCGTCAAGAGAAGTATGACAACAAGAATGTTCCGCACCTCTGTGAACTCCTTTCCGGTGAGCGACCGGTCCTCCGCCTCGCGAAGAAGCGCGTCAGTGCGTTCCGGCAACCAATCATCCTTTCTTCAGTCTTAAGTGTATTGCTCCCTTCTGCGTGCCTATAAAAGACAATGCACACGGTTTTATGGGAAAACGTACACGGTATATAACACTACCATATCAGTTTATACTATATTAAGAAGCAATGATCATAACTTTAGATGTAGATATCGCATCAATTTTCTTATATGTAAAAATCACAGTTTGCATAAAAATCTGGGAAAAAAATAAAGGTCGAAAAGATGTGAGCCGACTTTTTTTAAAGGTAGAAAATGTGTGAGCGGACTTTTTGGTAAAGAAGTATCCAAGCAAGTGTGACTCCTATCTCCAACGTTAGAGGTAGAAATCAAATAACTCCTACCTCAATCACTTTTCTTAGAGAAACAGACGATCTATTTATAAATCACTCTTTGACAAAATATTGATCAAATAATATTGAGCAGTAGCATACCTCTCCACGACCTCTTTGGCTATATTAGCTTTCAGGGACCGCCCTACTTTTCTCACGGTCTGGGCGATCCCCTTCAGCTGGTCCACTTTTAATTTCAAATGTCGCACGTAGCGGGTAGTCCCGGCCAGGAACTCCACAAACCCGGCCAAGGCATGCAAGTAGGTCTGCAGGAAACCTGCAGTCATTCTGAAAATAGAAGAAAACAAGCATAAATGAATGTCATTTTTTTCGTAATTGCAAAAATACACCCAAAATAGTGGGCTTCGGACCCTATTGAAAACTGCAGCGATTATGCAAACTTAGTAAATTGGTGTTGGATACTAGTCAAGAGCAATAGCTGAATAGCGTTTCTCGGAATAAACGATCATTCGAAACCAAATTCTAGCGAACAAGCCCGTGATTTCCCGTGCAGCTCATCTGAGAGCTGAGATGCAATTAGGTTCGTGCTCGTCTTATCTGTTGTATAGAATATCGTATTTTTATCATATCCCCTCTAGATGTTAATGTAACTAATACATATCCGTATACATCTTGTAGTGAGGTAACGTGAGTGCGCCCAATATGACCTTAGTTGTCGACGGGCCTTAAAACTCCATTCATTCGTCAATCTCTGTTGTACTCAACTTGCAATCGCGATGCCATTAGAGAGCAGGCTCTAAGACAACAAAATGGCATCTTAAACCTATGACTACGATGTACTAGCGAAGTAGCAGAGATGTTGCAAAATCCGTTATTTTGGTCTTCCACTTTAGCCAGGAAAGAAGACTGAGAATAGTTCTCGGCAAAACACATTTGTGACTACGCCCTATCCAACGCACTCACTGTCATGTCCGTATGGGAACTGAGAAGATCGGTCTCTGGGAACTGAGAAGATCGGTCTCGGGGTCATCCGAATTCCGCATTCGACCATCTCGATTCCCTGTCTACTCTCTTAAGAACAGAGCACATTCTCTCTTCATTCCATTATGATAGAATGATGCTCTGTTCCCGCGGGGTAATTTCACGTCTAATCTCGGGGCCTTGACGGGATTTCGGTATCCAATCGTCGGCTATACACGACAAAACAATTTAAAAAACTGATACAAACTTTCATTGGCTGACGCTTCAAATTACCGGCTTCAGCCAAAAATAGAAGCGACGTAATCATCATGCAAGATAAAGCTGAATGATTTTGATTCGATAATTCAAATGACGTGCTATAATTAGGTTATGACGACCAAATAGGCTGTTTGTGTAACCAAAACTGCGGAGGTCATATCTGATGGTTAATCAATAGACCTCTTCTTTGGAGAGTATTCCCTGTCATGCTGGACAACTGATCGCAGTTGCGTTCAATAGCCTTGCAAGAGCCCAGCAAGAACGACCTATGACGGTTGTCTCCTCTTATTACATAACTGCTGCTGCTATCGATCTGTTTATTTGGAAAAAATCATTTTCTCACCCTTACTCCTTCCATAGCTTCTTCCTCTCCTTAATCAGCCGTTTGATAGTCAATCTCTTCTCTCTCCTCTTCGTCCCATTCCGTCAGCTGCAAGCTGTATGAAGATTGCAAAAGGGGCTGTTGCCTCCCTATCATGCACTGGGTAAAGAATGTTGTTGTTCGTTTCCCTTTTCAAACAACCATACTCTAAGTCCATTATGGGATCATCTTCGTGTTATTTGATTTTCCTCCATAATATACTTTCATCTATTTCCACTTCAATTTGAACTTTAAGATTGATTGAACTTTCTTTCGTGAAATTCCATAATCACTTCGCATAGTACTTTCGTACGCGGTTCTACTGAAATTTGTTCATTGCTTCAGAGAGTATAGTATAGTATAAGTATAGTTTTGTAAAGTGTTTGATGTGTTTTCTCAACGAACGAATTCTTCCTATCGGATTATTAATAATTCCTATGCTTGTTGCATCTTAATGTTGCTCTACATATGTTTCCACTGCGTTTTGCAGGTTTTAGAATATATGTAGCAGGGCATTGCACATTGCAACAGTCCATCTTTATAAGACATTTCACTTCAAATACATCGTCGTGTGTCATTAGGTGGGAAAAGTTCCATAGAATATAAAAAATCACGAATTTCCCTTATCTTAAGAATTGGTGAGTTGATAACTTTTTGTACCTTTTCCAGTATTGTTATCCTGCTTTAACTTCTACTGAGGTGATACAACACGTTACTCATGATTTGCTGAAAGTCTTATAATTTGGCAAAATTTTTGGCAGCTTGACTAGTCACCAAGGTCACTCAATGGGCTAAACAATGCACATAGTTATAATAACATGGGGTTATTCCTGTTTTTACCCATTACTAATGAAGCACCGTCGGTTTCTAAGCCAATTATTTTTGAGACAGGGATATACGGACTTTACAAAACAGCTTTAAGATAGTTTATAGTTGTTTGATCATCTCCCTTTTTATACGCCGCCGGAGGCAGTCGTACATTGGCGTCATCTTTTCCGTCCGTCAACGTTTTTGCGAGCGCAACTCTTAGGTTTCTTGCGGGATCTATTTGAAACTTGGTCAATGTTGTCACCTCAATTAGTAGAAGTGCATGAAGGAAGGATTTTATGGTTCATTGATTTTTGCCTGAGTAATGCCCGCTTAAAATTTGGTATCTGTGAGTGGCGGTGTGTGACCATTGCACATAAGTTCACAGATAAAAAGGGTCTCGGGAACAGGGTCATCCAATTCACAGTTAAAGATTCTGCGGGTTTCTTGTTAGTGGCAATGTCTATGCTTTCATCACACAGTAACGCAATAAAAAGTGCTATGAAAAAAGTCGCTGATTATTGCTAAAACTTTGATGCAGCGTAAACGCTTTCGTAAAGTATAGAATCACCACCTTTAAGAAACTCGGTAATCTTTGCTATAATGTCCTTAAACAAGTTGTACTTTGAAAAAGGTATGCATACCTTAGCCAAATCATTCACAACTTCGAGGGTTGTAACCAAACATTTGGACTCTTATCTTATTAAATAAATGTTGTACATTCTTCTTCATGTTTCTACCCTATTTTAAGCATTTCATGATCTTGGTGAGAATGTATCTTGTAATGGTGCTAGTTCGGAAATTTGTGTGCTCTTCGCTACTTCAGGAAAGTTGCTTCAAACTGATTTACAGATATTTACCATTTTTCCAGCAGAACAATTTCGACGAAGGAACATTTTGTTGTTAAGGCAACTAACCCAAGCACTGACTTGATACAAACTCCGATCAACATGCACGTAAAGTGCATCCTGTAATGGGGACAAACGCTGCTTCATTTAATACCTTTTCATTGAATTAATAGCTCACGTCGAAGCAAGCGTACCTGGTCGTGGTTTTACCATGTGATCATACTAAACTAACTAAGAAAGGGCAAAAACGTACTTTTCAAGTGGAATAAATTGGTTCCATACATAGGAAAATCACAATGACTGTGATGAAAAAGAAATGGATTGAAAATAACCGATCAAGACAAATGATGCTAAAAAACCAGCAATATTTCTCATTTCCCCGTATTGTTTCTACCAACTAAGTTTTAATGTTGTGCCTTGATAGTGTTCTGTTGCTACCTGGGAAGGCCAACCTCTCTCGCAGTCATCTTGCGGAGACAAGTCCGCGTGAGATCCGGAAGGCCCTTGTTTTTGGCTGGCTTCCATTGTGGTCTATGCGACAACATAAAGGCAGACAAAGGTGCAAAGGAGGCGTTGTCATTTGATACTTTACCTTTTAAAGTTCCTTTTTACGGATAGTTCGCGCCTTATTAACAATTTTTACACAATGTATGGCAGAATTGTTGGGGCGACGAAGCCAATCACCAGAACAAATTATATTGTTTCAAACCTGCACTTAGTTACTGGCTACAAAGTCTTCGATCTGGTCGCCGGGATGAGTTAGTATTGACCCGACTACGAATTGGTTTCCTTGGCCATTCGTACCTTTGCAAGCGCGAAGCAAAACTTCAGTGTATTCCTTCTAACAAGGAGCTAACTGTCCAGCATCTCCTCATGGATTGTGTGGACTTAGCCATCATAAGAAGCAGGCACTTTAGCGCTTACAGTCTAATATTATTTGATGAACAACTTGCGTGTACGTTTGTATTCAATATTGCGCCTGAAAACCAGTCAAAATCAGAACGTTCTGGTTGCTAAATAACAGTGACATAAGTACTGAGTTCTTCCTCCGTGGTTCAACCACAAGTAATCACCGAAGTGTCAAACCGACGGTGAGTTAGGGTTGGTATCATGTGAGACATGATAACTGGTGTCAGCATTACGTGTAGTAAGCATATCGCGTGTTATTTTGAACCTAAATGCCAATTAACTGTCAGCATTGACGAACATTAATTGTATAAGGATAAAGAAATAGATGACTTACGGAATGCTCTATCTTAGCCCCCCCCCCCCCGTCTTTGTGGAAAATGATGTTTTTTCTTCATTCGGGTTGTATTTTATATATTTCTCTATATCGATGGTCATCCGACTGGTCAAGGCCACTGGACATTTCTTCCCGAACCTGGCCTCCTTGTGTTGTTCGATGTGAAAAAGACATCGAATAGACATATCAGTGCACTTCCTCCGACAGTTTCTTTATTGTTTTTAGCTCAACCGAGCACGAAGTGCTCAAGGTGAGCTATTGTGCTCGTTTTTTGTCTGTGGTCCGTCCATCTGTCCGTCCGTCTATTCACATTTTCTTGTTAACACTCTAGTATCCACAAATATTAACTAATCTTGACCAAACTTGGTCCAAACATAAGTTTTCGAACGAGTTCGATTTTGGGTCATTTCAAACCAGGAAGTTTGGAGTTATCTGCCCTTGAATGTCAAAAATAGCAACATTTGACTTTGTTAATACTCTAGCATCTACATATTTTGACCAATCAAAGCAAATCTTTGCCACATTGTTTGTAATCATAAGATCTCGGATGAGATCAAGTTTCAGTCTGACTGGACCATAAAGTCATGAGTTATGTGCCCTTGAATTTGACAAAATTGCCATTCTCGGCTATTTTCGACTTCGTTTACACTCTTTTATAATTACAGACTAATCAAGACAACACTAAAAGGCAATGTTTAGGGGCATAAGATCTAGGATGGATGTAATTTTCATATTGATCAGATGTGAAAGTCATGAGTTATGTGATCTTGCATTTCACAAAATTACCATTTTAACCTGTTTTCGACTTTGTTTACACTCTCGTATCTACAATTATTGACTAATCAAAATAAAATTTGGACACAATGTTGTTAACCATAAGAATGATCGCCGACGAGTTTGATTTTCGAACTGATCGGATAAGAAAGTTATGAGTTATTTGCCCTGGAATGTGACACAATTGCCACTTTTAACTTTATATTTTACTCTAATAACCACAAATATTCACCAATCAAAAGAAAACTTTGACACAATGTTTGTGAACATAAAATCTCAAATGAGTTCTAATTTAGGTCTGATCGGATAAAAAAAGTCTAAGAGTTATGTGCCCTTGAATTTTACAAAATTGCCGTTTTCAACTTTGTTTTTACCCTAACAACCACAATTATTGACCAATTATGATGAAACTTGGACATAGTACATGTATTGGTTACCGTAAGATCTTGGATATTTTTGAATGTCAGCATAATTGGACAGGAAGTTAGTGAGTTATCTGCCCGTAGATTTTAAAAAAATGTCATTTTTGACTTTGTTTTTACACCAACAACCACAAATATTGACCTATTAAGAAAAACTTGGACACAAGTTTCGTGACCATAAGTTTGTTTTCAGTCTTATGGTAAAAAATATTAATGAATTCAAACAAGACTGGCTTGTACCATTTTGGTTCAGGTGAGCGATTAAGGACCATCATGGTCCTCTTGTTAAAAGCTTTATTTTAGAGTTTGGACAAAAAGGACATCAACATATAGGAAGCTGGTAATAGTTCTGCGATCAGGATACGATAATAATTTTTGATGAATCTAACATAAATTGATACCGAATGTCATATTTTCTCTACTTCTGCGACAACAACACGTGCAGTACGGGTATTGAGCGAAAGGTGTATCGCAAAAACTTACATAGTCTCGCTCGTCTCTAATCTGTTTATAAATGTTCTACTTATTAATGCCAGGCCTGGCATTCGAAAGAAGAACGTGCTATGTGAGACTCTTGCATTTTGATATCTGCCACCTCCTTCTGTCCGAGCAGATCCTGTTCTGTCTCTTTTCAATGAGGGGCGCCCTCCTTTTATATACTCTCGAACCATCCATTAGTTCCGTAATTGTTCGGGTGCGTCTGGAAAAAAGAAATGTCTTTTTATACCCCACAAAACGAATGTTTTAATTGGGGTTATACTAGAATAAGCCTGTCTGTCCATCCGTCTCTGTATAGAAAACTTGTCCAGAGCATATCTCTGAAGTTAAAGTAGCTCTGTTCAAGAAAATTAATGGGTAGATAGATCTCGCTAAGTAGAAATGCAGTATTCAAGGAGCATAAAACTGCCTTGCTTATTTTGTGAGTTTATTTTCCTTTGTTTTGACAAAAAAACGGTTGTCCGGATGTGGTTTTGTCATTATTTCGACCAATGAATCTTAAAAATAGAGGCTTGTTGTGAACGTTTATTGGATGTTTGTCAGTCAAACCTGTCCAATACCAATAAATTAGCCTGTTTGTTTTCAAACGAATTATTGAAATATATTGAATGTGGTGTCCGAAGAAAATCTTCAAAAATCAGAAGGTTCCCCGCAACTTTTTAGTTCACCTGAGCACAAGGTGCTCCAGTGAGCTATCGTGATCACCTTTCGTCCGCCAATAATCTCTTTAAATGATCTCCTAAACTACGTGGCCAATTTCAACATAACTTGAGAGGAATGTTCCTATGGTAATCTAAAATAATTGGAATTTATAAAAGACTAAAGTTGCCTTGGCAACAGAAAAGGAGACAATTGACTAAATCTTAATATCTTTGAACGACATCACCAAATCTACTTTGCCAATTCCAACCAAACTTGGCAGAAATATTTCTTATGTGGTTCCTACTAAAAATTGCTAAAAGAATGAAAAACTCTAGTTGCCATGGCAACAGAAAAGGAGAAATCACAATTATTAGTCCCCCACCGGTTACCGGTTGGGGGTCTATTATCTATATGTTTGCTCGATTCCGTCCGTCTGTCCGTCACACTTGTGTGTTAGCAACTTCAAACTTGGTACACTTATAGATCTCATTGCATGTTAGGGGCAGCAAGTCATGACGGATATGCGCTTTGCTGTACGAGATATTGCAATTAAGTTGTATCTTTAGGGTCATGTGGTTTACGGTATAATTACAGGAGTTTAATAATTATGTCTAAAGTTTCCAGTCGTTTGGCTCCTTGTCTTCTAGAATTTAACAAGCAGAAGCACTCCAACTTAATGTGTAATTAAAATAGAAGATCCATAATTAGCACCAAAGAGCAAGCGGCAAAATTTGAAAAATGCCAGTAATTCCTAAACTGTGTTATATTTCCATTCCAAATATAAACATAAGCAATTTGTACGGTCTAGAATTTTGAATTCATGCATTACTGATGGAACAAAAATTTGACAAAAATGTTCAAAATTACCTCCCTTGCATATGAATATATTGTAAAATTACATTCGTTAATTATTTTCTTCTTGAAATCCGGCACGGTGAATCAACTTATGTGAAGTGTATTTACAAGTGTGTGTAATTTGGTGCATTTCGTATGGCTAGAAAGTGGTGTTTTTCATTATGGGTCTTCTACCTTAACATAAAATTCTTCGGTAATTCGGGTCGAAAAACATGGTATCATGTTTGACCTTGTTTTTGTAAGTTTACAAAAGTGAAGTAGAAGACAGCACTGGACGTGTACTGTTTTTAACCTGTCTATAGATTTCGGGACTTCTTGTATATATGATGTGTAGGCATAAATTGAGGAATTTATTGCTTCAACTTCGTCCATAAGCGGAACATAAGCAATCTGGAACTGGCTAAATGAGAGCCCAATTCACAGGAGTATTTGTCAATAACCTAGTGATGACAGCTTTGGTCCATCATATACCGGGAAAGAGTGAATACCGGATGTTTTGTAGCTCCAATGCGCATGCGTACGATCAAATCGCGGAACTCGAATTTGCAACTGGTCATACGAAGTTTGGTAATACGGTGTTAAGGACAGATCCTCCATTTATTTCCCACGGTAAGAATTTTTTAATTTTTCTGTACTGATATTTAAATATATGAGAAGTAAAAAAAATGACTTAAAAACTATAGGTCACCAAGTGAACTAAAAAGTTATTGAATTTCAAGGGAGACTACTCTTGTCTAAAATTGCAAAAATGAGGTGTCACTTAAATACCCACAAAAAAGGTGTTCGAAATGACTAGGATTACATAAATAAGTCTTTATTGTGTTCAATATGTTTTATTCTATCTAAATGAGTATCAATTTCGGAAAATTTAGTGATGATTTTGAAATTTTTAGTAAAACATTCTTTCAAAAGTAGCTGAAATTGCTCTTTTTTCACAACGTTTCTGATAATAAAAAATATTCCAGCGGTAAGAATTTTTTTCTTTTTTGGTATAGACATAGTGCTTGGTCATACCTACAAAAACAAAAAAAAGAAAAATATATCAAACCAAGCGTTTTTCTTAGTTATAAGTAAAATTTGGTTTACTTTTTACAGCTCTGTCCGAAATTGTTTCACTACTTTTATCCATTTTCTTCCTTATTACCAGCTTTAGATAACAAAACGTGTCATCTTTTGTGTCCATCTGAAGCGGACTATCTCATAAAGACACCACGTTGCTTTTGATGCTCCGTTTCCTATCGCTAACGCCACATTTTGAACGCGTAACAGAAAGCAAAATGTACCATCCGAGTACTATTACACTTTAATTGACCAAACAGAGAAAATTGAAATAACCGAAAAGGGTCTTGTCATTTATCAACCAAATATTAACTAAATGTAAGAAATACATTTGCTGAAAAGAGCCAATTACTGAAACAGCTTTATTTAGTTATTTAGGATATGCGCAGTAAGTTGCGCAGTAACAACTGGAGGATCTGTCCTTAAGAAATGTACGACATCGTGATCTCGAACGAAACGCTTTTTATATGCCGCTGGAGGCGGTCGTATATTGGCATCATCTTCTCCGTCCGTCCGTCCACTTTTCTTGTCAACGCCACTCCTCCTTAGTTTCTAGCTGAATGCATGGATCAAGGCGTTAGACCAAGACACAGGAACATTGGAAAACAAGGAATGCATGGTGAGTTGGTAATAAAAAGAATCCAAAATTCAGATTGATAGATAACGAGAAAGATGACATGATTGATGCTTGCTGTAACTGAATAGTGGTGGTTCATTCACATCTAAGGAATTATGTCAAACATAAAGAGTCTACATAATAATTACAAGACTTATTCCGTTCATTATTATGTAGGTCAAAATTTCGAAACATACAACCTGCCTACATAGTAACACAACTACGTGAGGAAATAGGCTGTGCGTTGACCTCGAAATATCCGACATAAAAGCAATGTTTTTGTTTCAGTCATGGACGAGGACGAACATGAGACTGGAGAAAGGACTATATATCTAACGTATAAGGAGGAGTAGGATTACTTTGACCTAATATTACGAGATGGTAATTATCTTATTTCAAAACATTATACTGCAAAAATAGTGAATTTCAAAGAAACTATATAAAATTGAACCAAGTAGAAATGCTATCAGTTTTTTGAAGTTAATATTTATAAGCGAAAAATATGCCTTTAAAGTTGAGTCAGAAATGGCAAATTCTACACTCCTCAAAGGTTCTAATTGACCACTTTTTAGACTCGTTTTACTAGAAATGGACTGAAACATAAGAACTGAAATTTTGACAGTTGTTTATCTATTTGATAAAGATTTCGAATGACTAAATTATAACGTCGATTGTTTGTTTTGCATAAGTTATTGGTGAAAAACGCTTTTTGGTCAAACTTGCACGAAAAACACGTGCGCTATTCAAAACTCGAAAATGTTAGATACATCATGTCCTAAACAGCCTAGAACACAGAAAAAACAGACAACATTACCAAAACCAAGTAACGCGGCTATGCTAGAGAACTTGCAATGATCGAATTTGGCAGGTCAGTTATAGGGGTATGTTGTCAATAATTTATTTAACCATTCTTTAGTTAACAGAACACAAGTAATCTTCTATTATGGTTTCTGGTGCATTTGACAACAATTTTCACGTTGTTAGAGTTTTCAGTCCTCCCAATTCTGCCTAAAAAGGGCTGTTCTAGGAATTTCCAAGAACAGGAAGTAAATATGTAAGAATGACGCTTACAAAGCAGATTATCATCGGCTACGCTTTCGGCGCTTTAGATTGTTAGACTCAACTGTAATCTACATGAAAAACGTTATCAGCGCAATTTGTACGACCGGGGAAAAAATTACCCATTTTCCAGCCATTTCCAGGCATATCTGGAAATCATTCTTGTCAACAATGTCATTCCTGTGTCATTAATAATCGCCGCGTATTGGCATCAAACCACATTCGACGCATTCATTTACATTTACAGGTTAGATTTTAACCCCCATAATTGGTTTGATTAAAGATAATTCAGACAACCATTTGTAACGCAACATTTTGGTCGATCTGTATCATGTTGTTACTCATGAATGGAGAAAAATATCAAGGAAATACACTCTTGTCTGTGAAATAATCATTAGAAAGCAATGACAAGTCATAATGAATTTTTCCTGGAGAAAATAAGTCATTTGCCTCTGTTTGTGACTTTTCATTTATAGGGGTGTTTATCTGATGTCATTGTTTTGATAATGTTTCGTTATAAGAAGCTATTGAGATTTTGTGTAAATGATGATAAATGAATATGTTAGCTTGTGATATTAAAATGATTATGTTTACTTCCCAAAATATGACGTGGCCAATTAGAACTTTTGAGTAGTGTATATAAATCTGAACTGTTGTCCATAACAATCGGTTTAATATTGGCCCAAAAATATATATTTATCGTGAACGGTTCAATATTTTGGCTTAAAATTTTCAGGATTTTCATAAGAAAATATGCTCTCTCAGATAGAATAAAAGTAAAATTTATGTAAAAATAATCGCAAAATTTCACTTTAACAATTATGTGTTTTTGTGTGTTCCAAATTGTTTTCATCTTAGAACTTGCTTCTGTCGCGTACACGAGTCAAACGGCTTCAGAGCACCAGATAAGGTGCGTTTTAGCGTAAAAACGCATAAAAAATAACACAATACGCATTGAAAAATATTTTTTGGGGTAAAAAAAAACGCATTGCAAAAACTAGATCAGCATTACCAAAAATTACTGAGCGTAAAAATTAATATTGTACAAATGGAACATTATTCCGCAATTCAAAAATTCTAAATTAATCGAACAAGGCAGCCTTTGGTTCCCGTGTTCTCAGAACTATAGTAATAACGAACCGGGCCCAAACTGATTTTCCTTCCCGAATTTCTGAATCAAACGCGGATTTTTCTTGTGGTTCCCTGCATTTCGGCGTTCATATGGTAGTTATAGTGTAATACAGGATTAAAGTTTCCCGGCAAAATTCTCTGCGATCAAGAAGAGATAACAGAAACCAGATACGGCGAGTTGATTTCTTCAATAGATCGGAGGCATCTAATGAATCAATCGTCCGCCAAATCCATTTTGATGCGATCACCACGATCTTTGTAAGATATGACAAATTTGCAGAAAAACATGCCTTCGATTCTGTGTCTGAAAAAACTGTCCAGAGTAAGAAATTAAAATATTCACGGCTTCATATTGTCAGAGATGGACCGAAACGGTGACTGAAATGTTCTCTTTGTGCTGAACAGCAGGTAAGGAGTATTTGGGCAGAAAACGGGTCCCCAAAAGTCCAAATAAACAGCATCAAGTGTCACAAATTCAATGAGTCAAAAGTGAAATCTGTTTTGGTTTTAATTTCAGCATTATAAAATTCTAAATCAGCATTGACAAAAATTTTAGGGGGTAAAAACCCTTTAGGCTCAAAAATTATCTAGAGCTGTGGGCTTGATGTAGAAACTAAAGTCAATTGATTGGGTCATTAAAGGCGTCCCACCACATTCTTTTAACGAGAATGTTCATAAGAGGATACATAGAATAATTGGTTAATGTCTGTAGATTGAAAAAATATTCGGCGCGGCTTCGGAAATTTATTGGCTCACCTACGGCTCACTGGATAAAAATTTCTCCGCCTTGCCGGATATTTATTCATCTACAGACAGTAAACATCTATTCTCTATGTCTATTGTTCACAGTGGTAGATCATGTCACGCCACAGTTGCAGAAAACCTGCAATAGTACTAATAATATGTGACCGATCAAAATCAATTTTAAGCAGAGAAGTTGGAAATAAGTCAGGAACTAGATGAACATAAAAGACTATTCAACTATAGACTATAAAACGTTATTGACAACTAATAGAATCTTCAGCTGGTCATCAATAACATTTTATTAGGCGGGGGGCCAGTGGGGCCTACCATACACCCCCCTAGACTTTTTGTCACTGGTGCCAAATTGTTCCTTAGGTCCTACTTGTTGAAAATCAGAGGTGCCCCCAAGAAAAAACTCATTCCCGCTATATGAAACAGCACCGTTTCCATGGCAACCCTTATGCGCTTTTGAGAAAATGACAGTAGTTGAAAAAACACCAATATCTCTGCTTACAGATATAGTAGATCAGTACTTTTGGTATCAAAATGAAGCTTAGACATTGTTCTTGAATTTGGTATGTGATGAAATTTTCGTCGTTTTTTTAAAATATGATACAAAAATAAGCTATTACTCACTTAGTTTGTTGGTTACATTAACAATTTTGGTATCAAATTGAAGCCTAGACATCCCTCCTTAATATACATCAGTCAAATAAGATATTTTTTGCATGCATGATTTTTAGTGATTTTTTTAGATTTTGCCGAAAAATTCGCATATTTATGAATATTTGATATATGTAGTTCTTTCAAGCCTTATAGAAGGACTTACTCACTTTGTATATGTAAAACTTCATTCACAAAATAGAATTAGGCATTTTCATGTCATTTTACTGAATCAGCGTGCATTAAATCATATTCTAGGGTGCGGTTTCCATGGCAACATATCTTGAAAAAGGGGTTTAGAGGGTATTATAGGAGAAAGAGCTTTTGTTCACTAAGTCCTGGATGTAGACTGACAATTAATGTTTTAGATTGATGTTTAGACATCCATCTTTACTTTTTAGAATAGTTATGCAAATTAGCTAATTTAAATATGCATTATAATGAAGAATTAATTAGAATAATCGATTTAATTAACATAATTTTTCGCAAGTGCAGCTGGAAAATCAGATGTAGCTCTCATAGTTCTGAATATATATTAACACTTTTGGTATCAAAATAAAGCCTGGTCATTTCTCTTTATTTTCCAACGCAGTAATGCAAATTAGCTAATTTGCATATATATGATTTTAAAGATTTAATTAGTATTTTTCATGATTTTTTTGCAATTTCTATTAAAGGGACATTTCATTCCAATTTCATTTTTTTAAAGTATGTCTTGATGTCAAGACTGGTTATTCTAATGAGTATAAATACTATTGATTTTTGGAAGTTGTTGCCAATAAGCGAGAAACACGCATTTAAAGTTGAGATACAATCGATAAATTGCATATAAATCCGAACTGTTGTCCACAACAATTTGTTCAATTTTAACACAAAAATATAAATTTCTCGTAAACGGCGCAATATTTTGGCTCGAAACTTTCAGAATTTTCATAAAGAAATATGCTCTTTCAGATAAAAATAAAAGTAAAATTTATGACAAAAAAATCTGAAATGTCACTTTAAGAATAAAACAGAAATATAAGCTTTAGCTAATTAAGTTGGTGGTGTACAGTTACAATTTGGATATCAAAATGAAGTTTAGACATTCATCATGGTTTTCAGTGATGCAAATTAGCTTATTTGCATATGCACAATTTTTAATACTTTTTTAATATAATTTTAGTAAAGAAATATCTCAAATTTGGGAATACATGTATTTGATACATACAGTGATTTCAAGCTGTATGGATGGACTAAAACATATTTTATGTAACACTTCATGTTCACCACATAATTTTTTTTCATTTTAAGGCTGTTTTACAAAATCAGTTTGAATAACAATATGCAAGAAGGTCCATAGAAACATAATAATATCTTCCTTAAAACAGTTAAGAGGGCAGGAGAAATAGCTTATACTCTCCAAGTCCTGGGTGCAGATTCTCTATATGGGTATCAAAATAAAGCTTAGACACCCATCTTTATTGTTTTGATCGCTTATGCAGATTAGTTAACTTGCATAAGCTATCTTGCAAAGGAGTTTGAATAATGATATACAATACAATTATCTTCTATTTGTTAATACTTATGAGATATATAGCAAATTCGACTTTGTCGAAGGACTTCATCATGCTATATTTTGATATCAAATATTCTGGAATTAATAGTTTGTAACCCTTTTATGTTTGAGTGCCTTTCGGTCTGGCTGTATGATTTATTTAGAAAAAGAAAGTGTTTGAAAAAAAGACGAATTCTGATTAATGTGGGTTTGGCTTTGATTTACCCAAAAGAGGAGAGCATGGATGACATTGAATTATCACAATCCAGTATGCAACTTGACATGAACATTTGATTACGAAACCTAAAGTGCAAGCCAACTATCTAGTGATAGAAGGCAACTGGAGGGGTGTTGAAAGATATTAGGGGGTGACTTCTCTCGCCTTAGCAAACAAAAAATGGGAAAAGAGACTATTTTCTTGTCACAAGGAAGTAACCTCAATATATACTCTCCATACAAACATGATCCATAAGTAACATAATAGACCTGAACCAAAATTCTAATAGACCTGAACCGAAATTCCATGTACATCTTATCACATTGTTTTCTTTCAATAACAAGTTACCAGTCCTTGCGACCCTCAAAGGTTCAATAAGATAAGATAGAACAGATACAGGTAGGCTAAAAAAAGCATATATTTAGTACAAAAGCTTTGGTAAGAGCATTCCGGTCTTTAATGAGAAAGGCTTTGGAGAAAATAATAACAATCTTTGCCACTCCTACCAAACAGGAGACAAAATATACTCAAACTATGTCAGAAGTGACATGATTAACGCAAACGAGACCTTTCCAAACCTAACCTAAAACGCCTGAAGCGAAATGACACCACAATAATTATTCAGATCAGCAACATACAACCACAGGATATCTCCAATACAAGCTCAAGCGAGCTACGCAAACAGCATGGTCTTGAAGCCTTAGAAACCACTCTTGAGGGAAAGGAGGATAAGATGGTATGGACATGCTAAGAGATCCCATTGGGCAATAAAACAGAGTACAACATGCAGGTCACAGGTACGCGCAGATGGGGGGGGGGGACTTAGATGAAATGGAAGCAACTCTCAGAGAGGGGTCTTATAGAAAGAAATATACCACCCATATGAAAAGAACAATTGGATTGATGTATTGATTGATTGTGGTTTAACACCACTTGAACTTCTATAGTCAAATCATAGCAGCTGGAGCACCTTTGCATGGATTTCAGATATTTCTTTCCACCAGTACTACCACAATATCGAATCGAAGCCTCAAACTGCTTTCTCACAAAGATGATCAGCACCCATTGGTGAGAGACAAATGTCAGAATATGAATTGGCCAAGCAGGGATTCTAACTCAAGACCCTTGAATTGATAGCCTCGGTCGTTAGCGACTGAGCTATCTCGGCTATGCAAAGTAAATGGAAGAAGGGAGTGAGAACAGCCATACATGTGCAGCAGGACAGCAAGCTGGAAGGCAGCACATTGAAGTGGTCAGTGCTTCTACACCTGCGAGTTAAATACGAAACTTGGAAATGAGTGAGTGATTTTATGTGCAGAGACAAAACTGATGCTTTCAGGAATCTTATAAATCGTCAAGACTTTGACTTTTTTCAAGGAACAATGGATTATGTATACAGTTGGGGAAGTCATCCTTTGTGAAAAGAGAAGACAATCGGGTGTATGAGGCAGGAGAATTGGCACCTTTAACTTATTTTTCCGTCTCGACCATCAAACTATATCTTATAAAAGATATTAGAGATCATAGATTAATCATAGAGTTTCATATTTTTAGAGAGAAGGGGATCGAACGGCCAAGTAATGGTCTGAGTAGGACTATGATGCAGCTCAGATGAATGGAGATTCCTTACCTTAAATGAAAGAAGGGATGAGGATAATAGGTTCTAGAGAGATGACAGTGTCTGACAATGTAAAGAAGCAGATTTTTCTGAGACTATTGTTAAGTTAGTAGACGGTGAAGACTATGAGTATGACAATTGCTTAGTCAAAAAGTAGTCATTTGAATCACAGTACCTATAAAAGATGACTACTGATCTGAAAGAACCCAATCAAAGTCCTACTCGCTGGGGTTGCATTCAAAACCTGGACAAGAAATCACGAATAGTTGAAATATTGCAGCAAAATTGAAAGAGAAGACAGCATTATGAGTGTTGTAACTGAGACTGAATATGCTTTTAGTCTTAGACAGAGGATAAATTTCATAAAAGACATACAAATTCAGATTAAGAGGGGCAAGAAGTTGAAGTCTGGCCAACATTTGAGAGAAAGCCAGGATTACGAGGTTCATGATATTGTAATGTATCACTTTGACATCTGCACTTCATGGATTTGAGACATAAACGATTAATTGTAGGCATCATACGGGAAAGCAATATCGGGTAATCACTTTGCACGAGAAGAACACATTCAATATTCTTCTAACGAGAAACCCTATCAAACACAGAAAAAAGACTGAAAGGTTTTATTAAATAAATTAAAGATATTCTTTCATTGTCCCATTATTCTTTCCTTCAAAAAAGAAAAAATGCACAATTTCCATTTTACAGGATGCAACACTGTTGTATCAATGCAGGACCTTAGGGGAATTGTTTGAACCTTGATTTATGACCTTCACATTCATACCATTTATTTTGGCGCTAAATGATGAGTGTTTGCGAGATGTACCTACTAAATTTATGCAAAATAATATAAATAGATTAATATACGAACTATTAATACTTGACTTTAGAGCTGCATGATATATTCAATATAATCAAGTCATTTGACTGAAAGGTTTTATTAAATAAATTAAAGATATTCTTTCATTGTCCCATTATTCTTTCCTTCAAAAAAGAAAAAATGCACAATTTCCATTTTACAGGATGCAACACTGTTGTATCAATGCAGGACCTTAGGGGAATTGTTTGAACCTTGATTTATGACCTTCACATTCATACCATTTATTTTGGCGCTAAATGATGAGTGTTTGCGAGATGTACCTACTAAATTTATGCAAAATAATATAAATAGATTAATATACGAACTATTAATACTTGACTTTAGAGCTGCATGATATATTCAATATAATCAAGTCATTCAACAATTTGAATCTTAAATTCATTATTTATCTTAGGAAGTATTCACAAATTAAAGTCAATTTCGTTAACAAGGGTCAAAATTAATTGTTTAAATTCATATGAAATATACCTAATGCAAGTTAGCTTATATGCATACATGCTAAAATGAAGATAGATAGACTTTATTTTGATACCCAAATTGTAAGTCTACACCAAGAACTTGGTGAGTTATAGCTTTTTCTTTTGCTACACCTAACTGCTTTTAAATAAAAAGAAAATATGTTTCCGTGGAAACGACACCTTCTTGCATATCCAGGCCTAATGCAAAACTATTGTAAATGCATTTTTGAGAATTTTCCTTTTTATAATTTTCTGAAGCCTAAGAAAGAATACAATTTATGTGTACTAATATTGGGTTTCAAATCTGTATAATTGAAAAGTTATTTAGAATTAAAAAAATGTTTTAAATGTTTAATTTCAAGAAACTTATTATTTTTCCCCTCTCCAGTAAATTTTTACAAAACATAGTTACAATAGTTTTGCACTAAGCCCTCGGTATTGTAATTCAAACTAAGTCTGTAAAAAAGCCTCAAAATGCTTAATTATTTTGTTGTCATGTAATGTTACATAAATATGATATAGTCTTTCCATACAGTTTGAAAACGCTGTGTGTATTATATATTCCCTAATTGGTGAAATATTTATAAATATTTTTTTAAAGAAATGTGCATATGCAAATAAGCTAATTTGCATCACTGAAAACCATGATGAATGTCTAGGCTTCATTTTGATATCAAAATTGTAACTGTACACCACCAACTTAATTAGCTAAAGGTTATTTTTCTGTTTTATTCTTGATAGAAATTGCAACAAAATCAAGAAAAATACTAATTAAATCTTTAAAATCATACATATGCAAATTAACTAATTTGCATTACTGCGTTGGAAGATAAAGAGAAATGTCCAGGCTTTATTTTGGTACCAAAAGTGTTAATATATATTCAGAACTATGAGAGCTACATCTGATTTTCCAGCTGCACTTGCGAAAAATGATGTTAATCAAATCGATTATACTAATTAATTCTTCATTATAATGCATATGCAAATTAGCTAATTTGCATAACTATTCTAAAAAGTAAAGATGGATGTCTAAACATCAGTCTAAAACATTAATTGTCAGTCTACATCCAGGACTTAGTGAACAAAAGCTCTTTCTCCTATAATACCCTCTAAACCCCTTTTTCAAGATATGTTGCCATGGAAACCGCACCCAAGAATATGATTTAATGCACGCTGATTCAGTAAAATGACATTAAAATGCCTAATTCTATTTTGAGAATGAAGTTTAACATATACAAAGTGGGTAAGTCCTTCTATAAGGCTTGAAAGAACTACATATATCAAATATTCATAAATATGCGAATTTTTCGGCAAAATCTAAAAAAATCACTAAAAATCATGCATGCAAAAAATATCTTATTTGACTGATGTATATTAAGGAGGGATGTCTAGGCTTCAATTTGATACCAAAATTGTTAATGTAACCAACAAACTAAGTGAGTAATAGCTTATTTTTGTATCATATTTTAAAAAAACGACGAAAATTTCATCATTTTTTTTAATTAAATCTTAAAAATAATACATATGCAAATTAGCTAATTTGCATATGCACATACCAAATTCAAGAACAATGTCTAAGCTTCATTTTGATACCAAAAGTACTGATCTACTATATCTGTAAGCAGAGATATTGATGTTTTTTCAACTACTGTCATTTTCTCAAAAGCGCATAAGGGTTGCCATGGAAACGGTGCTGTTTCATATAGCGGGAATGAGTTTTTTCTTAGGGGCACCTCTGATTTTCAACAAGTAGGACCTAAGGAACAATTTGGCACCAGTGACAAAAAGTCTAGGGGGGGGGGGGGTGCATGGTAGGCCCCACTGCCCCCCCGCCTATATCCTCTTTTAAAAAACCATGTATATTCAGCAATCATTGGTGTTTCCCCGCCTCCACTGCTTCAACCCGAATTCAGATCGGTCATATATTAAGAGAATTATTTAAAAATTTAGAAAATGTTGTGTCATATGATTTTCCACCGTCTTATTTTGTAAAATCATCTTTCTAAGACCAACAATTTAGTATGATACCTCATCTCTTATTATTAAGCCAACTTTTCAAACATTAACATTGCATAATAGGCCTGTCCCACCTAACTGAATTTTTACACCGAATGCGTACCGAACTTAATTCGGTGTATTCGTTAAAGGTTCGTTCCACAAACGGTTTATGTTCGGTATGTTTACGGTGCCATTCGGTGCTTTTCGTCGACATTACGCGGTGTTCGCAGACACCTATAAAAGTTTTTGAGCATGCACAAAATTTTTCAACGAATGCAGCGAATCAAAATTTCGGAATGAGTTCGGTAATTGTTCGCAGAGGGATCGGTAGGCTTGCGTCTGGCATTCGTTACTTTCATTTTGGTGTCGGTAATAGTTCGCAGACGAATTCCTGTTCGGTATGTTCGTTATGATCTCACCGAATGACTAGCGTTTGCACTCCGATGAAGGTGCGTTTATTTACCGATCTGGCCGAAAAGGTTAACGAACCGCTAACGAAACACACCGATCCTGACGATGCCATTCCGAATATGACGTTATATTCGTTACTCAAACGGTAGGGGGTTCGTTGATGTTTGGGAACGGATTGGGGAATATTTCTGAGAAACATCGTTGGCTGTTCGACACTTTCGCTACAAATTCGCTACGTCTTCGGTGTATGGTCGGTACACAATCGTTGAAAACCAAAGTTCACCAATTAAATGACAACGAACACGGCGAGTTTCGCACTTGACATTCGGTAAGAATTCGCTACGAATGTTCGGTTAGGTGGGACAGGCCTATTAGCAAGAAGATTAAATAGAATAGGCCTTAGTAAGTAAGTAGCGTAAACTCTCATCTGCTATTACAGTCAAATAAATTCAAAGTCAACATGTAAAAATTCAAAATTCTATTGGAGTGTGGGTGTATATAGCTTTTTAATCCATTAATTTGTTTGTTTTTAGCTCACCTGAGCACGAAGTGCTCAAGGTGAGCTATTGTGGTCGCTTTTTGTCCGTCGGCGTCCGTCTGTCTGTCTGTCCGTCTTTTCACATTTTGTTGTAACCACTCTAGCACCTACAAATATTGACAAATCTTAACCAAACTTGGCCAAAACATGTATGACCATAAGTTCTCGGATGACTTCGATTTTGAGTCAGATCGGATTAGGAAGTCCGGAGTTACGCGCCCTTGAATATCAAAAATAGCTAGTTTTGACTTTATTACCACTCTAGAAACTACAAATATTGACCGATCTTAACCAAACTTAGTCAAAACATGTATGATTATAAGTTCTTGGATGAGTTCGATTTTGGGTCAGATCGGATCAGGTAGTCCGGAGTTATGCGCCCTTGAATATCAAAAATAGCTAGTTTTGACTTTGTTACCACTCTAGCATCTACAAATATTGACCAATCTTAACCAAACTTGGTCAAAACATGTATGACAATAAGTTATTGGATGAGGTCAATTTTGGGTCAGATCGGATTAGGAAGTCCAGAGTTATGCGCCCTTGAATATCAAAAATCGCTAGTTTTGACATTGTTACCACTCTAGCGTCTACAGATATTGACCGATCTTGACCAAACTTGGTCAAAACATGTATGACAATAAGCTCTTGGACGAGTTTGATTTTGGGTCAGATCAGGAAGTCCGGAGTTATGCGCCCTTGGATATCAAAAATAGCTAGTTTCGACTTTGTTACCACTCTAGCATCTACAAATATTGACCAATCAACACAAAACTTGGCTAGAATGTTGGTAACCATACAATAATGAATGAGTTCGATTTTCAGTGTCATCGAAGAAGGAAGTCCGGAGTTATGTGCCCTTGCATTTGACAAATTTGCCGTTTTCGACTTTGTTTACACTTTAACATCTACATTTATTGACCAATCAAGACAAAAAATGTCAACAATGTTGCTAACTATAAGCTGCTGAATGAGTTAAATTTTATTTTCAGCTTGATCGGACCAGAAAAACCAGAGTTATTGGCCCTTGAATTTCACAAAATTGTCATTTTCAACTTTATTTTCACTTCAAAAAACACAAATATTGACCAATCAAGACTAAACTTGGTCACAATGTTGGTGACCATGAGATCTTATATGATTTCATTTTTCATATTGATCGGACTAAAAAAAAGCCAGAGTTGTGTGCCCTTGATGGTGACAATATTGCTAATTTTGTTTCTAATTTCACTCAAACAGCAATAAATATTGACCAATCAAAAAAACAACTAGGACATAAGGTTGGTGTATAAAGGTCTTAGAGATACCCTGCCAGTAATACCCGAAAGGGGAGTTGGGCAGTATATATAGATAGATAGATAGATAGATAGATAGATAGATAGATAGATAGATAGATAGATAATATCTTTATCAGAACAGAGTTATGTGCCCTGGATTATGACAAAATTGATGTTTTTTATCGACTTGGTTTTCACTTTAACAGCCACAAATATTGATCATTAAAGATTAAGAATGCTGTTTTCAGCTGGATCATAATCTCGCATCTTAAGTTTCGTGTTCTTGTCTTAGAGATACCTAGGTCATGTAAAAGATGGGTCTTGTTCTGCATGGAGAAAGTTTCAAACTTCTATCAGGTGAGCGATCCAGGGCCATCTTGGCCCTCTTGTTTTCATTCGTAGCAGCAAGGGCTTGTAGAAATTTTACGTCACGCTCTTGCATGTACTCCGTAAGTTCTTCCATCTGTGTGTGTTCTTCTTCTTTGGTTGACCGGAACCACTTTCCTCACTACCGTCTGCATCACATTCCAACAGATCTGTGCCAAGGCTCCCTTTGGTCACCACTGGTGTGAATGTTGGGTCATCTATCACGATGTCTGACATTAATTCTTGATAGACGAATGGTTTTGGAGTTTTATTACCCGTTTTGTTTCTCGGATACAAACTTCCTGTATGGTTTTTTTTTTTTTTTTTTTTTTTTTTTTTTTTTTTTTTTTTTCACAAGGTAGTACCTTTCTCTACACTGGTGGCTTGTGACATTTGCCATACACAAATTGTCCCAAATAATGCACCAAATGATGTTTTTGTTTTTCGCGGACTTGAATTTATTTTCTTTAATAGACACCAGTAGTATTTTGCGTCGGACACAGACCAGTAAAATGTAGTTCCATGAGATGAGGATGTTTCCTCATTCTTACGTTTTGCATTACTGTGCTCACTTTTGGGACTGCTTGTGTTTCCTCATCTTTTGCGCTGGTTGTGTTTCTGTTCTCATTAGCGCTGCTGTCGTTGATCGGCTGGTTTGTTGCTAGCTTTTTGTTGCACACATTTTCTATGTCAATGAATATAAGATCTGTGCCACAGTAATTGGGATAATGTTCTGTTAGGAATTTGGTGCTTAGGTCTTGATCTGCGAAGACAAACAATGAAACGTAGAAGTTTGGAAACCTTGAATATAACGGTGAATATAAGCAAATTAGTCGGTTCCGCGGACACCGATTTCCAAAATATTCATAGCGCTCCCGGACAGGATTTCTACGATTGACAACGAGTTCGAACTGATTTTCTGTGGTCTATAGATGGGACGTATTTTCTTATTAACATTCCTGTCTCGCTGACCCTGATTCAATCTCGATTTCGAAAGTGTCGAAATCGGCGCAAACTCGGCTGGCTTCGAGAGAGCCGTAGTACCCCGTGACTGAATCCGGCGTCAATTCTGGATGAAAATAATCCGGACAAAAATTGAAACTCGTGCAATTTTTTTCTGTCGATTTTGAAAAAGGTAATGGAATCTGTGCACCCCGTACTAAATCGTAGTTTTCCTCGTAACCCCCGCCCGCCGGTCCCTTTGAGCCTGATTTCGAAAATTACGAAATATGCTTGCTTCGAGAGAGTCGTAGTACATCTTGTACCAAATCAGTATCTATGAGCATTTTTCTCCCGATTTCGCAAATCATGGCGAAGTCGGCGCACCTCAGTGTACTTAGTACCCCGATTGCCGGGAAGTATAAAAAGGTGAATCAATTTTGAAAACAATTTAGTCGGTATTTAACCTTCGAAGAAAACATTACAATACAATGGGACCAAAAAGGGGAAACCAGAATTAAAAGCAACTACCAGCTTCGAAAGATACCCCCGAGGAATATTTGGTCAACCAATCTGATCCGGATCTTGTCCATGAAATAGAACATGTCCTGGATACATGTCGTTAAGAAGATGAAACCCTACAAACTCGGTGATCTCACGTAAGATGAGGAGACGATACAGGTCCAATCAAATTGAAGGTTGTCACAGACAAAACTTCAACTTTTCTACATTTCTAGGTTATTATTTTGGTAGAAAACTGCAAGTTTGTCACGATTTTTTCGACTTTTCGTGTTTTATACATGTAGAAAAGTGGATGGCGGAAACGGTATTCCGTACTTAACGATCATGTTTTTCTTAGCAGATCGTTATATTTTATTATCTAATCTGCTTATTGTTTGTCTGCCGTCGTGTTGGAGCAGCAATTATCGTTCAGGTTAGGAATCCTTTTTCAGTCACAGAGAAATCATGAGTGGACATACCAGGCTTGAATTTTCTTTTGCATCGACTTAAAGCCGTATGTGCCGTCTGATAAAAGGTCCACTTCTTCTAAAGTGCGACCGATGTCCATAGCAAGCCCCCACCCCACCTCGTTCTTCTTGTCCGTGTCGCGATAACTGGACAGTTGTTTGTTGTAAATTGTCCGGGCTTGGGTTGAAATAAAAGTAAGTATATGTCGACACTCCTGATCATGTTGATGATTTATTTTGTCGACAGCTTCGTAATTATACATGTATACTCGATAAAGGTACATTCCGTTTCAACCCGTCTTTATAAATCTACGAGGTAAAATAATGGGCGGGTCATGCAGTAGTGGGGGAGCTTATCCCAAAATACTTCACTTTATGATACAAGCACCAAATTTGGCACAAATGTTCCTCAGAGTGTACTATTTTCAAAACAAATGGTATCCATGATGAAAAACCAATATGGCAGCCATTTTTCAAAGATGGCCGCCATCTCTTGAGGTAAAAAAATCAGAAAAAATACTTCATTTCGAGATACAAGCACCAAATTTGGCACAAATGTTCCCCAGAATATACTCTTTTCAAAACATATGGTATCTAACATGAAAAAGCAAAATGGCTGCCAATTTCTAAGATGGCCGCCATCCCTATATGTAAAGAAAACCAAGAAAATCCTTCTTTTTGAAGAAACAAGCACAAAATTAAGCACATATGTTCATAAAAGTATACTATTTTCAAAACATATGGTATCCACCTTAAAAATCCAACATGGCTGCCACTTTCCAGAATGGCCGCCATCTTCATAGAAGGAAAAATCTGAAAAAAATCCTTATTTTTGAGATGCAATCACCAAATTTGACACAGATGTTTCTTAGAGTTAACTGCTTTCAAAAAGCAAGATATCCATAGGTGAAATCAACCTTGTGGCCATTTCCCAAGATGGCCACCATTTCTATACTCAAAATGTTGGAAAATATTTCTTTTCGTGATATAAGCACCTAATTTGTCACTCATGTTTCTCAGAGTATACCATTTTCAGATATATGGTTTCCACCAAGATAAAACAACCTCATGACGCCATTTTCCAAGATGACTGCCATCTCTGTAGATCACATATTGGTCAAAATAATTTCCTAGGTTACAAGCATTATTTTTTCAAGTTTTTGTGGATCAGTTATTCTTTGTGAAATATGATATCTTACATAGCCATATTTTTGTCATAACGTGATAAAGACTATGACTATTTATAGCAAAATTGTTCTTGTGCTCAATAACAAAATAATTTCCATTTGACGGACTAACTAGAATTCACTGTTAACCAAACAATTTTGTTAGTATTGCTGTTCTTGTGAAATTGTCTTGGTCAAAATTTTCACCATGGTGTATTAAAGAACTACTTGGCTACCATTTAAAAAAACAACATTCCTTTAATTTGTAATTGACGATTTAATACAAATAAAGTCACAATTATGTATCAACAACTTTTATAATATTAAGCTGCAACTTAGTGTCATTGTGATTATTTTGTAGATCTTTCAAATATTTGAACCTTTAAAAATTGTATACAGTTATCTCACAAATTTTGCAGCAGCTTTGTTAGTGTTTCATGGCAGATACTATGTACGGTATTTTGTAGAAAATATAATCTAAGAAACATGGGCTTGCATGACAAAATCAAAGACCACTATTTTGACTTTTGTAAAGGTGGACTTATTTGAAATCAACAAGATGTTTTGACTTTTCAGGTCGATACCATACATTTTGAAGAATGTATGCTCTACGAATTATATGTGACTATATATCAAAGTATACAGTAAGAAACATTTTGTGCGTGTACATTTTTATTAAGTGAAAGATTTGTCAAATATATCTAAAAAGGCCCAAAACTGTTTTACCTAAAATGCTAAGCGCTATTAATTCCCTATTGAACTGACAACAGGGTTTGTTGTTTATTTTCTATTTCAAAAATATGGAAAACTATAATATTATTCTATCGTCATTTGATGTTCATTCTTTCATAATTGTATTTAAAGCCTCTCAGCCCATTATATATTTTGTAGAGAATAACGATATATATTGAATACGTAGAACGAATAAGTTACTTCCTTTATATTGCAGAAACAATCTATATTTTGTATTTCATAGTTTGTAGTTTATGATTTGTCATGAAGAACCCATGTCTTAAATTTTATACTAAGACAACTATTTTGGTGGGAAGCAAACTTTTTACGATGACAAAGCTTGTTAAGAGATTACTTCTTGATGTTTCAATGACAATTTATTTAGGATTGAACACTATAAATTTGGTTATATTGAATTATAGTTTAATACTTGTATAGATGATAATCGAAATGGCCATCATATAGGCCTATTGAAATGTCAGCAGTTTTGTCTTCGCCGACAAGGATAGTATTCCATGAATAGGACCGCGCTATTAACGTTCAGAAACTTTTATGCGCATTGCAAAAAACAAAATGGTAACACATTTAGTTACAATCCTCTAAAAACACAAACATAACCAACAGCAAAAAACATAACTGACTTAACCCAAAGTAAACGTTACAACTGCTTTGCAATTGTTATCAAAGTCAGGTTATACATGATTTTTTTAAGAACTATGTTGTAATGAATGTCGGAATGAATAAGGCGAATTGAAAACTAGATTGTCTACATGTATATACATACCAAAGCCATTTTTCAAAAAAAAAATGGAAGCAAATTTCAATACCTCACATATGAAAACATATTTTACAAAGAACATCTACTCCACAAAAAACGTTTGTGTAAAAAATTTGTTTTTTACATCGAAAATCTTTTTTACCCATATTGAGATCTATATATAGATGGCAGCCACCTTTGAAAATGACAGCCATGTTGCTGTGTTTTCACAGTGGATACCATTATTTTTGAAAATGATACACTCTTAGGAACATGTGTGCCAAATTTAGTGCTTATATCACAAAAAGAAGAATTTTCCAATATGTTGAGTTACAGAAATGGTGGCCATCTTGTGAAATGGCCACAAGGTTGATTTCACTATGGATATCTTGCTTTTTGAAAGCAGTTAACTCTAAGAAACATCTGTGTCAAATTTGGTGGTTGTATCTCAAATATAACGATTTTTTCAGATTTTTTTCTTCTATGAAGATGGCGGCCATTCTGGAAAGTGGCAGCCATGTTGGATTTTAAAGGTGGATACCATATGTTTTGAAAATAGTATACTTTTATGAACATATGTGCTTAATTTTGTGCTTGTTTCTTCAAAAAGAAGGATTTTCTTGGTTTTCTTTACATATAGGGATGGCGGCCATCTTAGAAATTGGCAGCCATTTTGCTTTTTCATGTTGGATACCATATGTTTTGAAAAGAGTATATTCTGGGGAACATTTGTGCCAAATTTGGTGCTTGTATCTCGAAATGAAGTATTTTTTCTGGTGTTTTTTACCTCAAGAGATGGCGGCCATCTTGGAAAAATGGCCACCATATTGGTTTTTCATCATGGATACCATTTGTTTTGAAAATAGTACACTCTGATGAACATTCGTGCCAAATTTGGTGCTTGTATCACAAAGTGAAGTATTTTGCCACTTTTTGGACTTAAGCTCCCCCACTACAGGTAAATGGCATATAGTGCCTAAACGGTGTACGGAGTAAGGTCACTCAGAAAAGTCCTTCCGGTTCGTAGGATGCAAAAATAGTTCTGTAAAAAAAGGCCCCTTTTCTGGTGATGCCTTGCTGTCTGCATGAATGATTTTGAGATAAGGTTTTCATTGGATGCTTTTGAGTGACTTTTTTTCATTTTTGAGCCAGAACCCATCAATCTATTCAGGACTATTTTGTTTGTTTTGGTGCGGGAATACGCGCGGCCCCCATTGAAATTCAAGGGCTACTTATATTCGATAATCTAAGCGCAAACATGGTTCATTTATCGGTTAGTCCGACTTAAATTCTCGGACCCATGCTTTGTATCTATGATCTGTTAACCAACTTTTGTTGAACCCACACTTTTCCATACTGACTTTATTTCTTCGTAATTTCTTCACAGACAAGCAATTCAGTTATTGTTGATCCTTTCCTATCTATGTCTTTTTATGCTCCACCCCCAGCTGTGGAGGGGGATTAGAAATATCCCGGCTGCCGTGTCCTGTAGCAAATGGTAAGACCCCAAGCAAAGGACAGTGTGTCTGTAACGGACCCGCTTGTTGGCCGTGAGTGGATACTCGTAAGCCGGAAAAGGGGATCCTGGTCAGTTGAGGGAAGCCCAGGGCTCTCCAGCTTCCCAACACGCTGGCTTTGGCCTCGGCTTCGGTGTAAACGGGAGCTTAGATGGGCCCGGTCTAAGCAAACGGCTGGTCGCTTTAGACTGAGCATAGAATGTTATACAGACCTCATCCATGTTTTGTTACAATGTTATTGTGCATTTGTCACTCTTTGCATTGTCATTTTAGTATCGTAATGTTGCTCAAGTCTATATAGGCTCATGGGCTAATTGGGTTGATTAAATGTCTTGTTCGGAATTGATTTGCATGATGAATTTCTGTTCGCAGAGCTATATCATGTGTCTCTGTGCCGAATTGGTTAGTTGGTCGGCTTGAGTATACCATCTGAGTACCCCTGGCATGGGAAGCTGGATATCCGCTCCATTTCCATGTCCCCTCGTTGGACTCCGTGGTGGGTTGGGGGACTCAGATGATGAACTTTAAATCATTAACCATGGATTCTAAAACTTATAAACGGACACGCACTGAATTAGACTCGGACACGGATACTCGATCAGGACAGTTACATTTCCCAAGATTTCTTCTTATTGAATCAAAAGACGAAAGTAGACCGCTAAGTAAATTGTCACCTTTTGTAATAAATAAGTGCATTTTATCTTATGCCGGTGAGGCAAAATCTATCAAAAAGCTACGATCTGGAGCACTTTTAGTAGAAGTCGACCGAAAATCTCACTCGGACAATCTTTTGAAAATTAAGAAATTTTTTGACATTCCTGTTAAGTGCACGGAACACGCAACTTTAAACACCTCTAAGGGACTCATTCGCTGCCCTGACCTTCAGGGAGTGTCTGAGCAGGAAATTGTATCTGAACTCGAATCCCAACACGTCACGGCTGCACGGAGAATTTTTATTTTTAAAAATGGTGTAAAAAAATCAACAAACACGATTGTTCTCACATTCAACACGGCAATCCTCCCTAAAACTTTAAAAGTAGGATATCTAAAGGTGGCAGTGGACATGTACATTCCTAACCCCTTACAGTGTTTTCGTTGTTTTAAATATGGCCATCACGAGAACAATTGTCAGGATGATCAGCGTTGCCGTCGTTGTGGCGATCTGGCTGAATCCCATGACATTGACGAGTGCGAGAATTCTTTAGCATGTGTAAACTGCAAAGGTTCTCACTTGTCAACTTCACGTGAATGTCCGATTTGGAAAAGGAAAAGGACATCGTGATAGTTAAATGTAGAGAGGGACTCTCTTTTTTCGAAGCAAGAAAGATTGTCGAGACTCGCAATAATTTGACTTCATATGCCCAAGCTACCAAGGAAAACACCAATAAGAGTGACGATGAATGTAAGACCTGCAAGGGCTTGTTCGGGAAATTGTGTTTGCTCTTTCCAGAAAAGAAAGAGGAAATTGCAAAACTTTTCCCAACACAAAAATCTCTATCGCCTCCCTCATCTACAAATACAGACAAACCATCTACCAGCAGACCTATCGGGCCACAAGATAAGCAACCGACTGTACCTACACCATTAACTATGATTCTGACTCCAAGTCAAATACGCCTTCTACTGTCACTGCTTCAGTTGAACAAAATGTTCAAAATAAGAAGAAAAAACCTGTGATCTCGGATCGCCAGCCGAAAGGATCACAGGATCCTATCAAACAGTTCAACCGTTATCAGGGTCTTCAAGATGAAGACATGATGACGGATGAACCCTACATTGCGGATTCCAGTAAGAATAAGCAAGGTAGCAATATGATTAGATTAAATATTAAAAAATGAATAAATCAAAACTTCCATTACTCTGTGGTATTTTCTTAACATTATTATTCATCATGGCGAATACTATTATTCAATGGAATTGTCGAAGTATTAAATCCAATTTTGAAGAACTTAGTCTTTTAGTCTCTAAAGAAAAACCAGTAGCAGTTTGTTTACAAGAAACCTTCCTTAAAGATACAGACAAGTTTACCTTTAAATATCACTCTTGTTACTTTAAAAACTTTACGGGAAGTGACAGAGCATCAGGAGGTGTAGGTATCATTGTTAATAACAATGTTCCACATCGCCCTGTGCAGCTTGACACTACTTTACAGGCAGTTGCCGTAAGTGTTTCCCTCAACAAAACAGTAACCCTTTGTTCTATTTATCTTCCTCCTAGTTCTCCTGTTGACAACAGGAAACTAGATCGTCTTGTTGAACAGTTACCCAAGCCTTTTATTTTAATGGGAGATTTTAATTCCCACCATACGCTGTGGGGATGTTCAAACACAGACAACAAGGGCCATATTGTTGAAGACTTTATTTCAAAGCACGATCTTTCTCTTTTAAATGATAAGTCATCTACTTATCTACATCCTGCTACTGGTTCATATTCATCATTAGACTTGACAGTTTGCAGTCCTCAAGTTTTTCCAGATTTTACCTGGAAAGTTGATGACGACCTGCATGGCAGTGACCATTTTCCGATTCTTGTTTCGGAAATTGGGCCATCTGTACAGGAGCGACCACAAAGGTGGAAACTACATAAAGCAAACTGGGGCTTGTTCAAAACTGTATGTGAACAGTCCATTACACGTCAAGCTTTTGAAGATTGTGAGAATCCTGCAGAATTATTTACTTCTCTTTTATATTCATCTGCAGAAAAAGCAATTCCAAGAACTTCTAAAAACCCTAAACATCCAAATAAGCCATGGTTTAATGATGATTGCAAAAAGGCTGTAGCAAAGCAAAAGTCGGTTCTTAGAGAGTTTGATCTAAGGCCGACTAAGGAGAATCTTATAAAGTTTAAAGTTGCACGTGCGAGAGCACGGCGCACTATTAAACGCAGTAAACGTACGTCTTGGAGACAGTATGTATCTAGATTAAATTCTAGATCGTCTGTCAAAAAGACTTGGGATATGGTGCGGAAAATTGGTGGCAAGAACTCCTCACTCAGTGTTGGGCATTTTAATACTGACGAGGGCGTTGTTTCATCTAAGTCTGACATAGCAAATGTTTTAGCTGATACTTTTGCCAAAAAATCTTCCTCTTCCAATTATTCGCCTGAATTTCAAAAACATCAAGAACAAAAAGAAAAGAATAACTTGAATTTTAAATCCAAAAATACAGAACATTATAATAAAGAATTTACTCTAAAGGAGCTTAAAACAGCCCTTAAGAAATGCCACGATACTGCAGTTGGATGCGATGATATCCACTACCAGTTCTTGAAGCATTTACCGTACGAATCCCTCCAATGTTTACTTAATATCTTTAACAGTGTTTGGAAAACGGGAATACTTCCAGCCTCGTGGCGGGAAGCTATTGTCATTCCAGTACCCAAACCTGGTAAAGATTCAGATAATCCTTCGAATTACCGTCCTATAGCCTTAACCAGTTGTGTTTGTAAGACCATGGAAAGAATGGTCAATGACCGTCTTGTATGGTTTCTTGAGAAAAACAAACTTATTACACCAGCCCAAAGTGGCTTTCGTAAGCAAAGAAGCACTCTTGATCATTTAGTTCGCTTCGAGACTTTTATACGAGAAGCTTTTATCAAGAAAGAACACGTTGTTTCAGTCTTTTTTGATTTAGAGAGTGCATATGATACCACATGGAAGTTTGGAATCATGAATGACCTCCATGATTTCGGTATACGAGGTCGCCTTGCTTATTTCATTTCTGCATTTTTGGATGAACGGCAATTTAGAGTCAGGGTTGGAGATACGCTCTCTGATCCTCATGAACAGGAGATGGGTGTCCCCCAGGGCTCCATTCTTTCTGTTACACTTTTTAGTGTTAAAATCAACAATATTATTAAGGCTACTTGCCCTGGTATTGAATATTTCCTTTACGTTGATGACTTCTGTATTTGCTACCGATCAAAACACATGCATACCATTGAAAGACAGTTGCAACAGGTTTTAAACAACCTGAGTAAATGGTCTAATGAAAATGGTTTTAAATTTTCTAAAACCAAGACAAAATGTATGCATTTCTGTAAATCCAGAAAACTCCATCCCGATCCAGAACTCACTTTGGACGGGATCCGAATAGAAGTTGTCCCAGAATTCAAGTTCCTGGGTCTTTTATTTGACTCTAAATTATCGTTCATTCCGCACATTGAATATTTGAGCAATAAATGCAAGAAAGCTCTAAATCTTTTACGTGTCGTCTCCAGTATGGACTGGGGCGCAGACAAAAAAGTTTTATTACGTCTTTATAGATCTCTTGTGAGATCTAAATTAGACTATGGTTGTGTTGTTTACGGATCCGCCCGTCAATCCTACTTGCGCAAGCTTGATTCTATTCATAATCAAGGTTTACGAATTGCGCTGGGCGCATTTAAAACATCGCCAATTAACAGTCTTTATGCGGAAGCAAATGAACCGTCTTTGAATTTACGTAGAAAGAAATTATCAATGGATTATTATTTAAAACTTAAATCTAATCCAGATAATCCTACACATGACGTTGTTTTTGATCCTCTCTATGAAGAGGAATTTAATAAGAAGGAATCAGTTATACCTCCTTTCAGTTTACGTTGTAAGGCAGATGTAAATTCTCTAGATTTTTATCTAGATGACGTGGCCGAACATAAAGTTCCAAACGTACCTTTGTGGACGTTTAAAAGTCCCACCTTTATTTATGATCTTGCGTCAACGAAAAAGTCGGAAACTGATCCTTTAGTTTTCAAAAATAAATTCCTTGAAGTGCAAGAAAAGCACATGCTTCATTTGCAAATTTACACCGATGGTTCTAAAAGCGAAGAAAAAGTTGCTTCTGCTGCCATTTTAGATGGCTTCAAATATCAGTATCGTTTGCCTGATAACTCGTCCATTTTCTCTGCCGAGCTCAAGGCTATTGACCTTGCTCTCGAGCACATCATTGAAAATGGATATTGGCGCTACATTATTTTTACAGACTCTTTATCCTGTATGCAAGCGCTCGAGCATGAAAAAACGGACAATCCTGTTATTGTAAAACTTCTTGAGAAGCTTTCTCGTTTATATGCTTCTGACGAAGATACTGATATTGTCTTTTGCTGGCTTCCAAGCCATTGCGGTCTACGTGGCAACGAAGAGGCAGACAAAGCTGCCAAGGAGGCGTTGTCACTAGATATTTTACCTTTTAAAGTCCCTTTTACTGATTTTAAACCTCTTATTCACAATTTTATTCAAAATGTATGGCAGAATTGTTGGAGCAACGAGGCCAATCACCAAAATAAATTGTTTTCCATTAAACCTGCACTTGGTGAATGGCTGCCAGGTCTTCGATCTGACCGCCGCGAGGAGTTAGTTTTGGCCCGACTACGAATTGGTCACACACATTTGACCCATTCGTACTTATTAAAGAACGAGGAAAAACCTCAATGTATTCCTTGTAACGAGGCACTAACTGTTCAGCATCTACTCATTGATTGTGTAGATTTAGCCATCATTAGAAGCAGGCATTTTAACGCTAACAGTTTAAAAACATTATTTGATACTGTTAGGCCTGAATCAATTTTTAGCTTCCTTAAAGAGTGTAATCTCTTTAAAAAGATTTAGCTGCGATATTTAATCTGTGATATCTTATATGTTCTGTGGATTTTCCGGTCGGATGAACTCGGACATGGGTGTCCTCTGATCTGGGAGGAGCCCATGTCTATTCGTGCTCACGTCGGATTATTCATGGTACATTGTTATACAATATTTCGTATTATATTTTTAATCATTTATACTTCCGTTATTTTTAATAGGTTATATGCCCTATGAATTTTCCGGTCGGGTGGACTCGGACATGGGTGACCTCTGATCTGGGAGGAGCCCATGTCCATTCGTGCTCACGTCGGATTATTCGGCTAGGTGCATTGTATTTTTTTATATGATTTTCCGGTCGGGTGGACTCGGACATGGGTGACCTCTGATCTGGGAGGAGCCCATGTCTATTCGTGCTCACGTCGGATTATTCATAATGTATTGTTATTTTATCATCTATATGATATTTTTATCTGGTTAATTTCAAGTTTGTTTAATTTATTCAGATGATCTGTGGATTTTCCGGTCGGGTGGACTCGGGCATGGGTATCCTCTGATCTGGGGGGAGCCCATGTCCTTTCGTGCTCACGTCGGATTTTTCATGGTGTTGTTATTTTGCTGAATTTTATCTGTTGTGTAGAATATTGTATTTTTATCATATCCCCTCTAGATGTTTATGTAACTAATACATATCCTAATACATCTTGTAGTGAGGTAACGCGAGTGCGCCCAATATGACCTTAGTTGTCGACGGGCCTTAAAACTCCATTCATTCATTCATTCTTTTTATGCTCCCCGAAGGGAGAGCATATAGTCGCCGCTTTGTCTGTCCGTCCGTCCTGTCCGTCCGTCATTCTGTCCGTCCGCCCGAAGTGATTTCTCCATAACCCTTTGGCCAAATTAAATGAAACTTACCATGTGAACTCCCTACGACATAATGCCGATGTAGTTTTCCCGGTTTTTGGATTTCAGGCCTCGTCATGGGAAAAAGGGACTTAAGGTAAAATTCATTTTTTCTCTAATTTCTCCTAGTCTAATGGTCAGAATTTGATGAAATTTCATATTTGAGTAGTAAATCAGATGCCCTTGAAAATAAACTATATGAAATTTGGGTATAAAAATTATGTTATGCAAAAAGGGGGCTTAACATTTGCTAGCTTTATGTTAGCTCTGCGTGGCATACATTTATTGTGACGATGCCTTATTCGGGGAGCATTGTCCGTCTCTGACGGCTCTTGTAATAAACAGATTTTGCGATTGTGTAAAAACAATTTTCTATGTATGTTAGCAGACAGCAGAAAATGATTTACATGTACATACAAAACAATAGAGAAATAGAATTCAAGGGTTTTTAAGGGCTCTGGCTTGCTTTTAAGGGTTTACAAGGCTCACATCCATGTTCAAGGGTTTTACAGTATAAGGCTAAGGTCAAATTCAAGGGTTTTTCAAGACCTGTGCGAACCATGTGATTGCATATTCCACAGGTTCAGGTCAATATTTACGCACTATACCTCCCGGAAGGTCCCTTTTAGCTTGACCGGTTAGGCGGTTACATATATATGTTTATTTTTCAGAGTCAGTCCTGGTATATTTCATCAAATCAAAGCAACAAAACGTATCAAAACGTTTACTCTGTCTCAAACAACGTAATTTTCGGCTGACACAAGCTCAAATCTGTAGGATTCTGCGAATTGATTGAAGATTAAACAGTTGTTGTTTATATCGCAGAAATATTAAGGCAAAATTAGAAAAAAAAAATGCTGGTCATTACCATTTTCCTCTTTTGTTTTCTGACACATTCAGGCATTGTTTATGAAATGCTCAAGCCACTTTCGACAGTTTCCATTCATATCGGGCCAACAGCTCACTTTGTCGTGCCTTTATATGCTCCCCGAATGGAGAGCATGTAGTCGCCGCTTTGTCTTTCCGTCCGTCATTCCGTCCGTCCGGAGCGATTTCTCCATAACCCTTGGGTCAAATCAAATGAAACTTACCATGTGAACTCCCTATGACATAATGCCGATGTACTTTTCCCGTTTTTTTTTTTTTTTTTTTTTTTTTTTTTTATTGAGGCCTCGTAACGGAAAAGGGGGACTTGGGGTTTTAATCTAATTTCTCCTAGTTAGTCTAGTGGTCAGAATTTGATGAAATTTTATATTTGAGTAGCAAGTCAGATGCCCTTGACCATAAACTATTTGAAATTTGCGTTTGAAAAATATGTCAAGGAAAAGGGGGGCTTAACATTTGTTAGCTTTATGATAGCTCTCCATGGCATACATTTATTGTGACAATGCCTTATTCGGGGAGCATTGTCCGTCTCTGACGGCTCTTGTTGATTAGGGCTTTTAATGCCACTGTAAATACTTTTGACTGTTTTGCTGCAGCCTATAGGTTGTCTATCCATATTTTCCTAGCTTTCTTATACTATTAACAACACATTATCGAATTACACATTACCATGACTAAACTTGGATCTTGATTGTCAATAGGGGTCGATTTCATCGAGTAAACTGTAATTTCGGACAAAATGTAAAAACGTTTTCTGTTATTGGCATGCTGCCACTCTGATAGCCAAATAGCAATCTGATTTTTCTGTTTAATTAATTTTATTTTATATACAGAGTTTACGAAATCGCGACGAAAATGTCGAAATTCGTAGTAGATCGGATCTGACGGCTTATGTCGCAGTTAGTCTATATGCGTCGTAGTTCATCGTAGTAAGAAATCAGGAAATTCGGTCTAGTACGTACTGGTTCGTATTTATTCGGTTCCTAGTTTCTGGGTACTTCAGAACAAAATACCCCCAGCTGTGGAGGGGGATTAGAAATATCCCGGCTGCCGTGTCCTGTAGCAAATGGTAAGACCCCAAGCAAAGGACAGTGTGTCTGTAACGGACCCGCTTGTTGGCCGTGAGTGGATACTCGTAAGCCGGAAAAGGGGATCCTGGTCAGTTGAGGGAAGCTCAGGGCTCTCCAGCTTCCCAACACGCTGGCTTTGGCCTCGGCTTCGGTGTAAACGGGAGCTTAGATGGACCCGGTCTAGGCAATCGGCTGGTCGCTTTAGACTTGGACTTGTTGTACATTTATGTCATTTCATACATGTATACCACTACGTTTTATATATTTATTGTGACATCAATTATCGCTGTATACTCTTTTATACTTGATATGTAAGTCCTTGTCTATATAGGCTCATGGGTTAATTGAGTTGATTGAATGGCTTGATCGGCGTTGAAATGCATGACTGGTCTTTGTTTTAGAGATTAACCATGTATGTCTTTGCCGCGCTTGTTGTGATATTGGCTTGAGTATACCATCTGGGTATCCCTGGCATGGGGAGCTGGATATCCGCTCCGTTTCCATGTCCCCTTGTTGGACTCTGTGGCGGGTGGGGGCCCAGATGATGAACTTTAAACCTTCAAATATGGATTCTAAAACTTTAAAAAGGACGCGTATGGATTTTGACTCGGACACGGAAAACAGATCATGCCAATTAAACTTCCCTAGATACCTAATTATTGAATCAACGGATAACGAAAAAGCACTTTCAACTCTTTCGCCTTTTGTCATCAACAAATGTATCTTATCGTATTCAGGTGAACCAAAATCGGTCAAAAAGTTACGATCTGGTGCTCTTCTTGTTCAGGTTGACAAGAAGGCACATGCTGACAATCTTTTGAAGATCAACAAGTTTTTCGATATTCCTGCTAAATGCACGGAACATGGATCATTAAATACTTCAAAGGGCCTAATACGCTGCCCTGATCTTCAGGGGGTGTCAGAAGACGAAATAGTGCATGAATTACAATCGCAAAACGTTACGGCAGCTAGGAGAATTCACGTTTACAATAACGGAACAAAAAAAGCGACCAACACAATCGTCTTAACCTTTAAATCAGCCATACTTCCAAAATCTTTGAAGGTTGGTTATTTGAAGGTTAGAGTTGAGATGTATATTCCTAACCCGCTCCAGTGTTATTGTTGTTTTAAGTTCGGGCATCATGAAAAGAACTGCAAAGCGGCATTTGCTCTGTGTCATAGGTGTTGTGAATCGCCTGAGACACATGACTACCACAATTGTAGTAACACACCAAAGTGTCACAATTGTGGTGAAGCCCACAAATCAACTTCTCGTGCTTGTTCCCACTGGAAGCGGGAAAAGGAAATTGTGACTGTTAAATGTCGCGAAGGCCTCTCATTTTTTGAAGCCAGAAAAATTGTCGACAGTCGTGCAACACTTACTACTTCTTATTCTCAAGCCACCAAAGTCAATACAAACAAAGATGATAACGGATGTGATAATTGCAAAAACCTCTTCACGAAATTATTCTTTTTCCTGAGAAGAAAGAAGAAATTTCAAAACTTTTCTCTTCTCCGAAAAACCCTCCAACTACTTCCACTCCTACTTCTGACCCAATTCCTCATCCTATCAAAACTCCAGAGAAAAAAACAACTGCAATCACTCCTATAACTCCTGCTCCAGCTGCCAAAAATGTATCAAAACCAGATTCTAAGTCCGAGTCTAAGACTACAAGCAACGAATCAGTTAACCAATCTAGTCGTGATGCAGTAAATCCCAACCGAAGGCCTGTACCTTCGAAACCGGTGATCTCTGATCGCCAGCCGAAGGGGTCTCAGGACCCTATCAAACAATATAATCGGTTTGAGTGTCTTGAAGAAGACATGCTTACCGATGACCACCCTGCACATTCCAGAAAGAATAAGCAAGGTAGTACTATTATAAAACTTAATAAATGAGTAATTATAGACTTCCATTACTGTGTGGTATATTTTTAATTTTATTGTCTATCATGGCGAATAATATCATTCAATGGAATTGCCGTAGTGTTAAATCAAATTTCGAAGAACTTAATCTTTTAGTCTCGAAAGAAAAACCAGTAGCAGTCTGTTTACAAGAAACTTTCCTTAAAGATACCGACAAGTTTTCTTTAAAATACCATTCATGTTACTTTAAAAACTTTACGGGAAGTGAAAGAGCATCCGGAGGTGTTGGTATCATTGTAAATAACAATGTTCCTCATCGTCCTGTGCAGCTTGATACTACTTTACAGGCAGTAGCTGTTAGTATTTCTCTGAACAAAACTATCACCCTTTGTTCTATCTATCTTCCTCCTAGTTCTCCTGTCGACGGGAGGAAGCTAGACCGGCTCATTGAACAATTGCCCAAACCTTTTATTTTAATGGGAGATTTTAATTCCCACCATACTTTGTGGGGGTGTTCTAATACTGACAACAAAGGTCTTATTGTAGACGATTTCATTTCAAGGCATGATCTTTCTCTTTTAAATGATAAGTCATCGACTTATCTACATCCTGCTACTGGTTCCTATTCATCATTAGATTTGACAGTTTGCAGTCCTCAAATTTTTCCAGATTTTAACTGGAAAGTTGAAGACGATTTACATGGCAGTGACCATTTTCCGATTCTTATTTCGGAAATTGGGCCATCTGTACAGGAACGACCACAACGGTGGAAACTCCATAAAGCAAACTGGGACTTGTTCAAAACTGTTTGTGAACAGTCCATTACACCTCGAACTTTTGAAGATTGTGAAAATCCCGCAGAGTTATTTACTTCTTTATTATATTCATCTGCAGAAAAGGCAATTCCGAGAACGTCTAAAAATCCTAAACATCCAAATAAGCCATGGTTTAATGATGATTGCAAGAAGGCTATAGCAAAGCAAAAGTCAGTCCTTAGAGAGTTTGATCTAAGGCCGACTAAGGAAAATCTTATAAAGTTTAAAGTTGCACGTGCGAGGGCACGGCGCACTATTAAACGCAGTAAACGTACGTCTTGGAGACAGTATGTATCTAGATTAAATTCTAGATCGTCTGTCAAAAAGACTTGGGATATGGTGCGGAAAATTAGTGGCAAAAACTCTTCACTAAGTGTTGGGCATTTGAATACTGATAATGGCGTTGTTTCATCTAAGCCAGACATAGCAAATGTCTTAGCAGATACTTTTGCCAAGAAATCCTCCTCTTCTAATTATTCGCCAGAATTTCAAAAACATCAAGAGCAAAAAGAAAAAGTTAATTTGAATTTTAAATCCAAAAATACAGAGCATTATAATAAAGAATTTACTCTTAAGGAGCTTAAAACTGCCCTTAAGAAATGCCATGATACTGCAGTTGGATGTGATGACATCCACTACCAGTTCTTGAAGCATTTACCACACCAATCCCTTCAGTGTTTACTTGATATCTTTAACAGTGTTTGGAAAACGGGAATACTTCCAGCCTCGTGGCGGGAAGCTATTGTCATTCCAGTACCCAAACCTGGCAAGGATTCAGATAATCCTTCAAATTACCGGCCTATAGCCTTAACAAGTTGTGTTTGTAAAACCATGGAAAGAATGGTCAATGACCGTCTTGTATGGTTTCTTGAGAAAAACAAACTTATTACGTCGGCCCAAAGTGGCTTTCGTAAGCAAAGAAGCACCCTCGATCATTTAGTTCGCTTCGAGACTTTTATACGAGAAGCTTTTATTAAGAAAGAACACGTTGTTTCAGTCTTTTTTGATTTAGAGAGTGCATATGATACCACATGGAAGTATGGAATCATGAATGACCTCCATGATTTCGGTATACGAGGTCGCCTTGCTTATTTTATTTCTGCATTTTTGGATGAACGGCAATTTAGAGTCAGGATTGGAGATACGCTCTCTGATCCTCATGAACAGGAGATGGGCGTTCCCCAGGGCTCCATTCTTTCTGTTACACTTTTTAGTGTTAAAATCAACAATATTATTAAGGCTATTTGCCCTGGTATTGAATATTTTCTTTACGTTGATGACTTCTGTATTTGTTATCGTTCGAAACATATGCATACCATCGAACGACAGTTACAACAGGTTTTAAATAACCTGAGTAAATGGTCGAATGAAAATGGTTTTAAATTTTCTAAAACCAAGACAAAATGTATGCATTTCTGTAAATCGAGAAAACTCCATCCCGATCCAGAACTCACTTTGGACGGGATCCGAATCGAAGTTGTCCCAGAATTTAAATTTCTGGGTCTTTTATTTGACTCTAAATTATCGTTCATCCCGCACATTGAATATCTGAACAATAAATGTAAGAAAGCTCTAAATCTTTTACGTGTAGTCTCCAGTATGGACTGGGGAGCAGACAAAAAAGTTTTATTACGCCTTTATAGATCTCTTGTGAGATCTAAATTAGACTATGGATGCGTTGTTTACGGCTCTGCCCGTCAATCTTACTTGCGCAAACTTGATTCAATACACAATCAAGGTCTACGTATTGCGTTGGGTGCATTTAAAACATCGCCAATTAATAGTCTCTATGCTGAAGCAAACGAACCATCTTTAAACTTACGTCGAAAGAAATTGTCTATGGATTACTATTTGAAATTGAAATCAAATCCAGATAATCCTACACATGATTCTGTTTTTGAACCTCTTTACGAAGAGGACTTCAAAAAGAAGGAATCAGAAATTCCACCCTTAAGTTTACGTTGTAAAGCTGACATAGAATCTCTAGATTTCGATCTAGATGATGTGGCCGAACATAAAGTTCCAGACGTTCCTTTGTGGTCGTCTAAAAGTCCCACCTTTATTTATGATCTAGCTTCAACTAAAAAATCTGAAACTGTATTTAAAACTAAATTCCTTGAAATACAGGAAAAACATATTATGCACTTTCAAATTTATACAGACGGGTCTAAAAATGAAGAAAAAGTTGCTTCAGCTGCCATCTTGGATGGTTACAAATATCAGTATCGTCTGCCTGATAATTCATCCATTTTCTCTGCCGAGCTCAAGGCTATTGACCTTGCGCTTGAGCACATTATTGAAAATGGTTATTGGCGTTACATTATTTTCACTGACTCTTTATCTAGTATGCAAGCGCTGGAACACGAGAAAACGGACAACCCTATCATAGTTAAACTTCTCGAAAAGCTGTCTCGTATCTATGCTGCTGATGAAGATACTGATATTGTCTTTTGCTGGCTTCCAAGCCATTGTGGTCTACGTGGCAACGAAGAGGCAGATAGGGCTGCCAAGGACGCGTTGTCACTAGATGTTTTACCTTTTAAAGTTCCTTTTACTGATTTTAAACCTCTAATTAATACTTTTATCCACAATGTATGGCAGAACTGTTGGAGTGACCGAGCAAATCAACGAAATAAATTATTTTCGATTAAACCTTCACTTGGTGAATGGCTGCCAGGTCTTCGGTCTGACCGCCGCGAAGAGTTAGTTTTGGCCAGATTGCGAATCGGTCATACTCATTTGACTCATTCGCACCTATTAAAGAACGAGGTAGAACCGCAGTGTATTCCTTGTAATGAGACACTTACTGTCCAACATCTACTCATTGATTGTGTAGATCTTGCCATCATTAGAAACAGGCATTTTAACGTTGATAATTTGAAATCGTTATTTGATACCGTGAGGCCTGAGTCGATTTTTAACTTTCTTAAGGAGTGTAATCTCTTTAGAAAGATTTAGCTCTTTTTATTATAATCTGTGATATTTGATCTGTGATACTTAAGTTACGTTTAATATTCTATATTTATTTGTTCTGTGGATTTTCCGGTCGTGTGGACTCGGACATGGGTGATCTCTGATCTGGGAGAAGCCCATGTCTATTCGTCCTCACATCGGATTATTCATGGTTCATGGTTGTTTTTGTCTAGTTTTAAATATTGTGTTATAATACTGGTATTGATTAATTGTTTACAAGGTAACATTATCTATTCTTGAATTAGATATATAGTCACTATAATTTACCTTTCTGGATGTTTATGTAACTATGTACATATCAGTAATTTTGTTTACATCCAGGTATGTGTTGCTGTTGCGCCCAATATGACCTTAGTAGTCGACGGGCCTTAAAACACTATTCATTCATTCATTCACTTCAGAACAAAATCGTAACAAACTCGTACTTAATGGTATTACATCGTAGCATTTCGCTGTCCGTCCGGAACTTGTTGCTGAAAAAGATGATGAGCGGAGAAAATCGACGAGTAGCATGACTTTCATCCCGAAATACACCGACCTGTACCGATGAACTGTAAATAAATCACCGAGTAGTACCTCAAATCATTTCGTAGCATTTTTCACGGGTGGTAAACGAAGAAACTAGCTCCAAAAAGAGTCAAAAGTATTTTGTTGCCTCGTGACATCCAGCAAAAATCTGTATGTCACGAACACATTTTATTAAAATAATTTTTGGGGTCGAGTTTTTGAAAAATCCGTCGATGCTGTATCATAATGGTAGAAATGGTATACGTCTGTTGTGTACGAGAATACACGGCCTTAGTAAGTAGGATTTTAATACAATCGTTGAAAAACATTTCAAACTCGAAAGTAACAACTACTCTCGCCAGAATTTCGCCACATTTCTATTATTACGGACAACAAACAAACCAATTCTGTGGTAGATCATTTTACTTTGTGCTTGCAAGTTTAAGTGTTCGTCCTAGTTTTTTGACCAATGAAATTGCAGTATATTTGAAAATTTCGGCGCTATATTTCACATAAACGCACTGCCGGTCAGATTATGTAACGGATATACATAGCCACGCCCCCGTTTCCTGTGCAGTTATGAAAAAAGATGTAAATTTTGGGAAAATGATGTAATTCCAGTAAGATCCGCTCGAAAGTAGCTCCGGTCGGAGGCGTGGTTTGAAGAATGACAGTAGAAGCGCATGTTTTCATTGGTTGACGAACACTAAGTCAGAAAGAGTCTGTACAGTAGATTCTACGCTATATAAACGTTCAAAGGCTGCATCTTTTGAACGTTTATATCGCGTAGAATCCACTATACAGCCTCTATCTATACATGTACCTGTTGTATCGACATTTTATATGGCTATTTTTACGGGAAAATGGTGGGTAAACCCCTGCATTAAAATTCAGCAGTCTTTACTTTCGATTTTGAAATGTTTTTCAACGATTGTATAAAAACCCTGCTACTAACGCCGTATTTTCTCGTGCACAACAAACTTGGACCATTTCTTCATATTACGGCATCACCGGATTTCTCAAAAACTCGCTTTAAAAGAAACTAGAAGACCTGAAGGTCTTGAGTCGCTCCACAGGCCTGAATTTCATGTAATATTTAATCCAAGTTTTGATTAGATTGTTCAATGCTTGTGTTTCATAAAGAAAAAGAAAGTTACAAAACTAGATTGTTTAAAATGTTTGGTTCTTGAAGCAAAGAAAGTAAAACTATATGTTTGCCATTTGAGAAAGGGTAAAAGGGAAATGGTAGAACATTCCAGCTTAGGATGATACTAGCAATTAAAATTTTCCATCTTCCAAACAGATCTAGATTAACAGACCATTGATTACTACAAAATATTTCATATTTCTAAAAATAGATTTTGAGCTAAAAATAGATTTGGGAAATACCATAATTATTCCAAAATTAATACAAATGGCTGATGAAAACTGAATTTCTTGTAATATCAAGTCCAAGTTTTGACTAGATTTTTCAATACTAAGTCTTGTTGCTCTTAAAACAATTACAAAGTAACTAGAAAGCTGAAAATACATTCATATACGATCAATTGGTTACCAAGCTTTGTCTTTATTAGAGTGAGATTGGCTGTAAGAGTGGAAAAAAGTCACAATTAGCAATTTTGTCAAATTGAAAGGCATATAACTTAGGAATTTATATTCCTATCTAGCTAAGAATCACACGAAAGTAAGATCTTAACTTCACCTACATCTTGTTAAAGTTTTGACCTGATTGTTCAATATTTGTGGATGAAAAGAGTGTAAAATCAAAGTCGAAAACAGCAATTTTGTCAAATTCAATGGCAGAAAAATCATGATTTAAGCTGAATGAAGCTGAAAATTAAACACATGCAAGATCCCATGGCCAGTAAGATTACATGAAAGTTTCCTGTTGATTGGTGGATATATATGGTTGTTTGAGTAAAAATAAGATCAAAAATTGTAATTTTACCAATTTCAAGGGCACATAACTCAACACATAATATTCAGATCAAGCTGAAAATTGCACTCAGGCAAGATCTTATCAGCACCAACATTCTGACCAAGTTTTGTCTTGATTGATAAATATTTGTAGTGGCTAGAGTGAAAACAAGTTCATAACAGCCATTTTTTAATTCAAGGGCAGATAACTCCAGACTTTCTGGTTCAATCAGAATTAATTTTAGGAATCTGATAGAGGACCACCTAGGGATCATTCCTGTGAAGTTTGATTGAAATCCATCTGGTAGTTTCTGAGGAGAAGATTTTTAAAGAAAAAGTTGACGACCGGACGGACGGACGCACGGACGCACGCACGACGGACACAGCGCCATGACAATAGCCCGCTGGCCTGAAGGCCAGTGGAGCTAATAATTTTAGAAAAATGTGTTCGTGACCTACCTTTGTTTACAGATTTTCGCTCTATGTAACTACCTCGGAAGAAGCCGGATGTCACGCGGCAACAAAATACCGTTGACTCTTTTTGGAGCTAGTTTCTCCGTTTACCATAATACGCCCATTCCATCGATGAAAGGGAAAACAACGGCTCAAAGTCGTAGTTAATCACAGAAAAGAAAATGGGCTCCCCCAAAGCACGCCGCGCTGGATATTTTGAAAGTCAAAAAGTCTGTGTAACATCAGTTTCTTCCCGGGATAGGTCTACTACGAAAATGCTATGATGTGTTACGATTTACAACGTGTTGCTCCCACTTCGGAATTTGGGATACTTCGTGGTACTATAGGGAGATATATTTGTAATTCGTAGTTTGTCTGTGCTGGTCCGTGCAGTTGTGCTAAGTAAGCTAGTAAGTAAATTGTTTATTAAAGTGACATGTGTACACATTACAGACAATTAACAAATTGATACTAAATAACACCCGGCCCAGTGGGCCTATAAGGGGTAGGTATAAAAAGCTGACTGGCTGACTAGCTGACCAGCTGACTGACTGACCAGGTATTGGCTGACCACAGAGTTACCACTGTCTTGCTCCCACTTATTTTTGACCAATTATCTGCAACTCCTCCTTAACCCACACTTTATTCTCATATTACAGGCATAGAAGGGAATTTGACATTAGATTTACCTTGTATTTAAGTTCAGTTATTAGGACTTCTTATTATTGATTTAGGAAGATTTTTTAGGGAAAAAATGTTGCAAATATTCATCTAGTATTTTTGTTTTGTCATTTTGCTGTTATTTAAAAAATGTTTTAGATTTATATTTTGTGAATGTTTCTTTTCAATTTCTTGTCATAATTGTCATTGTCATAATTGTTTTTTTTTTTTTTTTTTTTTTTTTTTTTTTTTTTTTTATTTTATTTTTTTTTTTGCTGTTTTTGTTTTGATGTCTTTTTTCATTCTTTTAAAAAGAACTGAATTGATAATAGCTGCAAAGAGACCCATTTTAAAGAATCCACATTTTTATCTTATATTATTTCCCATTTTTATGCTGCTGAAGTAAATCTTAAAGTTCTCTCTCAAATTTGTTTTTATATGGATATAATGTTGGGTAGACTTATAGTGTTTAAAAATGTGGTATAATTATGAGAGTGTTAGTGGTGTATTTCACTATGTAAAAAAGACATTTTAACAGTTAACTAATTCATTCCTAATGTAAGCATTATAGTATAAATTACAATAATCTAAGCTAAAATCATTTATTTAACCCTTTCCCAAATGGCCAATATTTAGACTGCTCCTATTTGAAAGCTACTCCAGGAGACATAATAGATTAAATTATGTAGGATTTATGTGAAATTTAGTAAAAAAAATATATCCAAGCAGATGGAAAAATTTATAATTAGATCCATCAGCATTTCTTCTGTCAACATTTTTCTAAAGCATTTCTACAGGGGACGTCAAAACAAGGTCTTCAGACTTGTTTGAGAAAGGTTTAAACAAATAATACATAATTGCAATCATTATCACCCATCTCCTTAACAATTCCCCCAAACAAGGGAGCTTTAGATTTAGTTAAAATTGAAAATTATTTTTCTATGGTATAAGAAACATTAAATCAAAGGAAATTATGGTGTTTATCAACATTTCATTCTTTTGTCTGAATGTGTTCAAAAGCTTTCTTTACCAAAACATCAAAACCATTTTTTTTTTGGGGGGGGGGGGGGGATAAAAAGGGTTAAAACTAATCCAACCCTTAACCAATTGAATGGATACCTTTTCTGGAGTCATATTTTCTACAGACAAAATATGTGAAATAATGTCTTTCACTAGCTGAAAAATGATTTTTGATGACATTTTTTTTTCTGACTGGTATTACTGACATTTTGATTTTCGAGGAAAAGTCAGCTGCCCCCCCCCCCCCAAAAAAAACGAGTAGAATAGTTGATTATTCATATCTGAAGTATCATGAAAAGTCAGCTGACCAAATAAAGTAGCTGACCAGAGTAACTGACCAGTGAAGTTCAATGAATAATCAGCTGACCAAATAAAGTAGCTGACCTGAATAGCTGACCAATGTAGTTCAATGAATAATCAGCTGACCAAAAAAAGTAGCTGACCAGAATAGCTGACCAGTGAAGTTCAATGAATAGTCAGCTGACCAAATAAAGTAGCTGACCAGAAAAGCTGACCAGTAAAGTTCAATGAATAATCAGCTGACCAAATAAAGTAGCTGACCAGAATAGCTGACCAGTGAAGTTCAATGAATAATTAGCTGACCAAATAAAGTAATATCCACAGGTACTTATGGTCAAATCTGTGATTAAGTTAAAATATTCAAAATCAAAATTGACTGTTTCACCTAACGTTCCTTCTAAAAATGCATGGAAAAGCATAATCCGAGTTTTCTCTGATGAAATTCGCTCGTTGATATGTTGATGTCGCTCATTTGCATCGTAGCCTACTACCCTTCAAAAATAACGGAAAGTTCGACAAAAGTTGTGGCGCTTTGTTCGCCGTCCGATCTTAAACGATATCATTATGACGCCAAGTCGGCTAAAACAAGGTATTCGGAAACACTGATATTCACAAATGAAATGAAAAATGCAAGCAATTGATTTACTAAGTGTAGAGAAGTAGACGAAAGGGAAATGATGTCCAAAATAGTAGAATTGGGAGGAATGTAGGACGTTTTGGCCACGGACGTTTTGGCCAGGACGTTTTGGCCAGGACATTTTGGCCACGGACGTTTTGGCCACAATATATTTCAAAGAAGGACCTTTTGGCCTAATATGAATTAACCCATTACCACACAATGACTCTTTTTGACTCCCCACAAAATAATGGCCATGGTAAACATCATGGAAAATAAAGAAATTGCTTGTGACAAGCAATTTCTTCATTCCCACAATGTTTTCCATCCTAAAAGACCTAAATATTAGAAATTCCATTCACTTGAAATTGTTGTCTGCAGGATCTTTCAATTTGGACCACCCTAAAATTTTGTCGTTTGGTAATGGGTTAAATTGAAATATTAATTATTGAGACCATTTATTCTTATTTTTTCTTCATAATGAACTTATGTCAACTTTCAAATGGGAAATTACAAAATAAAATAATATTATGTAAATTTAATTGGTTCAATTCCTTTTTTCCTTATTTTTTTATTTTTGGCCAAAAGGTCCTACCCAGTAAAATATTTTGGCCAAAACGTCCGTGGCCAAAACGTCCTGGCCAAAACATCCTGGCCAAAACGTCCGTGGCCAAAACGTCCGTCCACCAATTGGGAGTAGACCAAATGGGATGAAATGAAATCTGTAAAAGTACTGGTACGAGAAACATCAGTCTATAGTTAGGTGCTCCAGCTGTCGCAATATGACAATAGCAGTTGAATAATGCATTAAAACCCAATCAATCATGACTTTATCCCTTTCCCAAACGACAAAAAAGGGTGGGCGGTTCAATTTGAATGGTCCTCAGACAACAAAATGGATGTTGTTAAAGATATAATTTGTGTACAATATAGCATGGAAACTATTAAGGAAAAAAGAAAAAATGCTGATCATCAGCATTTTCGTCATCTTTTGTCGCAACCTTTTCCCAGGCCTTTTCAGTTAGAGGAAATGGTTTGGGAAAGGTTTAATGTGAACTAAATATATTGATAACAGTTGTTCAAAATCACATTGATCAAATATTTTCCAAGCGACAATATTTCTGACAGCAGCTGAAAAAGTTTTCTTAAGGCTTGATGTATTTCCAAGCAATTTCTTTTATCCTTTTTACCAAACGATAAAAATGTACTTGTATGGTGTTCATTTGAAAGCTGCTGAAGACCGACTAAATGTTACTAAAGTTAAATTTCTGAATAATGTATAGAACAGAAAATATTGAGACAAAAGGAGAAAATGATGGTTATCAGGATTTTCTCATGGCATTCAAACATTTCTTTTCTTCTACATCATGTCGTTCAAAACTTTCCAACCCATTATATCTTTTTACCCCTTTTCTGTACAAATAAAATTCTTTTGTCAAGCCCTCATTAATTCTACCCTTTCTCTAAGAACAAGAAATATAAGTTTTCATACAATTAAGTACAGAATTTGATGAAGTAAATGGAAGAAATATAGCAACTTTGAAAACAGATTTTGTTTGGCAAAATGTTAAGGACAAAATTTTAATGACTTGTCTCAGTTTTTTTTTTTTTTTTTTTTTTTTTTTTTTTTTTTTTTTTTAATTCTAGATAAATATGCCAAATTGGTGCTTAATGTGGTCATGTGCAAATTTTCGTTGAATGACATTTTCAAATAATAGGGGTGAAGGGAAAGTTAACCCTTACCCAAATGATTAACAAATTTTTGACAGGTCCACATGCAAAGGAGTTGCAGATGGCAAAACAAATGGTAAACAAAATATCTTTGATAATAACCACATGAATTCTTGAAAGAAGAGGAACAAAATGTTGGATATCAATATTTAAAATTTGTTTTTATTTCAGGAGATTTTTAACAAAAATTCTGTTGGCTCACCAAAATCTGGTTTTGTTTAACCCTTTTCCAAGAGGAAAAAAATGAACTCTTTCCATTTGAAATCTGTTACACATCATGATCAAAGGTATGTTGATTAAGATAGGGTTTGTGTGCAATTTTTGCATAGAAAATAGTGAAAAAGGAGACAAAGGGCAAGCATACCAGAATTAATTTCCTTCATTTGATTCAAGTTTTTTAAGCATAGTGTCAAAACAGACCACTACTTGGGAAAGGGTCAAGATACAGCTAATTTGCTATTCAACTGACAGGCTCTCAGGTGACTACTAACAATTCCAGCACCTTGACAATGTGTATCAAGATAAGATGTCAAGTCTCTTAACCCTTTCCATATGACAAAATGTGGGGGTGGTTAATTTTGAATGGGCTGCCAGCAAAATAATTGGTTTCACAGTGAAAAAAGGTTATTTGATAGCATAGATAAAATTGAGAGAAAAGGAGAAATTGCTGATAATCAGCAATTTATTCTTTCCTTTTAATGTTTTTACAAAACTATTCCTACTAGGGGCATGAGAAGCAGGTGTTAATTGGGAATGGGTAAACTCTTCAAGACAATCAGCTTTAAAATACTGTAAAATTCAAAAATTGAACAGGTAACAAAATACATATTACAGTAAGAAGAATGTAGTGTGCAATATATCAATGACAAAAATATAAGGAAAGGATAAACTGCATTTTCTATAATTCCGTCATTTTCCAAAATATCTTCCATTCAATTAAGTGTAACAATTTTCTTGTTACAGTGTGTGATGTTTTCTTGAAGAAGCAAAGGGTTGCTGTCAATAATTTGATAATCTCCACTATTGGAAAATGGTGTAAGTTATCTAAGAACTTGTTGATGCTGATTGCCGTGATTGGTCAATGGGTTTTGATTGGCAGCTGTCAATTAAATGTCAAACACTTTGAATGGTTCATGTAATCTGACTTTGTTTATCTCTAAAACTGGCCTATTACATGTCATTCTTTTAAGTCTGATGGAGCCTGAATGGCTGAGATTTTGATTGGGACAGTTTGTATGAATGAAAAAGTAGGAGCTATCAGACTCCCAATATATTGTTAGTTCTTTTCTTAAAAATGGGATTTATATTACCGTACCAATTGATTCATAAAAACAAATAAAAAATTGTTAAACAATTGTCAATGATAAATGATAGATGTAATACAACCCTATGAGCAAAATAATTTATCTGATTTTGATTTATCTAATTTGATTGATTAAATTTATCAATCAAGAAAACAATTCAACCCATTCTGACTAGAGTTAAATTCACCAAAAAGGAAAGTGATAAATTGAAAACAGTAAAAATGTCATATTTCTTAACCCATTACCAAACAACAAAATTCTGGGTTGGTCCAAATTAAAAGATGTTGCAGACGACAATTCAAAATGTTTTTTTTTTTTTTACATTTTTGGGTCATTTTGTGTAGAAAACATTGTGGGAAATGAAGAAATTGCTTGTCAGAAGCAATTTCTTCATTTTCCACGAGGTTTTCCTGTTTATCTATGTCTGCTTTAATTAAGGGAGTCAAAAAGAGTCATTGTGTGGTAATGGGTCAGTCCAAGTTAAATGTGTACTGGTACATTAGTTCAATTTTGTAAACTTAAAAAGGTTTCAACTAATGTTTTATCACTCTTAAGGTGTTGTAAGAAACATCTTTATAGCATGAATATGGTTTACATTATTGTATGTTAAAGTAAATGTACTGGGTTATTTATTTTGGTTATTTTAACAGTATATACATGTACAAGTGACCAGGATCTCCTGTTATTATAATTGTTACAACATGGAAATATCTTTGAAAAAAAAGAAAACCTATGTGGATATATATATCTTATTTGCAAGGTGAGTAGATTCTCAAATTTTGTCTAAATACCAATCAACATTCTAACACAAAATAATACTTTTTTTTAAAATGCACCACATTTTGGACGATGAATGATTGCTCATAAAAAAATTTGTTCCTCATTTCCTACAAAGTTCTTCACCCAGAAAGATCTCAGTGGTCAGGTACTCTAGTCAATATTTTTTTAGTTTATCAGCTGACTATTCATTAATTAACCCTTTCCCAAACAAGACCTGGTTCTGACGTCCCTGGTGGAATAAGCTTGGGAAAACATTGAAACAAAAGAAGAAACTGCTGATAACCAGCAGTTTCTCCTTTTGTCTCAATATTTTCTGTGCCATATTTTACACAAATTCTTTCTTTAATTACATCCATTTTGTCATTTGTGGCAGTTTTTGAAGTGAACCACCGTCAAATAATTCCGTTCGGGATAGGGTTAAAACGTATTGGTCAGCTACTCTAGTCTATATTTCTATTTGGTCAGCTGACTAAATTCATTAAAACTTATTGGTCAGCTACTCTAGTCTATATTTCTATTTGGTCAGCTGACTAAATTCATTAAAACTTATTGGTCAGCTACTCTAGTCTATATTTCTATTTGGTCAGCTGACTATCAAATTTCTGGTCAGCTACTCTCGTCTACATTTGTCTTTGGTCAGCTGACTATTAAATAAATCTCAGTGGTCAGCTACTGTGGTAAATATTTCTATTTGGTCAGCTGATAATCAAATATCAGTTGTCAGCTACTCTGTTTTATATATTTGTATTCGGTCAGCATAATTATTTATCAAATCTCAGTGGTCAGCTACTCTTGACTATGTTTGTATTTGGACAGCTGACCATTCATTAAATCTTAGTAGTCAGCTATTGTGGTCAATATTTCTATTTGGTCAGCTGACTATCTATCAAATCTCAGTGGTCAGCTACTCTAGTCAATATTTCTATTTGGTCAGCTGACTGCTTATCAAATCTCAGTGGTCAGCTACTCTAGTCAATATTTCTTTTTGGTCAGCTGAATGCTTATCAAATATCAGTGGTCAGCTACTCTAGTCAATATTTGGTCAGCTGACTGCTTATCAAATATCAGTGGTCAGCTACTCTAGTCAATATTTTCATTTGGTCAGCTGACTGTTTATCAAATCTCAGTGGTCAGCTACTCTAGTCAATATTTCTATTTGGTCAGCTGAATGCTTATCAAATATCAGTGGTCAGCTACTCTAGTCAATATTTCTATTTGGTCAGCTGACTGTTTATCAAATATCAGTGGTCAGCTACTCTTGTCAATATTTCTATTTGGTCAGCTGACTGTTTATCAAATCTCAGTGGTCAGCTACTCTAGTCAATATTTCTATTTGGTCAGCTGAATGCTTATCAAATCTCAGTGGTCAGATACTCTAGTCAATATTTCTACTATTTGGTCAGCTGACTGTTTATCAAATATCAGTGGTCAGCTACTCTAGTCAATATTTCTATTTGGTCAGCTGACTGTTTATCAAATCTCAGTGGTCAGCCAGTCTAGTCAATAGTTCAAATTGGTCAGCTGACTATCAAAACTCAGTGGTCAGCTACTCTAGTCAATTTTTGGTCAGCTGACTGCTTATCAAATATCAGTGGTCAGCTACTCTAGTCTATATTTCTACTATTTGGTCAGCTGACTGTTTATCAAATATCAGTGGTCAGCTACTCTAGTCAATATTTCTACTATTTGGTCAGCTGACTATGAAATCTCAGTGGTCAGCTACTCTGGTCTATATTTGTCTTTGGTCAGCTGACTATTCAATATATTTTAGTGGTCAGCTGTTTTGGTAAATATTTCTATTTGGTCGGCTGACTATCAAATCTCTGGTCAGCCAGTCTAGTCAATAGTTCAAATTGGTCAGCTGACTGCTTATTAAATCTCAGTGGTCAGCTACTCTAGGCAATATTTCTATTTGGTCAGCTGACTATCAAATCTCTGGTCAGCTACTCTAGTCAATATTTCAAATTGGTCAGCTGACTGCTTATCAAATCTCAGTGGTCAGCTACTCTAGTCAATATTTCTATTTGGTCAGCTGACTTTCAAATCTGGTCAGCTACTCTCACCTATACTTGTCTTTGGTCAGCTGACTGTTTATAAAATCTCAGTGGTCAGCTACTCTAGTCAATATTTTCATTTGGTCAGCTGACTGCTTATCAAATCTCAGTGGTCAGCTACTCTAGTCAATATTTCTTTTTGGTCAGCTGAATGCTTATCAAATATCAGTGGTCAGCTACTCTAGTCAATATTTCTTTTTGGTCAGCTGACTGCTTATCAAATATCAGTGGTCAGCTACTCTAGTCAATATTTCTATTTGGTCAGCTGACTGTTTATCAAATCTCGGTGGTCAGCTACTCTAGTCAACATTTGGTCAGCTGAATGCTTATCAAATATCAGTGGTCAGCTACTCTAGTCAATATTTTCATTTGGTCAGCTGACTGTTTATCAAATATCAGTGGTCAGCTACTCTTGTCAATATTTCTATTTGGTCAGCTGACTGTTTATCAAATCTCAGTGGTCAGCTACTCTAGTCAATATTTCTATTTGGTCAGCTGAATGCTTATCAAATCTCAGTGGTCAGATACTCTAGTCAATATTTCTATTTGGTCAGCTGACTGTTTATCAAATATCAGTGGTCAGCTACTCTAGTCAATATTTCTATTTGGTCAGCTGACTGTTTATCAAATCTCAGTGGTCAGCCAGTCTAGTCAATAGTTCAAATTGGTCAGCTGACTATCAAAACTCAGTGGTCAGCTACTCTAGTCAATTTTTGGTCAGCTGACTGCTTATCAAATATCATTGGTCAGCTACTCTAGTCTATATTTCTACGATTTGGTCAGCTGACTGTTTATCAAATATCAGTGGTCAGCTACTCTAGTCAATATTTCTATTTGGTCAGCTGACTGTTTATCAAATCTCAGTGGTCAGTTACTCTAGTCTATATTTCTACTATTTGGTCAGCTGACTATGAAATCTCAGTGGTCAGCTACTCTGGTCTATATTTGTCTTTGGTCAGCTGACTATTCAATATATTTTAGTGGTCAGCTGTTTTGGTAAATATTTCTATTTGGTCGGCTGACTATCAAATCTCTGGTCAGCCAGTCTAGTCAATAGTTCAAATTGGTCAGCTGACTGCTTATCAAATCTCAGTGGTCAGCTACTCTAGGCAATATTTCTATTTGGTCAGCTGACTATCAAATCTCTGGTCAGCTACTCTAGTCAATATTTCAAATTGGTCAGCTGACTGCTTATCAAATCTCAGTGGTCAGCTACTCTAGTCAATATTTCTATTTGGTCAGCTGACTATCAAATCTGGTCAGCTACTCTCACCTATACTTGTCTTTGGTCAGCTGACTGTTTATAAAATCTCAGTGGTCAGCTACTCTGGTCAATATTTCTATTTGGTCAGCTGACTATTAAATCTAATTGGTCAGCTACTCTAGTCAATATTTCTATTTGGTCAGCTGACTGCTAATCAAATCTCAGTGGTCAACTACTCTTGTCAATACTTCTATTTGGTCAGCTGACAATTCAAATATTAAATCTCAGTGGTCAGCTAATCAGGCCCCGGTTTCTCCAAAATACTTAAGTATGTTCTCATGCTCAAATCTGATCACCGTGCTCAAATCGCACGAAATCCACATGAACTTCAATCAAATACCCTTCAATGTTGGAGAGTATTCCTTTGAAGTTGAGCATGTTCTCATAAATCTGCACTTAAGTTTTTTCCGAGAAACCGGGGCCTGGTCTATGTTTGTATTTGGTCAGCTGATTATTCATTAAATCTTAGTAAGTGGTCAGCTATTGTGGTCAATATTTCTATTTGGTCAGCTGACTATTCAATGTATTTTAGTGGTCAGCTATTGCGGTCAATATTTCTATTTGGTCAGCTGACTATTCATTAAAACTTACTGGTCAGCTACTCTAGTCTATATTTCTATTTGGTCAGCTGACTATCAACTCTCTGGTCAGCTACTCTCGTCTTTATTTGTCTTTGGTCAGCAGTGCTGATTATTAAATAAATCTTAGTGGTCAGCTACTCTAGTCAATAATTGTATTTGGTCAGCTGACTATTCATTAATATTTAGTGGACAGCTATTGCAGTCAATATTTCTATTTGGTCAGCTAACTGTTTATCAAATTTCAGTGGTCAGCTACTCTAGTCAATATTTCAATTTGGTCAGCTGACTATTTATTAAATCTCAGTGGTCAGCTAATCTGGTTTGTACTTTTTACTTTGGTCAGCTGACTATAATCCATTTAATCTCAGTGGTCAGCTACTCTATCTAGTCTATACTTCTATTTGGTCAGCTGACTGCTAATTAAATCTCAGTGGTCAGCTATTGCGGTCAATATTTCTATTTGGTCAGCTATTGACGGCGAGATTTGACCCAGCAGAGCAGACCAAGCGGAAAGGTCAACAGACTTATCGTCCAGGGGTGATAGGTGTGCCGGAATCCCTCGTGATTTGCTGAACACTTCGCATGATTCGCTATTTACAGCTAGCAATCATATTATTCAACGACTTAACAGTATTTGCATGTGCATACATTTGTCGCGTCATCTTAAAATGGTAATTGGTTAACTGAATATGCAAAAATACCGATCCTGGTCAGCCTGTGCCATCTGTACGGTATGACTGGGATGTGAACTGTATTTGAATATTTTCATTTGTTGGAGATAACGCCTATTTTAATGATTAGCGTCACTGAAAATTTCGATCCAAACGGACCACGGTAGCTTAACACTTTTATTTGACTAGATAAGATAAAAGCTTATTTTCACATGGCGGCACAATGTTATATAACGGATACAGTGCACGCTTTTACATAAATTAACTATGAACCATTCCCGTCTAAACTGGACTATAAACTTTTCCACTTTTGTGAACAGTTAAGGTCACTCTGCCGGGTCAATTATTTTCCTCTATAACTGTTCATTAAATCTCAGTGGTCAGGTATTGTGTTCTATGTTTGTATTTGGTCAGCTGACTGTTCAATAAATCTCAGTGGTCAGCTATTACAGCCAATAATTTTTTTTGTTTAGCTGACTATTTTAAATTTTTGGTCAGCTACTGGTATCAAATCTATTACCAAACCACAAAAAATAGAATGTCCCAAATTGACAGATGTACATAATTTCAAGTCAATGAATCTCATGTTTTTTTGTTTTTTTTATCCTAGTAGAAAATATTGTTGAAAAAAGAAAAAGAAAAATGATAATCGAAAGCAACTTCTTAATTTTTCCACAATGGTTAAACTTCTCCAAAGCTATGTTAGGTGTCAAATGGGAGTAAAAAAGTCATGTTGAAATGACTTAATTTTATTTGGTCAGCTGTCTCTACCCAGGATAAAGGGTTAGAATACCCTGAACCCTTATTTTATCATTTCCCAACAGAAAAAAAGTTTTGATGTCCTTGCTTAATAAAAGTTTGCAAAATTGGAACACATTTTATTTAGTTTAAAAAAATCTTTATAAAAGAATAGTACCCAGTCTCTTCTGTTTCACTGATGTTTCAAATTTAAAAGGTGTAAACAAAATTTTGTCAAAGGATTAATCAGTAAAAAATTGGGATTTTTTTAATTTTCATAACCAATTGCTATGGATTAATGATTGTAATTGTTAGTTCAAATAAATGGTTTTGCTTCAATAAGTTTAAATAGTTTATACAACATTATTAAAATTTAGTACTTAAAAATGTCCTCTTTGTAATGAAATATTTAATAACTGATGAAAACTTTCATATGCATGTACATCTTTTTATTTACTGACCAACATTTTATGAATAAAATTTAATTTTACCAATGCCCACACATACACTCTTTTTGACTCCCCAAAAGATAAAGGCTTTGGAAAACAGTGGAAAATCAAGAAATTTCTTGTGACAAGCATTTTCTCCATTTCCTACAATGTTTTCTTCCCCAAAAGACCAAACCATGTTAAGTTTGATTTACTTAGAATTGTAAAATCTTTGAATTTTGGACAAGTCTATAAAAATTCTGCTGGTAATAGGGGAATAAAATAGACTTTAATTTTGTTATTAAAAAATGATATAAAGAAAATGAAATAAGAAGAGAAAACAACAACAACAAAACAAACAAAAAAACAAAACAAAAAAAACAACAAAAACAACATGCCATTCATGATTGTTCAGATACAACTTAAAAAATTCAACAACAAAAAATACACAAATAATTGATAAATTTAAAATACATCTTTTCTTCAAACTTCATCACACAGTTAGATCTATAAAAAAATTCTTATTAATGAACATAAAACTTTGAAGAGATTAAGATAGATCTAGTAAAATTTTCTTCTGAATCAAAAGAATAAAGTGTGGGTTAAGGAGGAGTTGCAGATAATTGGTCAAAAATAAGTGGGAGCAAGACAGTGGTAACTCTGTGGTCAGCCAATACCTGGTCAGCCAGTCAGCTGGTCAGCTAGTCAGCCAGTCAGCTTTTTATACCTACCCGCCTATAAGTCACTATGAAAGTAGTGTATTTGATTGTCAATAATGTGCTACTAGTCGAAGATCGTCGCGGAGAATAGGGAGTACTCGTAGTGCATCGTCGTTAAAGTGACATTTCAGAATTTTTTGTCAAAAATTTTACTTTTATTTTTATCTGATAGAGCATATCTCCTTAGGAAAATTCTGAAAATTTCAAGCCAAAATATTGCGCCGTTTACGAGATATTTTTGTGTTAAAATTGAACAAATTGTTGTGGACAACAGTTCGGATTTATATGCAATTTATCGATTATGTCTCAACTTTAAATGCGTGTTTCTCGCTTATTGGCAACAACTTCAAAACACTTATAGTGTTTATACTCATTAGAATAACCAATCTTGGCATCAAGACATACTTTAAAATTGAAATTGGAATGAAATGTCCCTTTAATGTCGGTAGGTTTTCCGAAATAGCCAAAATCTTCCGAATAACGCCGATTTACAACGAATAACTACGACTCTGTTCGACGTATAACAATTATTCCACGATTTTCATAGTCAGAAGAAAAAATAGGTCATGTTGAAATTTCTGCAAGAATTATCTTTTTTATCCGAAAATGACGCCGACTCCAATCCAGATGCACTACGACTCTCCCGAAGCTAGCCGAGTTCCTGCCAACGTATTTTCATCATGTAAATGGTAAAACATTTTATCTCGTAAAAATATCTCTTGGGATCCAGTTTCCGGACTTTTTATACGCCCGAAGGGTCGTATTATGTTATGGACCCGGTCGTCCGTCCGTCCGTTAGCAATTTCTTGTGCGCAACTCCTACAGTTTTGATTAGAATTTGGTTAAACTTGCCACAATGATTCTCCATGGTGTCTAGTTGTGCACACGGAATTCAGATAACTCTTTTCGTTCTTGAATTATCTGCCCTTCAATTGAAAAAAAAATGGCCAATTTTACTGACAAGCCCCTGTTGGACGTATATGCGCCGCTCTGCGAAGCTCTTGTTAGGGAGATACGGATTCTGAATTCTAGGGTCACCGGTTTTGGACTGTATTGCCATGATATACTTATATCGTAAATATGATTTGAAGTTAAGCCTCTCTTATGACCCTCGGTTTAGCAGTTGAAAACGACGTAAAACCCTAATAAACCAAACGACCCTCATTTGTCTCTCACCAATTGGTGTGAATCATTTATGTGAGGCAGCAGCTAGAGGCTCGGTGTGGATATTGTGGTAGAAAGATGCGTGTTTAAAGTGACATTTCACATTTATTTCAGTTTTTTAAAGTATGTGTTGATGCAAAGATTGTTTATTCTAATGCGTAGAAATGCTATCAGTTTTTTGAAGATGTTATTTATAAGCGAAAAATACGCCTTCAAAGTTGAAACAGAAATGACATATTCTATATAAATCTGAACTGTTGTCCACAACAATTTGTTTAATTTTAACACAAAAATATATCTTTCTCGTAAACGGTTCAATATTTTGGCTTGAAATTTTCAGAATTTGCATAAGAAAACATGCTCTTTCAGATAGAATAAAAGTAAAATTTATGTAAAAGTTATTCTGAAATGTCACTTTAAAGTCCCAAATTCATTTCAACATACTCTGATGGGGAACGATTTTATCCTGTTAATCGTGACGTAAATTCGGACAAACAAAGAGTATTTCATGGCTGTTGTTATATAATCTCGTAACTACATCTTGATTCGATACGTAGTTACGAGGTTTTATAAAATTATAACGGTCAAACTGTTCTATTTTAGCCCAAAATTCGTTGCCACCATCCTGTTGTTCTAACAAATGAAAACGGTTAAAACTTTATCTCATGGTTAAGTGAAAAGGGGTCATTACATATGCAGATGTCCCGGTTAGTGTAGACTGGGTTTCAGTCTGATCATTTTCCCTCTTTAACTTTCCTTGGTCTAAATGTCAATATCAACACGATCAAAAACGGGTGTCGCAATATGTAACAGGTTTCAGTTTTTTTACGAAACCCAGTCTATGTTAGTCCAATCTTCCTCGCTATAGACAGTCGTCATCAGCACCCAAGTATCGTTATATCGTCTTTATATACTTTTATGCCTCCAAAACTAAGCCAATAAAGGGACATTTGTGTTTCACAAACGCATCTTTTTTTCCTATTTCGAATTTTCAGTTTGTAAATGAATATGTTGAACGATTGGGTGCAGATTTCGAAAATTTAGTTGACACTCGTTATGTAGACTTAAAAATCAAATTCCTGCTTAAGGTATCCGAACCCTCAAAAGCACCACAGAGCCAGAGGCGAAATTTGAAAAGTGCAAATAATTCCTAAAGTATTAGTCCGTGGGCCAGGAGGGGTCTGCACGCACCCCCCTAAGGGCAGTCTGGGAGTGGTATAGAAATGTTCGTTGGAACCCCCTGAGTAAGAATAAAGATGTTAACAGTCGAAATCCTGGGATGCACTCGCCATTTCCGGTGGTTTTCAAGATGGCCGCCATGAAAAAAGACAATTTGACTTGGTATCTAACATCAGCAGCCTAACATTTGTTTTGCGTTGTAAGATCATATTTTAAGGATAATTGAGTCTGGAAAAGGTCAGAGATGTGTTCTCATGTTAAAAAGTGGCTCATAAGCCATCTCGTATGCTAGAAATTTTTCAAAATGGCCGCCAAAATCGCAAAAAATCAATAAAAACGTCAAATACTTCTCGTTTTTGGACATATTTTGGTCTAAATACTGTGAATTTTATGTTTTAAGACTTAGATAAACATTTCACGAAGTAAATGGGAGCATTACGGAAAAGATGGTTGAAATCATTACCGTATAAATGGCAATAAAACACAATTAAGCACAAATCATCAAGTATTTAATAGCGATATAAATTATCATTATTATTAGTTCTTGGTGAAAAAACAGCTCTTATTTATAGCATTATATTGATAAAGCTATGCTTTCCGAGTAAATTGTTAAATTCACGTTGATAACGATTCGATTTTTGATTACATTGACAATAAATATGCTTTCAAAATGGCCGCCAAAACCGCAAAAAAATAAAAAAAAATTATAAAAATCTTCGTTTTTGGACATGTTCTGGTCTAAACGTTGTAAATATTATGTTTAACGACTTTGGTAAACAGTTCATAAAATAAATGGTTACATTGCGAAAAACACATTTTAAACCATTACCGTATAAATGGCAATAAATTACAATTTGGCAGAAATCGTCATGTATTATTATTTTCATAAATATTGTTATTATATTTGGTCTTGGTGAAAAGCACTTTTTTGATTGCATCTTTTGACAAAGATTAGTCTTCAGAGTATTTTGTAAAATTGAAATTGATTATGATTTTATATTTGATTACATATGCTATAAATCGGCTTTCAAAATGGCCACAAAAATATACAAAAAAAATAAAAATGTAAGTAATTCTCGTTTTTGGACATCTTCTGGTCTAAATAATGAAAGTATTATCTTCTAAGACTTAGCTAAGCAGTTCATGAATTAAATGGAATCATAACAGATGACAACAACATCAAAAAAAAAAAGAATAAAGCTTTGAAAGGAATCCCATATCAATGGCAATGAAATACGACTAAGCACAAGTTTTATAAAATAACTTGCAATTTGACTTAGGATACAGATAAAGAATATTTTGTCTGAAGCTCATATTCAAATTTAAATTTTCAAATTTCTTCAGCTGTTTTATCTTAATTCTATTAGGTCGCACATGAAAAAAATATTTAGGTTAAGGACAATGATCACTATATACTAGGTTTATTGAATAAGATCTTTTACACATTTAAATATAACTGCATTTATTCTTAATCTCTCTTGGTTTTTTTTTTATCTATTCTGACTTGTTTCTTACTTGTTGAGTGGTACGTCGTAGACTTCTATGGGTCCTCCTGTTTCTATCTTCGTTGTTGTATGTGATTGCGGATGTGGTTTGTTAATTTTGCTTACGTTTTTCCTTGGATAATTTTTTTCGAAAACCAACAGTATGTACATAATACTTATGGAAACCTTATATTTATATATACTTTTATATCTTTATAGAAGTCGTCTTCTCACACATGCAGTCTACATAAATTATCAGACTTTCGGTGGCCATGTAACTCAAACTTTTGCCAAGTTTGTCGAGTTCTTTTTTGTTGCTTCTGAGATTATTTATTATTGCAGCAGGTGTCCCTATACAATAGGGGTATGCATCAGGCGACTAAATTGTCTCGTTCCAAATTCTAGGCTTGTTTGTTGTGTTGATCTATGGCATTCAGATGGCACTCACTGATATCAGACCTCACACAGTCAATTCAGGTAATCACTGGTCTTTCAAGGTCTTTAGCTCTGGTGCTTCCATTTCCAAATGTAGAATTAATGCAAGAAGTTACACCCCGGACATACCCATACCAATTAATACCAAAAATATCATACAAATACATGTGACAAGTTGTGGAAATTCATGCCATTGTACCCATTATATTGCACATAAAGCAAATCAAAATAAACTTAAAACATTACAAATTAACATAAAGCGAATCATTGCACACTCATTCTCAAATTAATTGTGATTTTGATGTTCCATATTATAAATTTCTTATCCACTTACTAAACACCTATTTTTAACAAATAACATATGGGTGGAAACATCTGCCAAGTTTTTAAGGCAAGATCATTACCTTAAAGCAAGTAAGAATAAAAATGCAGAACGATTTGTCCTGAAAATGTAATGTTCGAGACTGTCGCCATTCAAATAATTCAACTTCACACATCACAAGAGAATACTTTTAACACATTTAACAACAAATTTCATAGCTTTTTGAAGATGTTAACACCATATTTTGAATTATTTCAAGATTATATCGCATTATCATAGTAATGTGAAAAAGTGAAAAGACTTGAATCAATGTCGCCGTTTTTTCTACTTCTTTGTAATGTCCGCGATGTCATAATTTAGACTGTCCGTTTTCCAAAGTTAAATCGAATATATACATAGAATTCACTTGAATTTGTCTCTTGTTATATATATGAAAAATTAGTACAAAGTCTACAGTTCGACCTTATGATTTAGTTTTTAAAAACACAAAGAACTAATACAGACCCGGCCATGGCTGAAATTTTCTGTAATGTTCGCTACACGTTTATATAATATATGTAAATAAGCAATGATGGAATCATGTGTTTTTTCATTTCGTTTATTTATGGCAGAAAGCAAATGTAACATTTATATCATTTATGTGGCAAAGAAATCGTCAGAATCGAATAAGATAGCACTGTTTGTAATGTACGCGATTGTAATGTTCGATACATTGAAATAATATATACACAATGAGTCAATCATATGATATGTATTATGTCATAGATGACACCATATAAGCTGTGAGTATTATCAAAATTACAGTATATCATATTTAACGGGTTAGTTTAAGACGTATCAATGCAATACAAGAAGATTGTAATGTCCGATACCGGGTTATTTTTTTGTAGAAAAATGCATGAAATGAAACTTAATCATACCATATAACAAAATGTATAAGAAAGTTTAATGTAAATATGACTTGTAAGGCTTTGATAAAGTGAATATATCAATTTAACTGCCTTTTAGTTATTTACTACATTTGTGTAATGTTCGAGACTCGTCAACAAATGCATAATATACTAATTTCAATACTGTATACCATTTATACAATCAAAATTATTAGCAGTTCGAATTCTTTGTAGTAACGCAATGCATATCACTTGATTTGAACACATATTTGATAAGAAAAGTGCTTAGATCTTTTTGAGTCAATTTCATTCACAAGATTGTAACTAAATCGTGGAGTAGTTTTCATATTTTGATGTTACATATGTATGAATACTGAAGCATGCATTCCTTAGACTCAATTTTCATTAAGTGATTGTTCTATAGTCAATTTAAGCAGTTTACTCTAGATAAATTAATAAAGATAAATTGACGTATTCATTCTATGTAATGTACGATACAGTTCACCCATTTATTTTTAGTATTGACGCAGGCTGTACATTTTTACATACTTAGACATCATACTGCTTTATAATTCAATGAATGGTTATATTTCAATATTTCGATGTATTTGACTGAAACTATGGACACACAACATTGATACAAAAAGTTTCTCTAGTACATTTAAATCCTAGCGTATTAAAGTTACAAACCGCTGATATATATACATTTTCAAGGCAGAAAATACTGAAAGATTTCAAAATATTTCTTATCTTTATCGATAAAATATGGTCAAGTAATGTTTCATAATTTCACAATAAGAATAAGAGGCATGCAAATTGAATTAAGACGGATTTATGTAGTGTCATTTGGCAAACATGTCATAGTATCGTACATTACAATGAAAAAATTAGAACTCAACATGTGTCAACTTCAAGGGTTGACTGTAGCAATATGCGCTATATAATGTTTGAAATATTTTTCCTCGGTGTCCATCCATATTTAGTTTGTTCAAAATAGTTAAAATCAAACCATTTGGATAAAGTTCATTTTTTGCTGTTTTTATTTCGTCAAATCACAATTAATTTGAGAATGAGTGTGCAGTATCACAATGACATCAAACATAAATACTGCTTACAACCACATGTGAAGAACTTAAATGACAATTTCCTGCTTTTATCTTTTGCAACAAATTCCGCAAAAGTGATATCGGCTTCCAATAAAGTGTCATTGTAATTTTTTATCATGAATACATGTGTTCTTAATGTTCTAAGTGTTTTCAACAATATCTATACACCTTTTGGTAAGTAATTAATGCAGCCTAACATAATTAAAGTAAAACGTGCGAAGAAAGCACATATACTCCTCACAAAAAGTTAAGCAACAAAGATTCTTTTCTTTGTCAAATGTGCTTTATCACATCTAATGATCTATGTTTTATACAATACAAAGTTGGGGTCTTGTTACACAAATTACGTTAAATGATTGGGAAAATCATCAACCAATAACAAAGTTACAGATCCTTGAAAACCGTCCCGACGAAACAATGGTGCAAAACGTCACTCGCCAGCAGTTCAGAATTTGTAAAAAGTTGTTTTCCGGCCGCTTCAGGCCATGATCGAGCATCAAGTACCTGGTATGACCCCTACGATGGTCAACACACGCCCGAACACACCATGGCATCATGCAGAGTTGTCTGTTTAATGTCCGCTGTGAAAGGTCTACAGACGTAGCAGGCCAGTCTATATGTCTGATGTTGTTGGTCCACAGAACTTCAGTCACAATTCCAGAACGATAGGGACGGGCATTACCATCCATTAACATAACAGTTGGATCTGTTTAGTGTGCCAGAAGGATGATAACAGGCGTGATGATCTCGTAAATACACATTACACCAGTCATTGAACCTCGTCTGATGACAGCCAGCTCTGTTCTCTGGCAAACACTGGTACCTCTCCAGACCATCAAACTCCCACGTTCATATTGGTCGTGTTCAGCGAGGTTACAGTCGGCAAACCGTTCATTACCGTTTCTCTACACACGTGTCATGCCATCATTAGAACCAAGGCAGAATCTTGACGAGTCAGTTAAGAGTTTGTGACGCCAACGAGTGACCCTCAGTTTTGATGTTGATGTTCCAATATTAATTTTTGCCGTCGAAGTTTTGGGGGAAGTTGGATCCGTTGAAGTGGTATCCTGGACCTTAGACCTTCTGTGTGAAACATGTTCCTCACGGTTTGGATGGAAAGTCTGTTTCCTGACACCCTCAGAAGGTCATTTTCCAGCGATCTGGCCGTTGTAAGCCAGTTCCTACGGACTAAGGTTGCAACATAACGGTCTTCACAAGGTGTTGTTACTCTTAAACGACCTGAACGTGGTCTCTCTGACATCTGTCCAGTTTGATTGTATCGGGTTATTGATATTCAGTCAATACTGCGATGAAATTTAAAGTGAATGGCAGCAGCAGTCTTGGTTGCCCCACCCTGTAGCATTCCAACAATTTGAGCCACTTCAATTGGAGTAAAGTGACGTATTGGCATGATTCAACTGTTGATGACATCAAAGTTGTTAAATTGACGCGTTTTAAGCACATGCGGAGTTAATGCCATGTTTGAAATCCGTATATGCGACACATTTTGCATGCATGTTTTGGGGGTGAGTGTGTTCTAGTCACGTGGTAGCTGTTTTTGGAGACGATAACATTCAGCATTCTTTTAAGTTTGTTTAAGCATAGATATGGCTGTCCGAATAACAAATCTGTGCAAAAATTTCCGCGTGTATAAAAAGAATATGGAGAGAATTACTTTTGTTGCTTAACTTTTTGTGAGGAGTATATTTCAAACTTTGTATTCTTTATACATATTCTAAGATATGAAGCATATCTGCCTATAGTATGTTATAATCAAACCATTTTATGGCGTTTCATTGCATTTCATTTGGAAAAGCACTTTAGCTGATTTGCATGCATAATACATCTCTTTATAACTACTAATCCAGTTAAAACGAGAAACTAATCCTGAAAAGTATAGAAATCGGAGTTACATAGCTTTTATGTTATTACGTCACTCCACACGGAGTATCTTATAGTTTCCTCATATCTTGTTTCGTTTTAAACAGATGTAAATGGCATTTGAATACATGGTAATGTGAAACTGGGAAATCATGATAGAGTATGCGACTTATTGGGATGAATTGTGCATTGTAATTATCATAACTATTACTTAAAAAAGGCACAATTTGAGAAATACGAAGTTTGTATCACATGTTTGACAGATATTACCAAGTGTATGTCGATATCAATGAAACGATAAATTTAAGGCTGGTCTTATTTCATTAATCTTCATTTCTATTTTCAAATTGTTAAAATTCTTTAAGTATAAAATATGACAAATAAAAAGCAATTTGATACTGTATGTGTAAGAGTGAAAAAATTTCGTAAGAATAATTACGGTAAAACTCTTTTCCGTAATATTGAGGACATTACATATTGTTTGATAGAAATGGATGTGAATTTAAAGGGAGTAATTTTCTCTCCAGAAAGGGATACCGATAGCTTAACTTTTGAAACGATGTGACATTGGTGCAAAGGTAGTCTTGAATTGCCTAATAAAATATCACAAATTTATGATATTTGTATTCAAAAGTGGGTTCATAAGCAATTTCATTTTAAAGAATTCTCTGAAAGCTTAGTTTTGTCAAAATAATGCTATCAATAAGAACCGTTTTTCAGCAAGAACAAAATATAATGACAATGTATATCAAAACTATATACTATTATATAAGATTTGTGCTTAATTGTATTTTATTGCCATTGATACGGTAATCCTTTCAAATCTCTATTCTTTTATTGTCAACTGTTATGATTCCATTTACTTCATGAATTGCTAATCTAAGTTTTAAAGGATAATGTTTACATTATTTAAACCAGAATATGTCCAAAAACGAGAATTACTTTCATTCTTATTAATTTTTTTACATTTTTTAGGCATTTTGAAAGCCGATTTATAGCATATGTAATCAAAAATAGAATCATAATCAATTTCAATCTTACAAAATACTCTGAAGGCTAAGCTTTGTCAAAAGATGCAATCTAAAAGAACTGCATTTCAAACAAATATAATAACAATATTTATGAAAATAATAATACATGACGATTTCTGCCAAACTGTAATTTATTGCCATTTATACGGTAATGGTTTAAAATGTGTTTTTCGCAATGCAACCATTTATTTTATGAACTGTTTACCAAAGTCTTTAAACATAATATTTACAACGTTTAGACCAGAACATGTCCAAAAACGAAGATTTTTGTATTTTTTTTATATTTTTTTGCGATTTTGGCGGCCATTTTGAAAGCATATTTATTGTCAATGTAATCAAAAATCGAATCGTTATCAACGTGAATTTAACAATTTACTCGGAAAGCATAGCTTTATCAAAGTAATGCTATAAATAAGAGCTGTTTTTCACCAAGAACTAATAATAATGATAATTTATATCGCTATTAAATACTTGATGATTTGTGCTTAATTGTGTTTTATTGCCATTTATACGGTAATGATTTCAACCATCTTTTCCGTAATGCTCCCAGTTACTTCATGAAATGTTTATCTAAATCTTAAAACATAAAATTCACAGTATTTAGACCAAAATATGTCCAAAAACGAGAAGTATTTGACGTTTTTATTGATTTTTTTGCGATTTTGGCGGCCATTTTGAAAAATTTCTAGCATACGAGATGGCTTATGAGCCACTTTTTAACATGAGAACACATCTCTGACCTTTTCCAGACTCAATTATCCTTAAAATATGATCTTACAACGCAAAACAAATGTTAGGCTGCTGATGTTAGATACCAAGTCAAATTGTCTTTTTTCATGGCGGCCATCTTGAAAACCACCGGAAATGGCGAGTGCATCCCAGGATTTCGACTGTTAACATCTTGATTCTTACTCAGGGGGTTCCAATGAACATTTCTATACCACTCCCAGACTGCCCTTAGGGGGGTGCGTGCAGACCCCTCCTGGCCCATGGACTATATGTTAAATTTTCATTTCCAATAGAAACATAAGCATTTTGTACGGTTTAGAATTTTGAATTTATGCATACTTAAAGAAATATTAGACCAAAATGTTCAAAATTACCTCCCTTGCACATGAACATAGAGCAAAATAGTATTTGTAAATTACATTCTTCTTGAAGCACAATCTTGAAATCTGGCACGGTGAATCAACTTATGTGAAGTGATTTTACAAGTGTGTGTAATTTGGTGCATTTCGTATGGCTAGAAAGCGGTGATTTTTTCAGGGTCTGTAAACCTTAAGTCGAAGTGTAAAAGTGGTCCTGCCTGAATCAACTTAACAGGATTCCATGATTGATGTTTTCCTGCGCAACGTTCAATTAAAGTCCCAAGCTGTTCATTTCACTTAAACAGATGATTCATAATCAATTCATCCATTAATGAACGACAAATGACCTGTCAAAAGTCAGGAAGGTTATAATTGCTCAAACCTAGGTTCAAGTCTCTCGGTTTATAGAAACAGATGTTACCGACTGATCTTTTCAGGCTTTGCATATATACCATGGAACAGATATTTAGTTGAAACTCTTGTCAAAGTCGCATGGAACTTTATGTCACAACGAGATATCAGGAGTTCGACAAGTACGATTTTCGTTTTGGTTGAAATGGCATATGACACTTTGTGTTGCTCATCAAGGACGTTCATAATTGAAGTAACAATGAAGTACATGTATGGTAGGAACAGGAGATAAATTGCTCAAAACGAGCGATTTCTTTCCTTTTCCTACTGTATTTCAATGGCTACACATGTTTCAAAATTCTTTTGTTAAACATTTTTACTGTAGTCGTGACCTCAATTACATTTCGACTTAACCGGTAAACCCTTTCCCAAACGACAGAATTTTAGGGTGATCCACTTCACAAACTGTCACAAAAGACAAAATATATGTTATTAAAGATAGGATTTGTGTAAAATAAACTGACACGATTTAAAAACGCAAAATAGTACTTTTTCAAATGTTATCTCCTGCATCTTACAAAACCGATGTACAGCCATGTAAAATGGTAAATGTTACAATTGTTAATATAACAGGACAGAATATGACCTTGAAAGCCACTAAAAATGCCTTAATGGACGTCAGATTATGCCAAAATGCACGTTGAGTCAAGAGCCTGGCATTGACCATCGACGACAGCGAACCCAGTGTTTTCACAGGCGATTTATCACCATGTCGCGATGTATAGGCCGCCCGCGATTACCAACTAGAATTTGCTGTAGACTGAGCCGTCACAAATCTGTTGCGTTAGTGACGTTGACGTATACAATTATGTTGACGTACAGTTGTTACACGCAGCTGACCGGGCCGTGGGTGGTCTGTAAATCTTCCTGTGTCGTTTACACGTCTCATAAGACTTGGAAACGTCGATGCGGCTACATGTACATTAAAGAGTCTAGCTACCTTCATTTGCGAATCACGGCAAACCAAAAGCCAAAAAACTTGGTTCCTTTTTCGCAAAGTAAGCCTCAGCATTTAATACACAATTTTCTTTCGTTGTTCTCGTATGTTTTCAATAAGTAAATTTAAGTGGCAATTTGTACACAAAAAATCTTAGTGATATAACACGTGGGCTGAATGCGCGAGACACACGAGCATTTAGTGATGTGCGGTTCAGATGTCCGGATAGTTTACAGAAAACACGACAAAATCGCTGGGGCGTGAAGCGTATACATTATCTCATACATGTCCCCAAATATGGTGCCGATCGAGGCAATAGGAAAGGAATGGTTAATGAAAACGTGTTTTGCGTTTTTAAATCGTGTCAGTTTATGTCACAGAAAATATTGAATCAAAAGGAAAAACTGCTGGTGATCAGCAGTTTCTTCTTTTGTTTCAATGTTTTCCCAAGCCATATTAGGGACGTCAAAACCAGGTCTTATTCGGGAGAGGGTTAAGCAGAAATTCGTCTCATCCGATGCCCACATAACGAGTGTCCACTGCAAATACAGTACAACAGCTTAACCATTCAACTATTTTTCAATTGAGCCAGGACCTGGAAAAAAGGTCCCTTAGGGCTTATGAGCCCAACATGTTTCCAGATCAGCCTGCGTATACAGGCAGTCTGATCAGGAACCAAGTTGTTCTCCATCACTCTTGTTAAGGTTAAGGCTGTCTCAAATGCTATAATGGACGTTTCCGGCTCAATTATATTTCAGATGATGAATCACCTAACATAAAAGCCTTCCATCGGAGCTACGGACAAGAGGTGATAAAGGCATTCTAAGCTTTTTATTCCAAAATCAAAACCCTATATTGTGGGTACTGACTACTGAGACGATCCCGATGAGTACCCAAAACATAGGATTTGATAAATATTGAAAGAATATTTGCATTTTGAAAAAGCAAAATACCCCCTCTTATCTGCAGCTCTGCCTTCTATTATATGAATTTAAAGGGGGTATTTGAGAAAGGATTAGAAGACAGAATATCGTTACGAATGAATAATAAGCATAACGAAACTTATTTTCAAGCTTGTTTAATTACAAGTTATGTTTTAATTCAGAAACATTTTTACCGATGCACAATTTATGATTTAAAATCATTTATTCTGAACAATTTTACCTATTTTCACATAGTGACTCTTTTTTCTTTAAACAATTAAGGCTTTGGAAAGATCCTGGAAAAGGAAGAAATTGCTCGAATTTCTTTATTTTCCACAATGTTTTCCAAAGCCTTTATCTTGAAGCCTGTAGGGCGTCAAAAGCCAAAAGGCGTCTTTATGATAGGCTGGGTAAAACATGACACACTCATATACTATAGTTCAGAGAGGTACTTTAAATGAACACAATTAGAGAACAAGGGATTAAAAAATGGGGAATGAGGAGGAACACAGAGCTTTAGATTAGCAGCAATAGAATAATATCTTACTTTTTACCCATGGAGCAATAACTTATTATAGCTTAATGTTTGACGAACTCAGTTCTTCAAATTTCTGTGACAGAACAATTTCCACTTATCTAAAGCTCAACAATAAATGCACTCAGTCTCTGTCAAAAATTTAGCTCCAACAATTTGATGCTATTTAACCCTGTCCCAAACAAGGCTTGGTTTTGACATCCCTTATCTAAAAAGGTCAAGGAAAACATTGGGCCAAAAGAAGAAAATGCAGGTTAGCAACATTTTCTTCTTTAATATCAATATTGTTATCCTATAACCATAATAACATAATGTAACATTACAATACACATATTTCAAAAACACTCATTTTCTTATTTTGACCTCTGCCACACCATTTCAAATTGGAGCAGTCCAAAAATTGTACTGTTTGAGAAAGGGTTAATCTATGTACATGCAAGTTCACATAAATAAGGCTGTCACTTCTTTCCTGACTTCTTCATACCACCCCCACCTGGAACACAGAGTTTCATCATTATTATAAATACAGATAACAAAGAGCATTTAGCCTTTCCCAATCAAGACCTAGTTTAAAATCATTACCAGACAACAAAATTTTCAGCTTGTCCAAGTTGAAAGAAGTTGCAGATAATATTTTCAATGAGATGAAATTCTGAAATTTTATGACTTCACTTCGGGGTTGAAATATTGTCAATGTGGGAAATAAAGAAATTCATTATCACAAACATTTTCTTCATTTCCTACAATGTTTTCCTTGGCCAAAATACTGTGGGTCGTTTAAAGGTGTCACTGTGGTAATGGGTTTTAATACAAGCCTTGGTGATACAATTGTAAGAATAACATCTTATGACATCTCAAATGAATGGGATTTATCATGTGAAAACAGTGTGGAGAATGGAATTGGAGCTTAGTAAGCTTGTAACAAGCTGTTTCTTCATTTCTGACAATGTTTTCTGATGAAAATTAGCAAATTGAAATTTCATCAACTTGAAATGATCATTGATTACATTTGTTGCAATTGCATGCATATCCCTACATGGTCCATGTTGGTGATTTTCAAAACGATAAACTAGTAATGGTAACAATTGGGAAATTGCTTAAGATTTTGAAATTAACTTTGAAAATTAAAAAAAATTATATTACAGTTAAAACATGTGATTGATCACCCTTTCTTACAAAATCTTTCTAAATTTTTGCAATAGAATCGATAAAAGTTCTTAAAATATCAAGACAAGTAAAGAAAATGCTGATAACCATACTTTCTGTGGTATATTCTTCATAGATGATATTTGTATCAAAGCCCACTTTTTGTCTGCAGCATTTTCAAAATTGGAACAGCCTAAATTCTCAAAATGTATTAACCCTTTCCCAAACAAGACCGAGTTTTGACATCTCTATTAGAAAAGGCTTGAGAAAACAGAGGCAAAAGAAGAAAATGCTAAACCAGCATTTTTTTCTTTTATCTCAATATTTTTAACTTTTATTTTGAACACAAATTCTTCATGTCTCAACACCCACTTTGTCTTCTGAAGCAGCTTTGAATTTAGATCGCCCTAAAATTTTACCATTTGGGAAAGGGTTAAAACTAAAAACTGATCATCCTTACCCATGGGACCTTTCTGTGAGGCTTTTGCCTTTGCTTGTTCTAATGCCTTCTTTTCATCCCGCATTTTCTGCTTCATGGCCATATCATCCTGGATAGGAAGAATATAAAACTTCTGATGACAGATCTAACAATTAAAATTAAGGCCAGACTTGCATACACACAAAAAATCATAGCCTATTACATTTAAATGAGGGCTGATACATTTACTCTAAGGTTAATTAAGCAATGATAAACTGTGTAAAATAGATTAACTTCGGAAGTTTACACTGATTATAAGTAACCGGCTCATAATGAAAACTATTATCTGTAATAACAGTTACATTGTGAATGTGACAAGTGACCAAGGACGAAATTACCATAACAACATATTTATAACTTTGTCTTTATAAAAGTTAAATAATGACAATAATCACAAAGTCTGATTTTTATCTTCTGTCATCTTCTTAAATATCATCCGAAACCCGATTTAATTTATAACAATTTCCTCAACAGAAAACTTAAAGTCTGGTCAAGCTTACTGTTACAGCTTACTAATTTGCTGAATATCTAAATAGAAAGAGGCAGACGCTGATCAAGAGAGGTTAGTTGTAATAAAAGAAAACAGTATATTCTCGAGCCTCCATAAAAGTTTCACTGTGTGGAAATAAAAATTTAAAATATTGAGGGAAAAGGATCAATGCCTCAAAGTAAAACATGTACAACAGTTTTCCTTTCATGGACATAAAAAAACTAGGCATTGTCTCAGAAAATGGTTCTTACTTCATCCATCTCTTTCTGGTCTTTCTTGGGCTGTTTTAATGGTTTCTTTTTGCCACCTGAAGGAAGAAGAATAAACGGTTTAATCCCATTTCGTCTACTCCCTTTTCGCCTACTCCCAATTCGTCTACTATTTTAGACATAAGTCCCATTTCGTCTACTCTTCTATACATCGTATTATCAATATGATATTATATGATTTTTATCAAAATGTTTGCATTTTTTATTTCATTTGTGAATATATTGACTTAATTCATTTTCTTAAATAAAAAATAATGTTGTTTATTGATGATTTGACATGAAAGTAGACGAGTTGAGACAGTAGACGAATTGGGACTCAATGCACTTAAAAAACAGTAGACGAAATGAAATGGGAGTAGACCAATTGGGATGTTACCGAATAAACAGTCGTTGAGTAAATTATACATTTATCCATAGGTCCACATATATCATCATTATGAATTCAGGAAAAGGCTTTGGAAATCATTTTTTTAGGGAAAGGAAGAAAATGCTGTAATGTCCGCTTTCATTAATTTGACTAAATTCTACAACATAAATTATTTTGTCATTTGCAGCATCTTTCGAATTGTAACAGACCTGATTAATGTTTATTTGGTAAATTATGAAAGTGAATGAAAAAGTGAAATTCCTGTCCACAGATTGTTTCAATTCCTAGAATGGGCAAGAATCAATCGGACGAAACCTTGTTGTTAGTATAAATATGACTTATTTACAAGTCTTTTTTATGGTGCAAACAGAGAGCTGGCTACATTGTGCAGCTGCATGTAAGCGAGCAAACAGTTTGAGTTTATTGGGGTTTTACGCCGTTTTCAACTACCAGGGTCATATCGCGGCGGCTGGAGCACCTACCCATGGATTCCTGTTATTTCTCAAACGAGTACTACCACAACACCCTTACCGAGCCTCCAGCTGCTCGCCCACTTAGGTTAACAGGGGTGTGGAATTCACATGCCCGACTAGTTGCAATAATGTAACCGAAACCTTTTTGAATTTTGATCTGGGTTTCGGTTACAATTCCTTCCTATTCGTTGCAATGGAGCAGGTGCTGGAATGATTCATTCCAGCAAGTTTAGCATAGTCAAACTTCAAAACAAAGCTATGGAATATAGTACAAATGTTACCTAACAACAGGTTAACTGGGTGATTTCAAAAATAAAGAGGATTTTTTTTCAAAGTGAGATACAGAAAATATTTTAAAAGCTTTTGGTAAACTTTTTGTCCTTAAATAAGTGTTGCCTTAGTGTTAAGATGTCTACAAAATTTCATGAACATATCTTGATAAATAAATATTTTATGACCAAAAATGATGCTAAAATTGTCTCTAGTGAAACCATTTTTGTGTGACATTTTCTGATAACATCATTATTAGGACTGTTATTACATAAACTGTAGGTATTTGGTGATGGAATTTTAGTATTTAAACGAAACTTTGACTTATAATCTTTATCTTCTTAAAGGTTTCAGATGCATATTACCTTATTTAGACTATACATTCTGGGTTTATAAGAAACAACATGCTGACGAAAATTTAGTCAAAATTTACTTGATTCTCAATTTATTTTGGTCTAATTTGATTTCTGTCGAATTGCAACCTGTTAATTGAATTAATTTGGTGATTTTGATATTATAAGATTAAAATAAGCATAAAACTATTGTTGCATGTCTTTACACTTTGATCTGGTAGAGCTATATCTGTAGGTACCCCAAATTGTCCCCAGTGAAACATTTTGTGTTTGGGAGCTTATAATTTTCCCCCATCTTTTTCAAATGTGCAGTCTCATATATTTTCCAAGAGAGTTTGTGCCAAAAAGATCACCAGCAATAGAATAAATGAGAGGAGGATTTGCATTTGGTATCTGTCATCCGAAAACAAATGTCCCCAGTGAAACGCAATTTTGCTGCATGGCACTATATCAGTCTAAATGTTAAAATATCTTAAGTTTAGGATGTTGCCTGGTTACTTCTGATTACTTGTTGTAAAGATAGGTTATTTTCTAATATTTCACAAGAAATTTTTCTTAATATCCCTATGGTGAAGGTAAAATATCAAAAACATCATTTTCTAAATTTCTGACAGCAAAATTGTACTTATATATTGACATTAAATCTAGAAAGCAATTGCCATGTTTGAAATTATAGAAAAAATGAACTATGAACAATAACAAACTAGTCTTATTTATCCTGAGCCTAACAATTTTATGTCCCCAGTGAAACGGTTTCAGCTGCATTTGTATCTGGTGACATTTTTTCAGAATCTTTTTCTATTTCAATTTGTATACACCTTTAATTGAGTCTTTGGACAATATTCTTTACATTAAAACTAAACAAGAATCAAATTGACTTCTTCTACCATTTATTTCGGTATCTTAACTTTTAAAATGTAGGTGTAGCTTAGAAATATGTGCCAGTTGGTTGTTTCAGACCATGGAAATATACCAGAATTTATTAATCTACAAGGCCTTGTCAATGATACATGCAAAATTTATGTACATTATATCAGCTTCAAAAAAGAAGAAGGCTTAAGGCAATTTTTTCATATTTTTGTCCCCAGTGAAACGGACTTTCCATTTTTTTTTTATGCCATGTAAACTACTTGTGGCTACTTGTAGAAAAACGGCTTTTGGCTAATCGATAGCTATGTGTTCATGGTCACATCAGATAGAACTACAGCTGTTGTCCTAACATATTGCATCTTTTACAGAAACTTTTATTAGTGATAAATGAAAAACCAGAGCAAAATTCTACTTCAAATTGTCATAAAATTTGATACATCTCACAGAAGTAGCAAATTTTTGTATCGGATTGTAGCTTTACCTATGCTTTAAACTTAAAAGACAAATAATCTTTCAATTATATAACTTTTCCAAGCTTTAAGATGTCTAGAAAAAATCAGATATCCTTAAAAAATGAGTCAATGGATTTGAACAAATTCAAAATTAAAAAGGAAATAGTCTTTGTCCTTCACCTTCCCATGTATATTTTCTGAAATTTTGACATATTAGCAAAACATTTCTAGAGAAAACATCAGCAAATATTAATTTTAATTTTTGACACCCAATTTCACACTTTATCCTCTTTTTTTTTGAAATCACCCAACTATTTTTCTGTCAATCCAGCATAATTTTATGTTGAAATCACTTTCGAATAAAGTTCAATTCAATTTTGAAGTGGAGAACCCACCCATTTTGTTCTACTGAGACTTGAATTTTCCGTTGGAAGAAATAATTGATAACAATTCTTGTTGATACTTTTTAACTGAATTTGTGCCATGGAATATCAGGGCTCGTGCTGGCGATCGCCACTTGAGCCATTGGCGACAATTTTGAAAAAGTGGCTCAAGAAAAATGAAAATGGCTCAAAGGGTGGCTCCAAGGGTGTGAAGTGTGGCTCTAATTGTTTACCTGTCAAACTTCTGGATTAACAAGTTCTCGCCAGTCCTCGGTTACAGTGCAAATTATGCAAGTGTCTAAAGATAAGATACACAGAAAATCAATACTCGTGACCTTTAAAGTCACATTTCAGAATTTTTTGTCATAAATTTTACTTTTATTTTTATCTGAAAGAGCACATTTCCTTATGAAAATTCTGAAAATTTCAAGCCAAAATATTGCGCCGTTTACGAGAAATTTATATTTTTGTGTTAAAATTGAACAAATTGTTGTGGACAACAGTTCGGATTTATATGCAATTTATCGATTATGTCTCAACTTTAAATGTGTGTTTCTCGCTTATTGGCAACAACTTCAAAAAACTAATAGTATTTATACTCATTAGAATAACCAATCTTGGCATCAAGAAAGACTTGAAAAAATTGAAATTGGAATGAAATGTCCCTTTAACCCATTACCAAACGACAAAATTTCGACTTGTCTAAATTCTAAGATGTTGCAGACGACATCTAAAATTGAATGAAAAAGTACATTTTTTAAACATTTTGTATGGAAAATATTGTGGGAAATGAAGAAATTGCTTGTCACAAGCAATTTCTTCATTTTCCACAATGTTTTCCATAGTTAGTTTCTTATGAGGAGTCAAAAAGAGTCACTGTGTGGTAATGGGTTAAACCCCTGCATAGATCTACTCAGTACACACTCGATGTAAAGTTGTTAACCCATTCCAGTAAAACACTCAGTGTTTATCTCACTCGACAGTAATATATTTAACCCTTATTAATGCAGATTAAAGACTTTTACTGGATTATCATTTGTAAAGCAAGGTACTTTATTAATTGATAACAATTATGGCTATCTGATTTTCGTGTAGATAAAATGACAGTTTGTAAAAAATAAAGTTGGTGAATAGAATCTAGATCTAGATTAGCAATGTTGAACATATTTCGGGATCTTTATTCTTTATGATCTGTAAATCAAAGCAGAGCTTCAGATTAACAGTGGGCCCGGGCCATTTGACACACTATTTGCATATATGGCACATCACTTTTCAACTCCAGGGGCCAAGTGGCCCAAGCTTTTACACATTTTTTATATCAGTATGTTTATTTTCATTGCTATGGCCCATCATTTCCAAAAATGACCCATCAATTTCCCTGCCATGGGTCATTTCGACCCACTACTCTTCAAATAAATCTGAAGCTCTGTCAAAGGTAAATAAGTTTGCAGGATTTTTTTAAAAAGAAATAAAAACAGAATGGAAAGCAGATGACTTAAATATGAAGGGTTTCAACAGAGTTAAAAAGCAATGTATTGCGACTTCTGAATGAATCCTTTCCCAAGTGAAGTTTTGACTACCGAAAAAGAGATTGATAGGGAAAATATTAAAGCAAAAGAATTGAATACTGGTAATCAGAATTTGGTCCTTTTGCTTCAAAATTTAAAGTATAATATTACAAAGGAAATCCTATTTTTACCATCAACCATTCATTTACAAAATGTTTTGTCTGAAACAGCTTTAGAATTGGATCACTCTCAAATTGCATTGTTTGGGAAAGGGTTTAAGCTGATGAACAGGACTTCTTCACCACTAGATGTAATCTACAGTAATGAAAAGGCTTTCTCAAAAAAAAAAAAAAAAAAAAATCCAAAACACACAGCTTTTAGCGAAAAACACCAAAGACTCCATAACCTGATCAAACTTTTTGTTTAGAGAAAACATAGTGGAACAAGAGGACCATGATGGTCCTTAATCGCTCACCTGAACTGAGATTCACAAGGTGAGAAATGATAGCATCCTGTCCCATAATATCCAAAAGAGCATTATATTTTTCAATAGTCTTCATCCTTGTGACTAGACAAACATTCTGAATATGTTTCATGAAGATAGGACAAAAATTGTAGCATCTACATTACCAACAAGGATTTTGTCTTTAAGGCCCCTTTTCCATGACATCCAACAGAACATTCCCACTGTCAATAGGCTTAACACCCATTCTCATTTTTTGGGCCGAAAACGTGTCACAAGCATTCTAACCATTGGAAAGGGACATTGTTAGTGTAAAATATACTTGTTCTGGATGCCATATTTTTGCTTAACCATATATCTGATAAATTCATATCAAACAACGGCGATCTAAACTTCCGTTTGATCTTAACCAGCGATTATATAACACGACCCCCCGTAAAAATCAGTGTCACAACCCAATTTTCCGAATTTCAAAGGGTTGGTAAATCTCTGTCCAGAAAGCGATATACGCAGAATATGTTTCATTCAATACGTGGTGTATAAGGATATGATAAAATTACCTGGAATCATAAAATAAATTTGCTGCTTTGAAAAAAATGTCTTTTCTTGCTCTGTCACAACTCAGGAGAATTCTACGTGACTATGATTTTTGTATGCACACTAAATTAACAACAGAAGCAAAATCATACGAATTACCGCTTTTTGAAATCAATTATCCATATAGCTATTGCCCCAGAACATGTGTATCCAAATAATGGGAGTATTTACTTCATGGTCGCCATTTGAAATAGCTCCACCAAGTGTCGGACTTTTTCGCTTGAATATGTACGTGACAGCGATTTTTCGTTTATGGTAAAGACCATGTCTAAATCTTTTTAAGTATATCAAAGCCTTTAGTATATATACACTATTTACACACAGTACGACGATATATTTTGAAACCACGTTAAGTCATCCTGATTTAAAAGTAAGTTTTAATTTTACGTGACTGAATACAACGTGACACTGAAAAACAAAAGTGACCATAACTTTGTTTGACAACAACCTAATTATTGTCAATGACCTGTACTTGTACTATGGCGTCATGTTTAAGGTTTTTTCCATTCATTTTGAAATTTAATGACAGTAATCCGAATACGAAGGTAGGTTTTGCTGGATTTACAGCCATGTGCATTGTTGGTTGTATATCATAATCTCCTGACAGGTGTGATATTTAAAGCTTGCACTTAGACTCAAAAATAGTATTTCTCTTATACACTTGCGTGTTCTGAATGTTTATCCCTTTAAACAGGCCTTTACCTGCAATCAGGATCGTCACGTAATATTCACTGTTTTGTCAAGTTAAATTATACACCCGCTTCTCAACTTTTCAGACATTGAAACACAGTTCACTATTCTTTCCATGAATTCCTTGACATATCTATAGAAAATAAGAATTTGGACAGCTTTAAAGAAAGAAATGAGACACAAGAGGCACCAGAGACGAGCAAAATACTCCTCCTAATACCGTATGTGCTTGTCACAAAACCACATTTCTATTAGCAGTGACCTGTGATAGAGCCAGTGGTCCACGCTACATGCAAACTTTAAATACATTAACCCAAATGCAGATAGAAGATTCCTGAAGGATCTATATCTTAAGAATTCGAATAGTGATAGACAGTGAATATTACGATAGTAACGCGGGTAACAGACAAAATATCTTTACCTTTATATCTTGGTATCTATGCCTTTATTTCTATTTAAAAACCGAGAACCCGTACCATTATGTAAGTTTTGCATTGCATAGTGATAATTTGAAATATTATTGTAGGAAGAGGCGATATTGCACACTGAAATCCAAATGGCTTTATGCTTTATGAGAAGATTGAATTTGATTTCTTTCTTAACTTCTATGTAAATATCAATAACCCACAATGTGGGGTAATTTTCATTTCATGGTGATAGTATGTATTTCAAATCAAACAAATATTTGTCTTTTTATTTTTAACTAATTGCACTTTCAAATAATACTACTCAATTAAAAAAACAGGACTTGTTTCTAAAGCAGTTACTTTCACTGAATATTACGTGACAAAGGATCAAATTTCGTTAGGTCGACATATTTCTTTCATTTTTACCAAATACATGCTAATTTGTTTTGAGTTTGAAAGAACATATATTGCTTAATGAAATAATTAGTCCTATAAACTAATTTGTTGCCATCATAATTCACGAGAGGAATTAGAAGCAAGTGTTTTAAATATTGACTGTTTTTGAACATTAATTCTTATAAATCCCATACTCGCGGTGCTTCTTGTTCTTACATGTCTCGAGTTTATGCAAGTCACTTATATTCCTAATATACAGCTATATATCGCCTGTTGAATTACCAAAACATTACGTCCTTTGTAACTTACTTGAATGTTTTTTTACCAGATTTGATATAATACAGTCGTGTCACGTAAAATCAAATGGTAGTTTTAGGGGTTCTTCAAATCATTGATGCAGGTAAAGACAGAAACCTTTAAAAGAGTGGCCATTATTTATTTTTTACCGTATAGATGTTATACTATCATAATGTAATAAAAATATTGCAATTCTGTAAAGTCGGAATTTTGGAATTTTGCTGGTGGTTTTCGGCCGAAAAAATGAGAATGGGTGTTAATCCTTGTGACTAGAGAAATAATCTGACTAAATTTCATGAATAGTGATCCAAAATTATTGTCTCTGTAGCGCTAACAAGGATTTTGTCATTAAGGCCCCTTTTCCCATGCTATCCCATAGAACATTCCTATTTTCCTCAGAGTTCATCGGTGTGACTAGACAAACACAAGTTTCATGAAGATTGGACCAAAATTTTTGCCTCTAGAGTGTTAACAAGATTTTGTCATAAAGGCCCCTTTTCCCATGATATCAAAATGGAACATTCAGATTGTTGATAAGCTTTATCCTTGTGATTAGACAAATATTTTGATCAATTTTAACAAAGATTAGGCCAAAATTATGGCCTCTAAAGTGCCAACACAGATTTTGTCATTATGGCACCTTTTCCCATGGTATCCAAAGGAATATTCAATATTCCAATTCTCTGTGACTACACAAACATTCTGACTAATTTTTATGAACATTGGGCCAAAATTGTAGCCTGTACAATGCTAACAAGAATTTTGTCTTTCAGGCCCCTTTTCCCATGATATCAATGAGAAGGTTCCAATTATCAACAGAGTTCACCCCATATAAACCCCAAGAATCAACAACATAGGGCCTTATGAAAAAATACCCTTTTGAGATGAAAAGGTTTTCCAAGTCAAAGATCAAAATGTTAAAATTATTTAATAAGATTAGACATTTCCCCAGTGGGGGATCAAAACCTCATAACTCCAGCTTTGTCAAGCTGTAGTTACGAGGTTTTGACTCCCACTAACCATATGTTACCTGTTTGATTTTTTAAAGAATTTTCTTAGGATTTCTAAAGTCTGACACTGCCACACCCACATTTTTTGAAAAATCTTAAAATTTGTGGACAAATTACCAAGAGAATCACTGAAAGAACATTCCTGCCAAGTTTGGTTCAAATTGGCCCAATGGTTGATTTTTAAAGAATTTTCTTATGATTTATAAGCCTCGCCCTGCCACGCCCACATTCTTTGACGAATCAAAAATTTGTGAACAAGTTTTGAAAAGGGTCACCTCAGGAACATTCCTGCCAAGTTTGGTCACAATTGGCCAAATGGTTCTGGAGGAGAAGATGTTTAAAGAAATTGTGGACGGACGGACGGACGGACGGATGGACGGACAGACGGACGGACGGACGGACGACGGACGGTGAGCGACCACAATAGCTCACCTTGAGCACTTTGTGCTCAGGTGAGCTAAAAAGAAGAAGCTGCTTGTCATTCATTGACTTTTGTGATCCATTGTCATTAGCAAAGTGAACCCCACAAAATATGACCCAAAACCAAAGAACATCATGTTTATTTCAAGCCTTAAGTTATTTCTTTTTACATCACTGTTCTATAGTGTCTAAGTCTCATCTACAAAGTACTAATTGATGAAAAACCTACCCCCCCCCCCCCAAAAAAAAAAAAAAAAATAAGTAATTGGCTCAAAAGGCACCAATGTGGCTCAAAATTTTTCAAAGTGGCTCAAGCAGTGGCTCAAACTTTTTTTGAGCCAGCGCTAGCCCTGAATATCTTTTTATGGGATACACATCTGATTAGATATGTTAGTATTCAAAAATCTATGCAAGAAAATGTGTTTTCCACTCTTTTGTCTTGCTCCACAAGAAGGAATAGGGTGGACTCGTAGCCACAAACCAATACCCATCATCAAGTTTGTGGCTACGATATCGCAGCTAATGCCCGACTTGCCCGACCTGGGTTTTGTGGTGGACGGGCAAGGGCTTTTTTCAAGTGAGCTTGTCCGTGGGTAAGTGCATATCAAGTAGGGGTGAAACAATACGGCAAAAACCGTATTGCAATATATTGCAATACAGCTGACCCGTATTGCAATACGTATTGCAATACGCTATATTACTGACATTTACCATATTTGACTACTTGTAATCACTCTTAGGGTGCATGTGTTCAATGTGTGATAAACAACACTAGTACATTGTTGGGAACTCTTTCTTTCTTTCAATTTAATGAACCTTAAAATTAAATCAATTGCATGCACAGATACAACAAACAATCAAAAAATGACTAAAGGCCAGCAAGATCATGGCATCTTTTGCAGTAATATTTTCCCACATTGTTCCTATAAGGGATGTCATAACCAGATTTTGCTTTGCGAATACTTTCCATGCTAGCAGAAAAGATCTTAACAATGATTTTTTTCCCTCTGACAATACTTTTAAATTAAACCAGTCCAAATATTAGTTGTTTCTGGAAAAAATTTACAATTAGTCGAAATTTCTGTGCAGATCGCAGACATGGATCCACTTTTAAACCAAACCAGTCTGAATTTTATTTGTCTTGGTAATGGATGAAATAATAGCATTGATATGATAATTCAGGGTTTTCATTAAGAGCCGGCCGCCGGCCGAAATGACCACCTCAAATCAATTTTCCGCCGGCTAGAATCGTTTGAGTTTCGAAAACTGAAAGAAAATAAAACTGGTAATTTCCATAAAATTAAATCTAATAACGAAATATTTCGTTCATGAGTAAAATACCTGAGCCGTTTTTCATATATGCGTATGGTTTACACATCAAAAGGTTAAACTACAGATCAAAAAGTTCTCAATTTAGCGTGCAGCAGCTGCAAAGTGAAAGTAGAAATTATCAAATCTCGACAAAAACGAGAGATCACGATAGGCGGTGCGATCGATTGTACTCTCCTGCCAAATAAAATCGAACATATTGAAACACTGATTTTTAAAATGAAATGTGTTCCAAAATGTACGATCCTAAATATTGTTTAGTAATGAGTATTATTTAATCGGTTGCAGCTCATTATACAAGTTTTAAAAGTATAAATAATCGAATTGTTTTAATCGCGTCTTAACAAAGAACATTATTCTGGTCGTACTCGCCTGGCATGTACGTCAATAAAGATAAGTAATTAGTTTTCACGGATTTCGATCTTCGTTAAAATCAAACCACACAACAGAAAAGATATGAAACAAGATATAAAGTTGTGAAAATGCACAATAGATATCTGATAGATATTATGAAAAAAAAACAGGACTTTCTGATAAAACAAAGAGTAGTTAGATCTAATAAATAGCAGAAAAACCGGTACGGTAGAATCCGAACCGGTTACCGGTATTTCATTTGAGCAGACCGCGGTTTATCGGTATACCGGTAAACCGTTTCAGCCCTAATATCAAGGGGATCAAAATGTGATAAAAACGAAATTTTGATCTTATTTTTGCTCACGATCCATCTGAAAAATCCATTTCAATCAAATCACATTTTAATTTTAAAAGGTAAACATGTGTTTGAATTGTGTTCATCAGTTTTATATGTCAACTGAAAATAGTGTTTTAAATATTATTTTCCTGTCTAGATGTTGTTTTTTCTGAACAAGTAAACTTTGCCTTCGGACAAGTAGAAATTTGAGTTCAACTTGTCCGAGGACAAGTGGAAAAATTCCATATTTCCACACCCCTGGTTAACGATTTCAAACCCATTGGTGGGTGACAATTTTGTCAGAAAGGGTATTAGCCGCAGCCGGGAATCGAACCCGGGACCTCTCGAACGAGGGTCAGATGCGCTACCAACTGCGCTAAGGCCGCGGCCTGCGAGCAAACAGTCAAACATCAAAATTCTATTTATTTGGGTACGAATCATGATTGGTACGAAAGGTTTTTAGCACTTCTGTAGGAATGTCCATATTATCTTTGGATCCATCATGTGATGAATGAAATATACATATATTCTAATATCAAAATCAGACTTGATTTTCCAAACCTTCTCTGCCAGACATGATTTTGGATAAAATTTCACAACGCTGTCGACCGCCAAGGAACCGCTTCAAGCCGGGTACCAAATTAGACTAGACATTTCGTTTGTCTTTATTCAATAAATTCAGGTCTTTTTAGGGATATCTATAGATCGTGAAATATTTTTCACTTGTTGTTGAATACATTTTGACCACGGATGTTTTTAATTCTATTTTTTTTTTTTTCGGCCCGAAAAGGTACAGTTTGGAATATTTTTATTTCCAGTCTATTTTTACACATAAATTGATGACGTTTTTCTCATGCTGTCGTGTCTGGAAAAAATATCAACAAAATTCAACGTCTTTTTACCGTATGTTTTATGAAAGCATAGATGTCAAGTCGCTGCATTGTTTCAAATACCATCAAAATACTCATGCATTGAATTTTGAAACTATCTCTTTACTGGATTTATAGTAATTTATGGAAATAGTTTCATTGATTGATTCGTACTCATTCTAATTCGACCATTGAATTCTGAACGCACTGTTTTGTAGTCGTTTTGGCGGTAGCTGACCATGTCATATCACCAGGGCTGAGGGAAACCCGTTGAATTGCCAGAATTGGCCTAATTTTGATCTGGCAGACCGATTGGAATCACAAAAAAGGCAAGAAATATTGTCTGAAAAATTTCACATCAAAATCTGTTAGAAACATGTATACCTGTCAACTTTCACAAAAAAATCGTGACTAACATGATTTCAAGTGCAGGAGTTCATCACATGCACGAGTGGTCTTAAATTGCTAAAAAACACGATTTTCCAGCAATCACATGCTTGCAATTTCCGTCTGCCATTATTATTGTTTATCATTGTGAAATTCCACCCTTACTCGCTCAATTAGCGATTATCCTCTATATTTGTCACCTTCCTTGATTGACAATCAAAACGCGCCGATGCGTTAACTCGACGATCTCGGGGATTGACTTATTACAAATGAGGTAAGTGTAAGGCGTGGTTAATATCGACAAGTCAACCAATCAAAATGCGCGATATGTTATCGAGGGGGCAGTTTTCCGATAATCTGTCGATGACAATTAGTGCTTGCCCATTCAGTTGTAAACAAACTTTGATTATCGACTTAATCTTCGCAATTCTACCATTTAACAAGATTTAATGGAATAATAGGATGATGATCAACTAGTATAACAGCATTCACTGAGAATATCAGATCGATCGTGGGCTACCGCTTCGATAAGATTCTGTACATTCCAGAAAATCGGTATTTCGCACTCGTAGGTTGTTTCGCCCCATTATGTTTTGCGGTTTACCTTATATTCATTTATATTGCACTTCTAATGGTTTTCTGATACGCAAATTAATCGCGATATGGTCGCACAGGCATTATTTTGCATCATTTACCAGACTAAAAGAAAATTTAAAAAAAGGGAGGGAACTTGGCAATTGCCAAACTGTGAACAGGCTACAGAAGAATTAAGAAAAAAAAAATAGAAAGTTAGAGATAAAGTTTGAACAAATTGGGTGAGAATTGTTTGGAACAAAGGATGTCTAGTTTCCCACAATAAATATCCTTTATGAACTTTGCTATTTAACTATTCAATAAAATGATAAATATAAGACCAAGAGAACAAGCTACTGTCATTGTTTAAAGACTCAAGTTGAAGAAACACTGCAAAAAAATCTCACTCCTAAAAGTTGAGGTTAAATGACTCGCACGAAAAATACCCGCAAAAACTCCTCATTTAAAGGTCGTCACGGGCAATCTCACTCTTTAAAATTACCAAAAGTTGACAGGTATGGTTAGAAACCTAACATGCGTCACACATTACCTTAAGATTTACACATGGAAAAAACACCCAGGCACATTGTGTAATGAAACATGACATTGGCAGCATGCCCATTCACGTACTACAGTATGTAATTCACATAGAAATAAATTTATTCACATACAGATTTATAGGCCAGCCAATGCAAGCATGTATAGAATAATGGATGAACATAAAAAGATTATGACCATTACGTGGATATTTGGAATGAAAGAGTATCTGGTTTGCATGCCTGATCAGCAGTAGTGAATCCTATAATCAAGTGGTCACAATCATTTATTTTATCCATTGAATAAGCTTTGTGGCTTATCAACAGGTAATTCTGGGGTCATAAACATTGACAGCCATGAAACTCTAATTAATTATGTCTGAGTGTTGTCAAAAGAATTCTAAAGATTCTTCAGTGGCTCCTGTTATTTATATGATATTTAATTTTTTACTGGTTTCAGCTCTTGAAGGTTCTGAAAGCTACTTGGTTTTAAATGTAAAGAAACTAATTTCTTCAATTTTATAATAACTTACAAGAATTGGAGGGGGTAACAATTGCGACCAGAGTAGTTGTTATTTAATAGCAATATGTAGCAGGTTCATTTACTTCTAAGAGTACTTTTTGAATAGTTATCACATTATTGAACCCAGTTAAGATGCTTTTTACAGCAAAACAGTTGTAAATCTTTAGGCACTTAACTCAGTTTTTCACAAATTAGTTGTATTTAAGATTTAATAAGATTTATATATGGTGTACCCTTAACTTTGAAAGTAAAGGGTTCACTGTACCCCCAGATTTTTCTTTGTACCCCCAATTTTAAAGTTAGAGGGTACATGACATTGTACCCCCAAAATGAAAACCCAGTGGGCATGCTGATTGGAATTATTATCACAAATCCTACTGTTGTACATGCTCAAAATTTGAAAAAGTATGCACAAAAGGATAGGGTAATGCTTAAGAACTGGATTGAATCTGTACCCCTGGTTTATTAGCTCACCTTAGCACGAAGTGCTGAGGGTGAGCTATTGTGATCGCTCACCGTCCGTCGTCTGTCTGTCCGTCCGTCTGTCTGTCCGTCCACAATTACTAAAAAATCTTCTCCTCCCAAACTATAAGGCCTAGAGTCTTGAAATTTTGTATGTAGCATGGTCTCAAGCCCCTTTACCAAAATACTTCAAATTATTGTGATAAAAGGAAAATTGACCCTATGTTGTGGGTATTGAATTTCATACAGAAACAAAGAAGGAAATCTTGTACAATCATCTTCTCCTGAACCATATGGCCTAGAGCATTGAAATTTTGTGAGTAGAATCATCTCAAGGCCCTCTACAGAAATACCTAAAATTATTGTGATAAAAGGAAAATTGGCCCTATGTTGTGGGTATCGAATTTTATACAGAAACAAAGAAGGAAATCTTGTACAATCATCTTCTCCTGAACCATTTGGCCTAGAGCATTGAAATTTTGTGAGTAGAATCATCTCAATGCCCTCTACAGAAATACCTAAAATTATTGTGATACAAGAAAAAATTGGCCCTATGTTGTGGGTATCGAATTTCATATAGAGACAAAGAAGGAAATCTTGTACAATCTTCTTCTCCTGAACTGTTTGGCCTAGAGCTTTGAAATTTTGTGTGTAGAATCATCTCAAGGCCCTCTACCAAAATACTTCAAATTATTGTGATACAAGGAAAATTGACCCTATGTTGTGGGTATCGAATTTCATACAGAAACAAAGAAGGAAATCTTGTACAATCATCTTCTCCTGAACCATTTGGCCTAGAGCATTGAAATTTTGTGAGTAGAATCACCTCAAGGCCCTCTACAGAAATGCCTAAAACTATAGTGATAAATGGAAAATTGGCCCTATGTTGTGGGTATCAAATTTCATACAGAAACAAAGAAGGAAATCTTGTACAATCATCTTCTCCTGAACCATTTGGCCTAGAGCATTGAAATTTTGTGAGTAGAATCATCTCAAGGCCCTCTACAGAAATACTTAAAATTATTGTGATAAAAGGAAAATTGGCCCTATGTTGTGGGTTTCGAATTTCATATAGAGACAAAGAAGGAAATCTTGTTCGACTTTGTTTTCATTGTAACAGCCACAAATATTGATCATTCAAGATTAACAATGCTGTTTTCAGCTGGATCATAATCTCCCATCTTCAGTTGTTTGTTCTTGTCTTAGAGATACCTAGGTCATGTAAAAGGTGGGTCTTGTTCTGCATGTAGTATGTTTCAAACTTCTATCAGGTGAGCGATCCAGGGCCATCTTGGCCCTCTTGTATTACCCATGTACCACAAATATTACCCATGAAATGCAAATGTATCACATTCGTTCCACTGACAACCACTGATAAGAAACTTATAAATTTGCTAGTATGTGTGAGATTTGTCAGTGCAGTGCTTTGTTATGAATCAAAAGTAATTTGGTTCATTCAAGATTTATTTGCGATTTGTACGTGATTTCTATTTCCATTATTTTGACAGACAGGCATGCACAAACCTAATATGTGCGTAATCCATGCATTATTCCTGTGTGACCAGCCCTATACCAGTGATTCAGATTGGACAAAAGTTTTTCATGACAGCTGTCCAATAAGTAGAATTTTGTATTGGCCGTTTTGACCTAAACTTAAAAAAACTTTGGCTGCAAAATTACGAAAAAAATAACAATAGAGAGATCTACAATCATTTTGAATAACAAATATTTTAAACCAAAAAGATGTTTTCTTCATTTTCTGGCTGAGAAACGCATACAGCAAACAAAGTTTGTTGACCAGATTTAACTTTTCTCGTCTTCGGCACCATGACAGTTTAGTGATTATTGTAGGATGCTTGCATTTCGTAAATTCCAAACTCTGAAGACTAGATGGCCTATTGTAATGTTGACGCATCACATGAACTCATAAAGATCCAGAATCATTACCCATTTGTAAATACATTTCAGTTACTCTTCTAATGATAAATTCCAGTCTCATCACTTGACTTTTTTCAAGTGTCAGCAAGCGTGGGAAAAATGATGATGCAATGAAAGAATACTCAATTTTAATTGGATGGTATGTGCTATCATGTGAGTCATCAATGATAAAATTTCTCGTAATCAGTGAGATCTGGAGAACACCGAAGAGTACCAAAGAGCAGATCAATCACATTAATGATTGATTAGTAGAGTTTACCGCAAAGAAAGCAACATTTTTATTTGGCTTTTTCAAACCTGAAAGAAGCATTGTCATAATTCTTGAAAAAATGACCGGCCATTTTGTCCTATAAATTAAATTTCAATCAGCACTTTTGTCCTGATTCTTGGAAAAAGTTTGGCCATTTGACTTTTTTTATCAACAATTTGCTAAAGGCGGACACCAATCTGAATCACTGCTATACTATAAGTATGCATCTTGTGAGTTAGTGTTTCTAGCATTCTGCGTGCTGATGGCAACCCATAGATAATATTATTAGATTTAGAATCCTGAGCCTTAACCCATTCCCAAATGAGACCTGGTATCAGAGGATGTGTCTAACAGAAACAGATTGGGAAAACATTGACACAGAAGAAGAAAATGCTGATGAACTGCATTGTCTGCTTTTGCCTCAATATTGTCTGAGCTACTTGGTACACAGATCCTATCTTTATAAACAGCAATATTGATATCTATAGCAGCTTTAAAGATGCACTGCCATATTTTTTTACGGTGTGGGAAAGACCTTTGTGGTGTGAAAATGAAGAGTATTTATGTGAAGTATGCATCATTTCACCTGAATTTTGATTCATTATTGAGAGGTATGATAATTGAATAATTCTAGATTTTATATTCCAGGGTTTTAAAAATGACAAACAGATGATTAAAGATGGGGAATGTTGAGACACATGACCTCAGTCCCAGGCGGGATGAAGAGAGAAAAGAGTTGAACATTTCACGTAGCGTTAACTACAAACAGTATTGTAAGGTATTGATCAGTTGAACATTTCACGCAGCGTTAATTACAAACAGTATTGTAAGGTATTGATCAGTTGAACATTTCACGCAGCGTTAATTACAAACAGTATTGTAAGGTATTGATCAGTTGAACATTTCACGTAGCGTTAACTACAAACAGTATTGTAAGGTATTGATCAGTTGAACATTTCACGCAGCGTTAATTACAAACAGTATTGTAAGGTATTGATCAGTTGAACATTTCACGCAGCGTTAACTACAAACAGTATTGTAAGGTATTGATCAGTTGAACATTTCACACAGCGTTAATTACAAACAGTATTGTAAGGTATTGATCAGTTGAACATTTCACGCAGCGTTAATTACAAACAGTATTGTAAGGTATTGATCAGTTGAACATTTCACGCAGCGTTAATTACAAACAGTATTGTAAGGTAATTAATCAGTTACAAGGAGTTTCAGGATTGAAAGGGTTGAAGGTTGGGAAAATAATTCACATTTGAAATACAAAATGGAAACTTATCTGATAGAAAAGAAAGTAATGAATTGAGAGAGAAAAGTAAGAATACTGACCATCAGCATTTTCATCTCCTACTTTATAACATTTTCAGGGTTAGTATTTCTAGGAAAATAGGGGTATATTGTTTTGCAATTGTCAGTCAGTTGGTACATAGACCATGCTAGCAGCTTCATGTCCGGAGAATTAATCAAAAGGTATTGAAAGTAGAATCACAAAACTTCATAGGTGTATAGATATTATGGAGAAGTGCAATACGCAAGAACTCTACTCTGCCAATCATATTTATGGGGTTATTGCCCTTTATTGATTTTCCTCCTTGATAAATACTACCATTGCACTGCTTTCATTGTTAAAACTTTTAAAAGGCTGGATCAAAAGTTGGCCACGAACCCATTCCCACATAATGATTGACGCTTTTGGACGCCCCATGAGATAAAGATTGGAGAAATCATTTTGGAAAATGAAGAAATTACTTGTGATAAGCAATTTCTTCATTTCCCACAATGTTTTCTACCCAGGAATAACAAAAAGAGTTAAATTGCCTCCACTTTAAATTGTCTTCTGCAAGATATTTGATATGGACTAGTCTAAAATTCTGCCATCTGGTAAAGGGTAAAGGGGAACATGTTTTACAAACATCTCTTGTTCTTAAGAAGATTAACCCTTTCCCAAACGACAAAATTATAGGGTGTTCCAATTCAAAAGCTACTGTAGACGATGCTTAAAAGGAAGGAATTTGTGTACAAGATAGAACAGAAAATATTGAGACAAAAGGAGAAACTGCTGGTTATCAGCAGTTTCTTCTTTTGTTTCAATGTTTTCCAAGCCTATTCTATTAAGGACGCCAAAACAGGTCTTGTTTGGGAAGGGGTTAAATTGTTTTGCCCTTATTTTCCAGCATGTTGAAGGCCGACCTCGTGAAGACTGCCTACACGAGGTACCCTGGCATCTCCGTGATTCAATCTCCATGTACGAGAGATTCAACGCCTCGTTCAACGCTATCACAGAAATACCAAATGAACTTCCACTTCGCCTACCCCATTTAAATTTCATCAACTTTTCTCACAACCAAATAGAAAGTATCCCAGACAGTTTTGGACTTTTATTCCATCTGAAGACATTAATTCTTAAATTCAATAAAATAAAGACTTTACCGGATTCATTCTTCTACCTGGAAAAGTTGGAGAAGCTAGATATTAGTCATAACGAGATAAAAAAGCTGACCTGTGATATAGAAAAGTTTAAGTCATTGACAAAGTTAAACATTTCCTCAAATAAGTTAAAGTGTTTACCATTTTCACTTGGAGGTATGATATCTCTTACAGTGCTATTAGCTGGTGATAATAAATTCCAAGGACCTCTGCTGGAAATGAGTAAAAGTTCGGACGACTTGTTGTGTTTCATGAGAAAAAACTACAAACTGACTGGAAAACCAAATGAACCTCTCGCAACTTCATTCCTAAATGTCTTCCAAAGAGTTCGTGGAAATAATTTACACACCTCTGTACCCAATCCTCACTCAGCTCAAGTGCAATATATTCAATCACAGACTCACACAGCTAACACGTCTAGCCGTATCAAAACTCCGCTGTTACCGCCCCCAGATGCTACTGTCCTGGATAGTGATGTACTCAGTGATAGAATTCTAGGTAAGATCTTTCAACATTTAAACCTTCAGCGGGGCTTATGTCATGGCCCTGTGTGCGTCCGTGTGTGCGTAAACAATTTTCAAACCTCTTCTTCTCCAAAACTACTGGACCAATTTCAACCAAATTTCACATGAATCATCCTTGCATGAATCTCTACCAAATTCCTTCAAAAGAATACAATCTGTGCAGAACTTGAATTTTAATTAATTTAATTAAACAAAATTTTCGAAAAATCTTTAAAAATTTCTTCTTCTCCAAAACTACTGGACCAATTTCAACCAAACTTCACAGAAATCTTCCTTGCATGAATCTCTACCCAATTCCTTCAAAAGAAAAAAATCCGCGCAGAACTTGAATTTTAATTAATTTAATTGATTTAAATATTTAAAGATTTTTTAATTAATTTAATCGATTTAAATTTTCAAAAAATCTTTAAAAATTCTTCTTCTCCAAAACTACTGGACCAATTTCAACCAAACTTCACAGAAATTTTCATTGTATGAATCTCTTCTTAATTCCTGCAAAAAGATAAATTCTATGTATAACTTAAATTTTAATTAATTTAATTGAATTAAATTTTCGAAAAATCTTTAAAAAATCATCTTCTCCAAAACATATACTGGACCAATTTCAACCAAACTTCACAGAAATCTTTCTTGCATAAATCTCTACCAAATTCCTTCAAAAGAATAAAATCCGCACAAAACTTGAATTTTTATTAATTTAATTGATTTAAATTTTCGAAAAATCTTTAAAAATTCTTCTTCTCCAAAACTACAGGACCAATTTCAACCAAACTTCACAGAAATCTTCCTTGTATGAATCTCTTCTTAATTCCTTCAAAAAAATAAATTCTGTGTATAACTTGAATTTTAATGAATTTGATTAAATTAAATTTTCGAAAAATCTTTAAAAATTCTTCTTCTACAAAACTAGTGGACCAATTTCGACCAAACTTTATAGAAATGTTCCTTGCATGAATCTCTTCTTAATTCCTTCAAAAAATAAAATTCTGTGTAGAACTTAAATATTGATTAATTCAATTAAATTAATTTTTTGAAAAATCTTCTTTTCCAAAACTACTGGACCAATTATACCAAACTTCACATGAATCTTCCTTGCATGAATCTCCTAATTTCCTTAAAAAAAATCTGTTTAGAACTTAAATTTTAATAAATTTAATTAAATTGAATTTTCGAAAAATTGTTAAACCATCTTCTTCTCCAAAACTACAGGACCAATTTCAACCAAACTTCACAGGAATCTTCCTTGCATGAATCTCTTCCAAATTCCTTCACGATCGGATGAAAAGCTTGGCCGCTGTGGGCTAGCCTTTTTATGCTCCCCGAAAAAATTTCGGGGGAGCATATAGTCGCCACGCTGTCCGTCCGTCCGTCCGTCCGTGTGTCCGTGTGTCCATCCGTCCGTCCGTCCGTCCGTCCGTCCACAGCCATATCTCAGCAACCCTTGGACCAAATTCAATGAAACTTCACATGTGAACTCCCTGGGTCAATACCTAGAGACCTTTTTCTCCGTTTGTAAATTTAAGGCTGCGTCATGGAAAAAGGGGCCTTAGTGTAAAAATTAGTTTTTCTCTTATTTCTCTTCATCTAATGGGCAGAATTTAATGAAATTTTGTGCTCATGTAATAAATAGGATGTTCTAGACCATATTCTATAAATAATGTGTGTACAAAAAAGCTGTCATGGGAAAAGGGGGCTTAATGTATGATAGTCTTTATTTTGTGACAAACACTTATTCGGGGAGCATAATCCGTCTGTGACGGCTCTTGTTTTTTGCTGTATGAAACATAGTGTAATTTTAAGAAAATTTTGTTGCAGATTGTACATTTGTCTCATATGATAAACAGTCAAAATCTATAATTGATCATATATTAATTCCTGCAGACTTAGCAGACTTGGTTTCAGCTTGTAAAACATTTGATGATGATTGCTTAAATGTGTCCAATCACAGACCTGTTGTGTTAACTAAGTATTGACGGCTTTTCGCAATGAGGCAAGAGAATAGTAAAATGGTTATTAAGTGGAGATCACTATCTACAGAGAATATCAGTAAATACGAGTCTACTTTGACCGAATTACTACAAAACCATGTGGATTATTTTGATAATGGTAACACAAATGATAGTCACATACCGTTACATTTCATCAACCAATTTTATGTTAAACTATGTAACATCATCAAAGAAACTTCAGAACCTTTACTTTCAAAATCCAAATACAGGGGGTATCTTAAACCATTCTGGAATGAAGAGCTTAAGTCACTCCATAGATGTATGCGGAGCAAAAGGCGGAATTGGTGTCTGAAAGGGAAACCAAGGGGAAACAATATTATTGAATATGTAGAATATAAGGAATCAAAGAGGAAGTTCAGACATAAACATAGAGTTTATGCTGAACTTTATCTTTCATCCCTTAATGATGAAATCGACAAAACGGCCGAAATCGATCCGTGCACTTTTTGGAAGTTATACGGTAAAAGAAAGTCACGATATAATGTCTATCAAGGAGCCATGAAATTCGATAATGAAACATACAGGGACTCTCGGGAAATAACAGAGCAGTGGGGATTATATTTTAAAAACTTATATGCTTTCAATATTGAGGATCATTATGACAATCCTTTTATACAACATATCAATGATACTGTAAATCATATCCGATCTGAGCCTTGTCCTCTGAATGATCGATTTACTTTCGATGATCTTACGAGGGCGATCCTCAGATTGAATAAGAATAAAGCATGCTCACATGACAATATTTTCAATGAACATCTTATTTATGGAGGTCAATTGTTACACTCATGTCTTTTAAAGTTGTATAATATGATGTTTAAGTATTCTTTTGTACCCAAAAGTATGAAATTTGGACACATTGTAACCTTATTTAAAGGTGGGAATAAAAGTAAATCAGATCCGAATAACTACAGAGCGATTACATTGTCGTCTGCTTTCTTGAAGCTTTATGAAGCATTATTGCTCGAATTGGTTAAGTCAGAGTTCATAGTCCCTTTGACCCCTCTTCAATTTGGATTTCAACCAGGTATTAGTTGTCCTATGACTTCCTTTTTGTTAAAAGAGAGCTTATTTCATGCAAAAGAGTCAAATAGTAAACTTTATACATGTTTCCTTGATATTCAAAAAGCTTTCGACAATGTATGGCACAATGGGCTGTTTTACAAGTTAAGTGAAACAGGTATTACCGTAGTTACCCTAAAATCTGTTATAAGTTTATATGATGAAAACCAATGTGTGTACTTTTCAACGGACACAAATCTGAATCTTTTGATATTGAGGTAGGAACCAGACAAGGAGGGCTGACGTCACCATTTTTCTATCTTTGCTTTATCAATGGACTTCTGGTTGATTTAGAAAACAGCAGTGTAGGTTTTACATTGTATGACATTAGATTACCATGTATTACTTCTGCTGACGACATGGTCCTTATGAGTCTCACAAAAATTGGTCTTGACAACCTTCTTAAAATTTGCTATGCGTATTCAAGAAAATGGGTATTCAGATACAATTCAAAAAAGTGTGCCGCTATTGTGTTTAACGAAAGTAAACATGCATTTCTGTGGTCAAAAAGAAAATGGTTGATAGGGTCAGAAATAATAGAAGAAGAAGAAAGTTATACGCATCTAGGTGCCACATGTGATAAGTATTTTTCAAACTTACCAAGTATACAGGACGCAACCATCAAGTTACTTGGGTCTTTCATGAGTCTTTTTAATAGTGGAGTGAATGATAAATGTCTTCATCCCTTCACTAGTAAAAAGTTGTATAATGATTATGCTATTGTCCTACCGCGCGGACTTTATGGTTGTGAAACTTGGCTGTAAATGTCTGATAATGAAATATTGAAATTAGAACGATGTCACCGATTTTGTGTTAAAACAATTCAAGGTTTAAGTAAATTTACTAGAACAGATATTGCTTTAGGTATGCTTAAAATGTTGAACATAGAAAGTTACATCGACATACGTAAATTGAACATGTTAGGCCATCTGTGTAGACTACCAACAGAAAATACCATTAAAAGGGTTTTTAATCTTAGATTATGTGGCTATATTTTGTCAAATAACAACAAAATGGGATATTTTAAAGATAGTTTTCATGTCTTGCATAAATACAGTTTCACCCAATATTTGGTTGATTTTTACGAAAATGGTTATTTCCCGGGACATTGTCAATGGAAAAAGATTGTTAAAAAACAAGTTCAACATGTTTTCGAAGAAAAATGGACAAGCAATATCTTTCAGGAACCCGAATGCGAAATATTTGTGTCAACTAATCCTGCTTTCTGTGAAAGCATCTTTTGGTATATTTCAAAATGCAACTCAAAGTATCGAAAGTATTGTGATTCAATAGTCAAAATATTTTCAACTCTTGGACGTTGCAATCCGGTTACTCTATGTGCCAAGTGTGGACAATTTTATGATACCATAGCTGTACATGCCCTAATTCAATGCAGTGCGACTGAGGACATCAGACAAAAGATGTTAGACATGATGTTATGTAAATATGGTACACACTTCAAAGATTTTTTCAGTACATTATATGACAAAACTAAAACATGCATTTTATTGGGAGCTCCATTCCCGGAATTACTATTGAGACTAGCTGGAAATCACATCGACTTCATAATGTCATTATTGTATTATGTTCATGCTATGTGGACACTGTTCAATTATTAGATAGATTGTTTTATCTACGTAAAAACGGATCTAGATTCTGACACAATAATTAGATAGATTGTTTTATCTACGTAAAAACGGATCTAGATTCTGACACCAGTTTTCCTATACAGTGAAATGCCATTTTAAAGATTTTTTCTGCATTGTAGATTCTATAACATGGCATCATAGTAACACTTAATGGCACTATTACGCTAATAAGATTTCACAAGCATTTATGGTAATTTATTACGATGAGAATTTTTAGGAATATACTCGGTTTCTAACATATCATTTTCTTTGTCCTTGCGATAATCTATGTCATCATGTTTATTGCATTTGTATTCTCTTTCATTGTTTATTGTTTGTGTAATGTATGTATATGTGTGTATGTAGATTTCTAAATCTTCATTTGATGGAGGAAATAAAGATATGAATGAATGAAAGTGGTCTAAATGTCTAAAAGCCAGTGGAGCTATACAGGGCCATCTTGGCCCTCTTGTTTAGTGAACCACTTCAGAAACCGAAAGAGAAGACAAAAAGCTATTTCATTTCTATTTGATAGAGTCATTTCTTACAATGTTTGCCATGCAGAAAGACCAGAAATTGTAAAATATCATTCACTTCAATTGTTGTTGTCTGCAAAATATTTGAATGTAGAAAAGTCTAAAATTTTGTCATTTGGTAAGGGGTTAAGGCAAGATAGATTGTTGATAGACAACTCTTGTTCTTTCATTCCTTTCCGTGCCATGATGCAAACTGTGTACATCTAATAACTTTGATTCTTCAAACTGCAAAAAATTGAATTTAGAAATCTGTTAATCTTATCTTGGAAAAGGTTTAAAGAATTTTTCAATAAATCCAGATATTCAGCATAACATCTATTCCAGGTGCGGCAGATTAGATATTAATTGTTCGGAAAATGGTTAATCAATTAATCCAGGGATTTTCCTAGCCATTTTGGAGAAAGGAGTCTGGCCTAAATGGGATTTTTTTAAGTGCAATAAAAGCTCATTTTGGGCTAAAAAAGTTTGCAAAACACTAATTTTTCAATTGCCTAAGGACTGGTCCCAATAAATGACAATGTGGATTTCACTACAACACGGATATGATTTATATTTATGACCTTCTTTTGAAAAGAGTATATCAATGGCAATGAATTGTGAGCTAAAAATATACTGGTTTTAAAGTTACATATTGAAAAACCCTTGGTGTTGTAACAAAATCTCATAACTACAGCTTGAATCAAGCCGTAGTTACAAGATTTTATTGCAACATGTACAAAATACTATTGTTTGTCAGAAATTATGTTATGGTTAACTCGATAAAATCATTCCCTATTAATTATTCTATTGAAGGTTTGATATATGGTGCAGCTATAGGAGATGCACTAGGACTGGCCACATGTTTAATGAGTCCCGATGAATGTCGATTTCACTACAACACGGACATGATACATCTGTCGGAGATCGTACAAGACGAGGTCCGGGTACGCTGGAGACAAGGGGACTGGTCATCAAACTTTGATACCATGGTAATGTATGTTTATACTTAACCCTTTACCAGACAGCAAAATTTTGGACTGATCTAATTTAAAGTGTCCGATGATTGGCAAAATTAAAGTCTT